>OY720348.1:73739343-74295082 GCA_963082975.1 Labia minor
TTTAATTTGAATTTAAATTCATATTTTATTATTAAACTTATTATTGTTACTTTTTAATAGATTTTTATATTAACTAAGGTGGAGGCTTGTGTCAAACCAATGTATATGTGAAAATCAAAGGCGCACGCACAATCAAGGTCACAGATGGACACCGCAGTCAGTTTTAAATTTAATACTTATATATAGAGAGATTATTTTTAATTGAATATCTTTAGATGTGCCTCAATATAATCCAGTTATCCTTGAAATTAATCCTTCTTCATTTATTATTTGATTATTTATTAATTGAACAAAAAACAAATTATCCAATTATTTTATATATATAAATCATTGATTTTTATATTGATTTTAATTAAATTTTGTAAATATCGAGGGTTATTTCTAATTGAAATTATAGAAGACTAACAAAAATACAAGATATATATTTGTGAAAATTTGTCAACCCTATTACAATAAAATCATTCTAATAATATAAATAAAATATAAATATAAAAAATTTTATAAAATAACGTTTTTCCAATGGACTAAAAAGAATAAAATAAGTTTTCTATAAGCTATAATTTTTCTATATACTCTGAGTATGTATCAAAATTTAAAATAATTTTCATTAAATTTACATAATATCAATCAAATTCAATGGTTATATTAGAAGAAATGGGTTACTTGGTAATGAAGTGTTTTAGTGTGGTATGTTCATTATATATATATATATAAAAATTATAGTTCTATAAAGGAATTTAATTGCATAGAAATCAAATGAAAACTAAAGCGCCCAACGTTTTTAGTTGAATAGGAAGCAATTCATCCATAAACTTTGTCAGGCTTATAGAAACAGTATTTGATTCTTTTTAGTCCATTGGAAAAACGTTATTTTATAAAATCTTTTTATATTTATATTATTTTATTCTTTTTAGTGCAATTTTAATTTGATAAATTTATTTAATTTAACAAGAGAAATAAAAAAGATGAAGTTATACGAAAATTTGCAAATTGAATAAAACAAAACATATATTAATCTTTTAAAATTGATTTTATGTATTTATCTTAAGTAAATGTTATTATTGAATAATAATTATTATATTATATTTATAAATAAATATTTTTATTATTTGAGATTTTTTTTAAATGTACCTATATAGGATATTGTACTCCTATTGTTTCATAAAAAAGGTTATTGTTTGGTTTCCTTTCTCTCGGGGACATATATAAAAAAATGATCTTTTTCTCTATGCCATTTAAGGGAAAAAAACTATCTTCATTGGCACTACAACTGATTAATAAGAATTCATCATTAATTTTAATGCTATAAATTAATCTTAATTACTTTAAAAATGAAAATCTATCCTGAAATCAATATTTATGATTCAGTATCTGTGGAAAATAAATTAATCGGACCAATACAAAAGGAGTTAGTTATTAAAATTAATTAATCGCTAATTATATTTCTTCTATACCTTCTAGGAATTCATTGAAATATCTATAAAATTTTTCAAAAGTCTATCTCAATAAAAAGTCGATGAAAAATCGATTTCAATTTGTCAAAAGAGCTAACAGAGAGACAGACGCCAAGTGAAGTTGAGAAAAACGTTATAATATAATATAATAACATAAAAAGAACACTATCAATGTTATACCTAGTAAAATTAGGTCATGCAGTGGGCAGACTCCATGCAAAAGGATAGTATTTTAGAATTATTTTCAATTTAGTTCAAAAGTTTTGATAAATTATTTTCGTGAAAATAAATCATTAAAAATGATTGGAGTAGAATTTGTTCATAAACGGTGTAAAGCAGGAGTGGCTAGCACAAATGATTTTTATCCATTTTAGCAATGCAACTCGGTGGATCAAATGAGAATTATTTTTGAGTTTGTGTGAAGGTTTGTAATTTTCCATTTGCCTCCTATTAATTCTATCGTATTGGCTGGTGTAATGGGTCGTACGATTTGGATTTCCATGATGGAATCTGCATTTCAATAGCCTTGACAAGGTCAAATTAACTTTTTCCTTTTTCCTGTACGTACATGAGGTGGGTCATTTTGTCATTTCGAACTTAAAAAAATAGTTACTTAATAAATAATACAACAAAAATTTATATTAAGAATAATATTTTAATAAAATTAGTGTTAAAACATAATCAGTTAACATTGACGTTTCATGTCCAAATAAAATCAACTGAAAACCAAATCGATACATATATTAATGTTTTGTTATGAAGTAGGGATAATTTAATGTGAATTTGATAATTTAAGCCATTTATTGTCATAAAATAGCCTCCAATTGATGTACAATTCTATTATATATATATATATATACATATATATTAATTAGTGAATAATTTTCTATCCATTTCCGGGTTTCTCCCTCTCCAACCCAAGTTCACAGAGTTCAGGAGCAAAGCCGAGTAATAGTGACGTGGCTCTCTTATAGGAGGGACAGGAAAACTGTTTTCTTTATAAATATTAATTCAATATTATATAATAGATATAAAGATTCGGTATTACTAGGCACCAAAAAAGAGATAATCCTCGATTAATTTAGTCGTTTTTTTTATTTCAATAATAAAATAAGTACAATATATATTGAATTAATAATTATATATATATATACTATATACTAATATATTTATACGATTGCAGTTACGAGTGAATAACCCATGTAGCGTAAAGAGGATGCAAGGACAATGAAAACCGGTATCAGTCCTATTTCCTCTACCAAAACACACACACACACAGATATATATAGATATCTATATATATATACGAGTATCCAAATTATTGAACATTATTTATTTTAAAATTATTAATAACATTCCTAGTTAAATGACATTGCTCTTTAAATTATTCTTAAAAAAAAATATTCGTTGATTTTAGTTATTCCTAAATGTAATGTATAAATTATATATATATATATATATATATGTAAAACTATATACAAGATATTAAATTACATTACACTTAAATAATTCGTATTCGATTGTTCAGCAAACAAATATCCGTTTTTGTGATGTGTCTAAATCAAATATAAAGCCATTTTCAAATATTAGCTTGACTGTCTATTGACAGGGATTTCATTCCGTGTAATAATAAATTGTTTAATATTTACTATTGGATAATTTTTATGATGAAATTGGTTTAAATTAAATTTGTTTGAAAGATATGACAGGGTTAAAAAAATTTATTTTTAAAAAAGAACAAAAAGGATATTAATAGGAATTATGGAGGTATAACTTACGATATTGCGATCACGAAGATGTTTTGTGTTTGTCCCTGAGTCATTTTCACTAAGGTTGAGAGAAATGTCTGTGTGTGTGTATAAATAAAGATATAGGTTTGTTTTTCACGTGATTAAAAATTGTATAAAACTGCTATATATAAAATTTCAGCTTGATTGAAGCGCTGAAAGTACCGAAATTAATTTTTTACACGACTACAAATCTCACGCCAGCATGTAACGTGGTGCCATCAATAAAGAACCAAAAACGCGCTTGTTTAATATATTTAATTAATTTAATTAATTTATAATTTATAATTAACTAAATTTAATTTAAATATAATATATGTTAATTAATCCAATTCTAATTTGCGAGATAGTCGAGTCTCCACTCGACACTCCAGTTTTTTAAACTATATAAAATTTTATCATTATAAACAATTCTCCATATAAATCAATTGCTGAATAAAGTTCGTTCACTATGGCTTTAAGTATATAAGAATGAAATGAAATGTTGAATCATGAAACAATTAAAAAACATGATTTCTTTAACCTATGTGAATAAATGAAATTTAAATATAATATATATTATTTAATCCAATTCAAATTTGCGAGGTCCATACTTGTTGGTTGGCCATCTTTGTTAATCGGTGAAATTGCCCAATTTTTTGTAGTCAATGTGAAAAATTAGTAAAACAAAAAAAGAATAAAATAAAAAAAAATAAGTTTTTATCTCTATGAAAAGTCCTTATACAGAAAAATTCCCTTGTTTATTGAATCACCTCCGTATAATAGGACATATGCTATTATAGGTATATAAATGTAGAACTGTATATAGAATATTATTAAATATTATTCTATAATGAACTTAAGAAAGTTATAAAGAATAGCATTTAAGAACAATAAACGTTTGATTATAAAATAGGAGAAATAGGCATCATGACATCTTTTCTTCTAAAATTCTGTAAATTCAATGAATGTAGATTGGTTGGAATGGATTTTTTTTTTTGTTGTTCGATGATCATCGATGAAATAATTTCTTAGGAAGAGTAGCTGTTGTCAGCATGGGGAGATAGAAAGTGGAACGCCCTTTCACTTAAGGAAGGTTCAGCGACAATGGATAACCAAAATACCCTGCCATTGGAGGGAAATAGTTTGGATGAAGATAATTTTATTTTCGACTTCCCTTCACTGAATGGGCCATGAAACTTTCAAACCGTCTTGAAATATTTTCAGTCGTTTATTTGGATCTTCCCCAACGACCTTGTGACTTGTCCCTGAGTGCGGTCTCTCATCCAGGTCAAGACCGCGACCATGTTGCCTGACCACATAAGTCCCTGCGGCAATTTTATTTCTCTTTCACTGCATGATACGCTCTCTCCAACAAAATCTCGATGCAAAAATAATTCAGAAATTAGCCACTCGCAATTTGAATTGGATTTAATAACATAATCTATTATATTTAAATTAAATATAATTAATTAATTATAAATTATAAATTAAAATTAATAGGTAATATTTATTAAACCAGCGCATGTTTGGTTCTTTGTTGATGGATATTTGTAATGAATTAATTAATAGATTCCAAAGATGATGAAGAGAGCATTAAAAAATGAAAAATGAAATCAATGATCAAAAAGTAGATAACGTTTAGTTGTAAAAATCAAATAAGTTAATCCAAAAACAATCATAAATAATTAATTAAAATATTCATTTGAATAGAAAGTGTGGATAGAAAACAAATAAATAATATTTCTAATTATTATTAATTAATAAAATACTTATTAATGAATTACCTGGCCAGGTGGACGGACACTCAGCCCAACCGATCACATTCGCTTTGCAATGGAAACTAAAAGATTTTATTAAAATAAATATTAAAATAAATAAATTCTAATTCTATTTTTATTTATATTCTGTTTTTCCATGAAATTTAGCCGAGTGTCTTATCGCACGATTAGAAAAAAAAAATCATTCCCTTTTACTTTTTATTTAAAACAAAATAATATTATATAATGTATATTATAATTATAATTTTTATTATATTTATTTTCTAAAATAATTTAAAAAAGAATATTGACTGATAATCATTTACGAAGAATCGGATATTTATTAAATAAAATAAACATATTATATATTATATTATATATGTATATAATATATATTAATATATTAATATATTATTAAATAAAATTTTATTTTGATGAATCTAAATATATATATATATATATATATTTGTAATGATATTATATATATCACAAAAATAGAAATGTAATTAAAACTTGATTGATATACGCAGAGCGTTGATTCAATATCAATGGATTATAATTGATGTTTAAGAGGTTGTGATAAGCACTGAACAGAAGCACTTACTCTCTTCATTATAATAGAAAAAACAATTACATAATATTTCCATCGCGTAATTATAAATAAATTAATTAATGTTAATAATTAATCATAATAAAAATGTTAAAAAATTAATTCCTGTACTTTCAGCTGAAATTCTATATATAGCAGTTTTATACAATTTTTAATCATGTGAAAAATTATCAAACTTATATCTTTATTTTTACGGTCACTTTAGAGGAATAAAAATCAAAACGTACAAATGGTAGGTAATGACCCTCTTCCGGTTGAGCTACACTTCTCAAAAGTGGATAGAAAACTATGAATTTTGAATAATGCCTGTGTACCAAATTTCATGATTCTAGCTCAAACCGTTTTTGTGTAATCTTGTCTACATACACACACACACACACACATATATATATATATATATATATATATATATACATAGACATTTTTCTCAATCTTAATGAAAATGATTCAGGAACCTTCAAAACGTATAAAAACATCAAAATCTCGACATCGAAAATTTTCGTGATCGCAATACTATCTCTGGCGAGATAGTAAAAATTGTTAATTCTTCCCTCGCCCTTCCCAGCCCCAACAAAATTTCGATTTCATTTCATTTCACAAAACATTCCATTCTGCATTCAGCATTCCAAACAAATGCAAATGGCATAACCATTCACTTTATTTCTAATCGAACAAATCTCTCTCTCTCTCTTTCTCTCTCTAAATCTAAAATCCAGTGAATGTCGATTAACTGGTTTCATATTGGATCATGTTTTAGGAAGTAGTTCATCAAATGGAATCAATCGCCAGGTCATATAATATATATTCTATGGGATATTTTAGAAATAATGATATTTTAGACCTGAAAATGAAAAAAAAATGTTCAAGGGGTTGAAATTGGAATATCCTGGATCATTATTGATGTTGTATGGTTCCAAATGGAATATTAATCGGTCATAATTAAAACCTTGAATTGATATTTATGCCTAAATTGGAAATCATATATTAATTTATAATAAAAAAATAAACAAAGATCCGTTTTAGTGTAAAATCAATTTTCACTAATTTTAGGAAGCAATTGCTTTCAGGGAAATGTTATTTTATTGTGATAAACTTTAGTAACTTCCTAAAATTATATTATTTTTCATCTAATTTATTGTAAACTCAATTTACAAAATTCTGTATTTTACAATTCTTACTATTAGTTCACACTTCCCCATGTATTATATCTATATATATATTTCTCTTGTACAAATTTGTAATCGTTAAAAACAACTTTTTATCCATCTACACAAGATCAAATACCTTTTTTAAAACTTGTGGTGGATAGTAATTGATGCTAATATATTTTTTTCATATATTAATTAATTAATTAAATTTAAATAATTAGTTTTTTATTAGATAAAAAATTTCTCTAATATGAGATAAAAAATTTGTCTTGCAAAGGACTAGTTGATAGCGTGTTGGCTTCGAATCTGTTTGAAGTATAATTTGTTTTTATTCTTATCTTTTATTACTTCTTTATGTTTATATTAAAGAAAAAGTTTTATATATATGTATATTCAATATATATAAAATATAGGTATAATTGAAGAATGTAAATATAGTAGAAATTAAAAGTCTGTGATTAACTCAACCAAAATTTAACAAAAACAATAACTTTTTACCAAATATAGAAATATTAAAAAGTTTTAAGAAAATAAAAAATTAATGAAGCTGAAAAATCTGATTTTTAAGAAAAGAATTTTGATATATTGTTTATACCTATATCATGTTTATATTATGTTTTATTATTTTTATTATTATTATATTATTATGTTTATTATATATGTTGTTTATATAACGTTTAGAAGATTTTCGCTAACGTTCTGGACATCTTCACTGAAACCGACGAAATGCATTAAGTTCAGCAGAATTAGGACATTTAAGGGATGTATAATTCCATAGTTTTTTTAAGATATTTTTTTGATTTGTGTTCCTTTAAAATATTTTAAATTTTTTAATCTGTTTTGTCGTTTAATTTTTTATTAATTCTTATAAATTTTTATTAGTTAATTTTATATGTTTTTTTTTATCTATTTTCATGTTTATATTTTATTAAATTACTAATTTATATTTATTTATTCATTATTCTTTTTTTACATGTAATTAATTTTTAAAGTTTTATAATTTTTAATATTTTTTCACTAAAATATCATTTAATATTTATTATTATTGAGGACCCCAAGTTCCATTCATTTAATCAGATTGATGCAATGATATAACATTTAGTAATTGTAATAAATTATTAAAGAATTGTATATCAATATTTTTTAAAGGGTCGGGCGACAGCCCGGTGTTCCAGGTACTAAATATAATAATACGAGCGCAGGTCAACTAGTCCGTGACTTTTTAAATGAAACACAGGTTTTTGGATAAAAAATTATTTTATTTTTCAACGTCTCCTTTGAGCTCTACTTCGTCCAACGTTTCTCTTATTTATTTTATTGCTTTCAAAAAATAATTCACCCCTAGAAACTCACTGTTTTGTCTGCTATTTGGTCTCTGGTGTGTTGTGGTGGATCCGTGTTTCATCCAAGGTTATGAAACGGTGGAAAAACTCAGTTTCAATGTGTGTGATGTTTTTTTTTCATTTTTTTCTTCAATCATGGGGTAGTTTGCTATTAATGGATGCCAATCAAAAACTAAAAAACCCAGTTGGTTTCAATTTCGACAGAAGTCAGCTGTTTGTTAGTTTTCTGCTGACAGGAGAAGTGTTGCCAATTCATTTAAAAGATGAAAAATCCAAAAAGTCACAGACTTATTGACTTTTTCTCGTATATACACGTCTATACCTAGATGTATAGACATATAAACTTATATAGAAAGGGAGGAAGAGAGAGAAAAGCTTGATCTGCTATACTTTTTAACTATCCATTTTCTTATTCGTACATGATTATGCCAATTTAGAGACCAAAATTATATCCAATTAAAAAATATTATTATATTATAAATATTATAATTAAAAGAGAGTAAATTTGGTTTCTTATATAAATCTTGGTTTGGAAAAATAAATTGTATAAATAATTGTCTTGATGGAAGCATTTGCAAAGATGTCCATTATGCTGTTTCCGATATTTGGCTTAATGAATGTCGTAACCGAAACACACACGTTCCCTCTTCTATTGTTTTCTTCCATCGAACCATGACAATGGATATTCCGAGACGATGAGAAAGGTAAACTGGCGTTAAAAAAAATCATGTAGAAATGGACCAATCCAAAAATTGTATTGCTGGAGTAGTCCAGCTTATTCTTGAGCTTAAGTATCCTACAAAACACTAAACAACTACAAAAAAAAAACACTTGCAACGATTTAATAATTCTTAAACGAAATCATGAGAATCGAATGCTTGAATGAAATTCCATTGAAATCGCATTGGGTGTTTGCAATGGTAAATGAATGAATGAACATTCCATTAAGGAGGAATGGTACCAGTGTAGTCAATAGGATAACGAAAACAAACACAAGAATTGTCGTGTCTATCGTACTAACGATGCAGATGATTGAATTTAACAAACGAAAGATAACATCCAATCCAATCGAGTGCTTATTTTCGATTTATAATTAATCATGTGGATAAGGAAAAAAACACTCCATTTACGTCAAGAACGAAGATGGCTCTTCAATCATTTTTTTCAAACCCAAGATTATTTTGAAATTAAATATTTATAAGATTGTTATTTTTATGAAAATAATAAAAAAGAAGTATAAATACACTAAAATAAATTGCAATTATTTATTTATTAATTCAATGTTAAGATGATTACAAGAATATTTAATCTCAGTAACCTCATTCCTCCAACCATCCTGTTTCATTTCCATCTATTGCTATTAACCTAATTGTCTATTTTCTACCCCTTTCCATACCAAGTTAGTGTGTAGCACGCATTCGATGTGTTTACCCACCCCTGAACTAATGACAAGTACTAAGCCCTTGTAAATTGGGCTATAAGCGCGGGCTTTTTGAACTCCCGCCGGCCCGTTGAAAAAGTTGGGTTGTGTAAATTAGGCTTTCGATATGTTACTAATCTTCGAAAATTATTATTTTATTATTATTATTAATATACGTGTCCTCTTCAAGCAGTTAGCAATTGATTTTCTTTTTCTATTGACCTTCAACTTATTAAATGATTTTTTTTTTTGGAATTCTTTATAAATACAAAAATCATTGGAGTGCCACCATAGGAACCACATAATTTTCTATTACTTTTGTTACTTGTACGTAGAAGTTAATGTTTCATTATCCTTTCCGCTTCTTCCTCCTCCCGTTGTGGGAATAGTTGGTTGTATCTAGAAAGTAGGGTAGAACTTGTTTATGGGCCAACTAACAGGCCTTGTCAGGTGAAAGAGGATTATTTTTGTTTCTTCTTGGGAGATGTGCGGAGGCGCTTCTTAAACATACCATTATTATTTTTTCAAAAGGCTATTCAACGTAAATATTCTAGAAGACGAATTTGATTTTTATTATATCCCTTCCTTAATTTAAGGTTCACTCTCGTCGTCTATTATGGGCGGGATGGGAAAAAGAGAGGGGAAAATAATGTCAAGATATCAATTTGTTCCATTCTCTTGAGACAAAATAAAAATTGAATTTTTTCTATCCTATTTATTATAAATAAAATTTTATGAAATAACTTATAAATTAATTCCATGATTATATTATATATATATATATATATATATTGTTGTGTATTTATGTATATATATAGGTATACCTCATTTTAGAATAATTTTTCATTTTATTAATTAATTAATTTATTTGTTATGATTAACTACTTTTTTAACAAATGAGTCCTTGAGGCTACCAACTATATTATATATATATAAGTTATAAATTTATTATTGCCTATGGATAATTATAAGGTTAATTTTTATTTATTCAAAACCTTCATTTGAATTTTCCTAAAATGGTTCCATTTTATAAATGATTCGTTTTCAATGTGACGTTAATGACCAGGAAGTTGTTATAAATAAATTTTAATAGTAGTAGAATAAGGTTTATAATAATGAGCCACAACTATAATTCGTTTGTGAATCATTTAAAAACAAAGAATCAATATGGAGAGTCAACTTTCACTTGAAATGTTGATCAACATGAAAGAAATAAAATGAAATTCTATCAAGAGAAAATATTTATTCACTATTTATCTATTTTCAAATGATTTAGAAGTTAATAAAAAAAATGATTTTAATGAAAGTTATGAACAATTGAAAAATTCGTAAATTAGTATAAACCAAAAAATTATATTGATAAATTTGATTCTTGATTGAACGGTAAAGTTTGATTAAAATTATAGAAATGGAATAAAGCTGTAAAAAGATTTTGTTGATTCAATTAAAATTTGTTAAACACATTTTAGGAAAAATACGAATAAGTGAAGAATTCCAGCCTTATTGCCAGATAGTATTGCGATCACGAAAATTTTCGATGTGGAGATTTTGAAGTTTTTATACGTTTTGAAGGTTCCTGAATTATTTTCACTAAGGTTGAGAAAAATGTCTCTGTGTGTGTGTGTATGTGTGTATGTATGAAGACAAGATTAGGCAAAAACAATTGGAGCTAGAATCATGAAATTTGGTACATGGGAATTATTCAAAATTCGTAGTTTTCTATTCACTTTTGAGAAATGTAGCTCAACCGGAAGAGGGTCATTAACTACAACGTTTTGATTTTTTTTCCTCTAAAGTGACCGTAATAATAAAGATATAGGTTTGATAATTTTGCACATGATTAAAAATTGTATAAAACTGCTATATGTATAATTTCAGCTTGATTGAATCGCTGTAAGTACCAGAATTAATTTTTTAACATGACCGCAATCACGTGCCAACACGTGAAGTGGTGCCATCAACAAAGAGCCAAACATGCGCTGGTTTAATATGGTATATATTTATTAATTTTAATTTATAATTAATTCAATTTAATTGAAATATAATCTATTATGTTATTGAATCCAATTTCAATTGCGAGATAGTCGAGTGGAGACACTCCAGCTAATGTTAAATTGAATTAAAATTTCTTCAAAATATTTAGTAAATGATAATATCTCTAGGAAGGGATGTAGGAGGAGTATCTCTTTCTGTTCAGGTGTTATATATTGAATTTGTCATCTCGATTCGATTCTTCTTCTTCTATAATTGGTGTCTGATGGAATTCCCCTTCGAAAGGTTGAATACGAAATAAATGAATGGAAACCTCAAGTTTGCCTGTTTGTTTGGGGTCCCATTCCCTAATAATTGTCCTGATCGGTGGTTTGGATTAATTCAATAACAAACCGAAATGGAATGCACCCAACCAATTGGTTGAAAAGGGATGAATGCAGCGAACCATTCCATTGCAATCCGAAGCTATTTCCCTGTTCGAGAACAAAACCGGAGAAAATTATTGGATAATTAAGAAATCGATTCATCCAACGAATAGATAATCGAATAGAAGAACATTCCTATTTACGAGGATGCAAATCCTTTTCAATTTAAAAAAATAAATAAATAATTAAATAAATAAAATACACCAACGCGCTTCGATTTCCAATGTTAATGGACATATAAAAAAGTGATGTCAGATTTTCTACCATCTACTCATCCGAATGAAAAATGACAAGGTTAGCTGTCCCAGGCAACGTTTAGCCTCACTTAATATGGCTGAAGTAATCCATTGGCCTTACACATTACTAGAATCCAATGGATTTATTCATCTTCGCTTATTATTTAACATTTTTCCTAGAAATACAGTTCGATTTCATCGATACTTCATTATCCAAATTAAAATTAAATTCTCTATCATTTTGGAAAAATATAACCCATATACTTACATCAATCAACATGTGTGTGTGTGTTTATGTAGATAAGATTACTCAAAAACGGTTGGAGCTAGAACCATGAAATTTGGTATACGGGCATTATTCCAAATTTGTAGTTTTCTTTCAAATTTGGAGAAATGTAACTCAACCGGAAGAGGGTCATTACCTACAATGTTTTGATTTTTTACCGACCGACGATAGTCAGGGAGGTATTGTTTTCACACCAAATTTCACATGTGGAGATTTTTACACATCTCCACCAATCATGCATTTTCTTAACGTCGCCCAGCTCTTCATGACGTCACAGCCAGCTCTTACTTATATATTATAAATAAAATAAAATTAAAAATATTTATGTTATATGCCTATCTGTTTTTGATTACATTAAATGATATATTAAAATTATTTGAAATTGTTTCTGTAGCTGGAAATTAATTTACTTCAAACCGTCGGTCGGTTGGTTCATAACAATGTTCAATATTACTTGAAGTTAAGTGATTGATTAAAACAATCAGAATAATAATAATATAAAAAAATAAATTGGAGATGCATTTAAGAAGCATCGTTATTTAAAGATTTTTACTAAAATTAGTCCTACTTAATCTTATCTTAAACGAATTTTAAATAATATTTTTTTGGCTATAAATATTTTTATCATACCCCATATTCTCCCGATTTCGCTCCTTTTATGTTTCCAACTTAAAGCAACAACCCAATGCTTGACGAACACATCCAATTCACGAGATTGTCTTCTCTCAAAGGCTGTTAGAAACACAAACTATAAACCAGATAAAATAGTTTTAATCATGCTGAATGAAGTTCAGTGGATAGGAATTGACTATCAAATAATAATAAAGGAAATCAATGTTGGATGCTTTTTTATTTTTAGTCCAAGTGGCCAATGTCCCTTAAAAAAGTTAAAATAATAATAATATAAAAAAATAGGTTAATAATTCTATATAATGAAGTGATTGCTCTTGTTTTTGCAAGAACGTGATTGCTAATGTTTAACAAATGGAGTGGGAGCGTGGGAGTTGGTGATGCTTGTGGATTCGATGCATTTCTGTGTGTGTGTGTGTCTATTAGCAAGGCGTTGGAATCTTTCTGCAAAAATCATTGGATTCCCCTCAAGTAATCCATGGAATGATTTAAAAATGAGTACCGAGATCAGTCAGGTATGCATAAAATACGTGTTTCTGTGTGATTCGAGTCGAACATTTTCAAGAATGCATGGAATGTTTCAAGAATGCTGTAAATGGAATCTTGTCCGTTGCATCATCAAAGAGGAATAGTAAACAAATCAATAGGAAAATAAGTTACAAAATAAATATATAAATATAAATAGACGCTTTAAATTTGAAAATTATATTTTGAATTGTGAATTGGCTCTTATTTAACCAATGATTATTTGGTTTTGTTTTTCTGTTTGCAATTTCTATTCTCTTCATGATTTCAATGTTTAATATCCTATTAAAGAGAAGTTCAAATATTCGGATGGAAGGGAAAAATGGAGCAGAGTAATCGATCAATCGCAAAGGATTTTATTTATGCTACACACGTGTAGGAAGAGAAATTAATTTTCAAAATAAATCTCAATTTACTTGTTCATTTGGCTATCAAATAAAGATATAAGTAAATCAATAAATCGCAAAGATACAGATAACATAAATATTCCGTTTCATGTTTTTTTATCAAAAATATTAATACTTTTTGGAATTTTACAAAATATAATACTTATATTATATGGTAGTTTTAGAACAAAGAAATTCTACAATATTTTTGAATTATTATGCTTCTGATTGATTGTAATATTCATTGGATTAAAAAATTTAACAAAACAGGAACATATTTAAATTAATTTATTTAATTTTTTTTTAATTTTAATTTTTTTTTTTTTTTTTTTTTGTAAATTTGATGAAAATGTGGAATTTATCCTCATTTCAATATTTTCAAGAATTTTTTTTATTTCTGAAAAATTTATGAAATATTGATATATTCATCAATCATTTCCCAATTGGTTTCTCCATTAAAGATTATCATATCTATCTATCTCTGTGGCTTTACGGAATTTTCGAATTCTTGGCCGCAGCAAGCCCACCCGTCCAAGTATTCCTATTCTGAGCCACAACCTTCCAGTCCCTATCCACTCCCATCTCTCTTATTATTATTAATTATTAAAAATTAATAATAATTATTATAATATAATAAAAACACCTTTTCAATAATAGTTTGGATTATTTATCTGTTTACAAGAAAACTAATTGAGTTATGGATCGATGGACAACAACAATAGAATTAATCTGAAACGAAGAATTTTCAAAAGCGACATTCTGATGAATCGATTATTTAAAATCTAAAAAATCTAGAGTGTCTCTATTCGACTATCTCGCAAATTTGAATTGGATTAATTAACACATATTATATTTATAAATTAAATTAAATAAATTATAAATTAAAATTAATAAATAATATTTATTAAACCAGCGCGTGTTTGGCTCTTTATTTTTACGGTCACTTTAAATAAAAAAAATCAAAACGTTATAGGTAAAGACCCTCTTCCGGATGAGCTACATTTCTCCAAAGTGGATAGAAAACTACGAATTTGGAATAATGCCCGCATACCAAATTTCATGATTCTAGCTCCAACCGTTTTTGAGTAATCTTGTCTACATACACACACAGAGACATTTTTCTCAACCTTAATGAAAATGACTCAGGGACCTTGAAAACGTATAAAAACATCAAAATCTCGACATCGAAAATTTTCATGAACGCAATACTATCTCTGGCGAGATAGTAAAAACGAACATGATCATTTGTCAGTAAAAATTTTAAAATCCTCCCACTTGACAACATTTTTGATTTGTTATGTACCTAATTGTCTCCAATTCACATCAAACTCTTTTCAAGAATGAATGAATTCTCATTTCTATATCGGAGTTTTAATGAATGAAAGGGTCTTTCGTCCATGACTGATGGTAACCTTTTCAAAAAAGACAATAACTCGTGAAATCTGATCTAACCTCGATCGAGTGCGTTCGTCTATGACAGTGAATCTTATTCTAAGCGATTTGGTGGATTCCCCCTTTCAACTCTCCAGCTATATATTCTTTCTTTCCAAACTTGTTCCAAATTTCTTAAGGAAGATCTCTCCACATCTCCCTGTCCTAATCCAAAGAATGCATCCCAATAGTCATTCTTGGGTCATGAGGCAGAATACATGCCCCTCTCCCTTCCCCATCCGCTCCGACTATTTATTTCCATAACATTTTCAATAGAATCATCAAGAATAGAATCAAATATGGAACCAACCATTCCTTTTAATGAATTAATAAATTTTCTAAATAATAGATTATTTTTAGAAAAAAGACTTTGTTGTTCATTTTTTCATTCGTTAAGGGAAGGTTGGATTTTCGAGATTAATTGGAAAAATAGAAAAAGAAATAATTCTCCAACCATTGTTAATTTCGAAATTAGCTACTGAGATTAGCGATCCTGCAAACCAAAATATAGTTAGGTGTCAGCCATGAATAGTTCAATAATAATGAATAGGTATGATCAAGCATCGGCCAACCAGAATAGGTCCGACGAATGCTTTTCTTGAAAGCGTGGCTTGTTGGGAGGCCCAGCGTAGGTGGCTGGCCCCTTGTTAACCAGGGGGCTTTGACCCACCTGCATCCTTTTATGTTACGTTCCTTCCATAATATTATTTGGAATATTATTTTTTAATTGCGCTTATTTGAATAATTCCATTTCACATTCCATGCAAATCCAAGAAATCGAATCAATACAAAACCAAACAATTAATAAACAATCGCACAACTTATTATTTCGATTTACCTAATCTATACTAGATGGAATAAAAATTATAAAAATTAAAGTAATAAAATTATAAAACTATTATAGAATTAATCTTCAAATACCAATGAAAAAAATGATCTTGGAAGTATAAATTCAATGGTATCATCTTGAGTGTTGGAACTTGACAATTCGAGTTTCGATCTTACACCAATTAAAAATTGATCATTAATATAGATTTCAATTATTAGTAATAATGTTGAAACTGGTCGGAATAGGCTTAGAAGAATCCTAAAAAAATATACTGATCTATACATTTCTTATTTTTGATATTTTTTAAATGAAAGGTCGAATGTTTATACCATGACGTACATTATGATTCAAGATTATTTCTAAGATTCAATACTACAATAATATAGATACAACAATCTGTTAAATTAGATTCGGCGCTCTTCACACCTAGACGGGAGCTCCGCCCCCTGTACCCCCGAGTGGTACATCGTATTTGGTTGAAAGTAGTAAAAGGTTTTCATCCATTTTGTTTCAATCCGTATATTACATAAAACATTCATTTCTTTTTGTGTTCTTATTTAAAATATATTTTAATTTAATCAGGAAATTAATTATAGATTAGCGGACCAGTGTGAGGATTATATAAGATATAAGAGGCACTGGATGTGACGTCACAAATGACGTCAAAAATAATAAAAAGTAAGCCCGAGGACTATCCAATGGCATTGGAATGGCCCAAATCGCATAAGTCGTTTAGAAGGAGTAGGTGATAGAACTGTCTTTTCAATATATATATTTTCTATATACTAATATAAATTTAAATAAAAAATATTTATTATTATTATATATATAGCATATAGAAGTGATAGATAGTATAGTATTTGGTTAAAAGTCTGTATGTGAAAGGTTTTCATTTATTGAATTAGTATAGTAGTATTTAAATTAGTATATTAAAAATGAATTTCTCCGGTTGTTGAATCGTCATTGAAATAATATATAGCCTATGTTCAAATAGAGATAGATAAGAATAGGCTGATGTGTGTAATTTCATAGGAATCGTTTCGGACAATTTGTAGTCTATAACATCATGATAATTTTACAGACAGACAGGCATGAAAAATTCTCTAAAAATATTTTTGGATTCTACGGGTTGTGAAACGTGAAGCTATGATAAAAATTTTAAATTCTAGACAATGTGCAGACAAAAACTCGAACTATGAAGGAAAGATTTTTCTTTACAGAACACAAAACAGATGAGATTGTGATAGGAGATAGAATTGTAGAGAGATAGGAGGTATTTTGAAGAAGATAATAATTGAATGGTTGCTAAAATACGGTTGCAATGACCTTTAAAATTCGGTAGTGTGAAAGCTATCGAATAAATAATATCAATTGTCACTAAATTTCTTTTTTTATTAAGTAATATTAATTAATCTAATATAATTGTTTGAACCTTCAACAAACAACGAAAGAATCATCCAAATTTCAATAAATAAAACAAAAATCATTCCATTTATTAGAAATATTATTTCTTGTCTATTTCTCTTATTGGAAATCAAACAATCTTGAAAAAGTTATTATTTTGTTATTTGTTTATTTGATTCGGTGAAAGACGACGGAACAAAAATTGCGAATCCAATTCGTACACCGGAATGAGAAGAGGCAGGCGCGTTGTTATTTTTTCTATTAGGTCAGGAAAATAATGACTTAAAAAAAACTTTTTTCTGGATAATTAACTTTTATCGATAAAAATCTAACATCTAGGACAAATAAGAGAAATTGCACTATTTAATCTCGGTAAAAGTATCCACGTTTAAAAATAGCTAATCATTAATTAGAAGTTGCTGATTAGCGGATTTTTTTCCACGTCGCTCTATCACACACTTCTGCCTATCGAATTACACTCATCCAATCGATTCGGGGGAATTATTTTTTTAATTTGTTTTTAAAGAAATGATTAAGAAATTAAGAAAACCACAACAAAATTAACTCCCATTGCAATTTTTTAATATAAATAATGATGAATTTTAGAGATTTAATTATAAAGGGTTACTCTTTAGCAACAAAAGTTATTTATGTCATGAAGTTACTAATTATTTATCATTTCATCATAAGTTTATTAATTTTAAACAAAAACATGGAAAGAAAGAAATATTTTTCTCCAAAAATAAGTTTGATTTAAAACACTAGTTTTTTATCACTATGCATCCAAACTAGGAGCTTCTTTTTGTAATCTGCTCTTTTCAAATAATTATAAACTGTCATGTGATTGATGTTTAGTGTATCCGCTAATTCTTAAAACTTCTAGTCTGTCGGTCTTGCTCCACCAAGTAAGTAAATTAAGGACTAACCGACCAGAGCAAGGAACATCTTTGACATCGAAATTTTCGGAATAGAATTGACCAATACACTTACTATGTGACTCTCACAACAATGTCATCGTTTTTGAATATTTTGATATTAAAAAATAATCATATAAAGTATTTCTTCAGATATTTCTCTTCTTTTCAAATTCATAAAAACAATGAATTAAAAAACGATCTTCAGAAATAATATCTTCTATAATAAAGTTAATTCTGGTGGTATAACTATCACAATACATAGTACCTGGAACACCGAGACCCTTTAAAAAATATTAATATACAATTCTTTAATTATTTATTACAATTATTGTATATTATTATGTTATATTATTGCATTAATCTAATTAAAATGAATGGAACTTGGGGTTCTCAATAATAATAAATAATAATAATAGATAATAAATAATTTTTTAGTGAAAAAATATTAAAAATTATAGAACTATCTAAAAATTAATTAATAAAAAAACAATGAATAAGTAAATATAAATTAGTAATCTAATAAAAAATTAACTCAAAAATAGCTTTAAAGAAATATAAAATTGACTAATAAAAATTTATAAGAATTAACTAAAAATTAAACCACAAAACAGATTAAAAATTGTTTTTAAAATATCATAAATAAACTTACAATGTTTAAGATAACTTTTAGATTTTTTTTGTTGAAAGATTAATAAATATATTTTGTAATTTGATTCTAAAATATTATTAAAATATATATTTTTAATTTTATTTCGAAATTAAATAAAAATTTTTAAATTATTTTAAATATAAAAAAATATTAATACATTTTCAATTAAAAAAGAATGATAAAAGGCAAATATGGATGACGTATTTAAATTTAAATTAAGAAAAAACTTATGTGAAGATGATTTTTCCCCAGGCTGAAACCAATAGAAATCGATTTGTCTTTATAAATATTATCTATGGTGTGAATCTCAAAAAAATCCTTCGAGCGGTTAATTAATAAATTAATTCAAAAATATACAAATATATATATATATATATATACAATTTTTGCTAGTATAATAAGATAAGATAATGGAAGAAGATATTGAGATCTACATATAAAAGAATTATGTGTTTCCAGATCAAATTATTAATTTAAAATGTTTGTTTTTTGAATTTTACTTTTAGGCTAATATTAATTGAAATGGGATGGAAAATATTTTTTTGTTTTGAGGTAAAGTATGTCAAAACCAGTACTATAAATAAATAAAAAGACCATTGGCCATTTACTTGAACTTTGACATGTTAAAAGTATAATTTAATAGAAAGTTAATTGAAATTGAAAACCATAGATTGGGATGAAATTGAATTATTCATCCAGAAGAAGAAGAAAAAAGAAGAAATGGAGCTGTGCAAAAAACCATCAAGGTCCTCCTTTCACGACATAAGCAAAATACTAAAATATCTATTTATAAGAACAAGGAAGTTTTATATAATTTGTTGAAATAAAATTGTGTTTTTTTTTTTATTTCTCGTTTGCCAGAAGCTTCCTCCACAATCAACATCTGTTTTCGACTGTGATTAAAATATAATATTAATGGTTCATTAATCCTAGAAAGAGAGAGGAAAACCGCTGATCAACAATAACATTCAAAATAAATTCTAGGTCAAAATACTTCATCTTGCCATTTGCACGACCTTCAAAAGTTTCAAATCGACAAAAACAAAATGAAATCCTTTTAAAATCAATTTTAATTCATTTTAGAAAATTTCAAAAGGTCCGATTATGGATTGAATCAGTTCGAATTTGATAATATATATAAAATACCTACATTCCCACAAAAAAAAATCCTATTCATTTGCGATATTAATATTATAGTCAGGGAGGTATTGTTTTCACACCAAATTTCACATGTGGAGATTTTTACATCTCTCCACGAATCATGCATTTTCTTAACAGAAAAAAGTATTTTTAGCATCATGTCTGTCCGTCCGTATAGATGTGTACAGCCTGAACTGCTGAACGGATTTTGATGAAATTTGGTATATTTACTTAATGCATCAGTAGGATGAATTGATCAACTTTTGGTGCGAAACCGGAAGTGGTAGTATTAGCGATCGACGATAGGAAGGGAAGGGTTATTTTCACACCAAATTTCAAATGAGGAGATTTTTTACATATCTCCACAAATCATGCACTTTGTATTATTATAAATTATATGACGTCACCCACCCCTTCCTGACGTCACAGCCAGCGCCACCTTATATATTATAAATAAAATAAAATTAAAAATATTTATGTTATATGCCTATCTATTTTTTATTTCATTAATAGATTCATTGAAATTATTTGTAATTGTTTCTGTAGCTAGAAATTAATTTATTTCAAACCGTCGGTCGGTTCTGCTCCTGGCCACAGGTCAACTTATTACTATCTCGTAAGAGATAGTATTGCGATCACGAAAATTTTCGATGTTGAGATTTTGATGTTTTTATACGTTTTAAAGGTTCCTGAATCATTTTCACTAAGGTTGAGAAAAATGTCTGTGTGTGTGTGTGTGTTACCAAGATTACGCAAAAACGGTTTGAGCTAGAATGATGAAATTTGGTACATGGTCATTATTCAAAATTCGTAGTTTTCTATCAACTTTTTAGAAATGTAGCTCACCCGGAAGAGGGTCATTACTTACAACGTTTTGATTTTTTTCCTCTAAAGTGACCGTAAAAATAAAGATAGATGTTTGATAGTTTTTCACATGATTAAGAATTGTATAAAACTGCTATATATAGAATTTCAGCTTGATTAACTCGCTGAAATTACCAGAATTAATTTTTTAACACTGCAACACGTGACGTGGTGCCATCAACAAAATGCCAAACATGCGCTGGTTTAATATTTATTATTTATAATATATAATTAATTAAATTTAATTTAAATATAATATATTTGTTATTTAATCCAATTCCAATTGCGAGATAGTCGAGTGGAGACACTCCAGCTAATTTTTCTTAATTTTCATAAATATGATCAATTTCTTGAATTGGACGAGATTCGAATTCTTGACGTCCAAAACAACGGGTCAATAACCATGGAATCACACTCCATAATCATCAAAATAGTAATAGATAGTTAGTTCATGGAAGGCACATTATTTTTAGAATGTTTAACGAATGTATCATATTGAATCCTGGTAGGTAAACTCGAAGATTGGAAAGAAGAAAAATGATTTTTGTTAGATGATAAAAACAAAAATAATAAAAAAAATAGATAAATAAACAAATATAATATAAACAACAGACTTTTCTTTTAAATAAACAAAAAATACGATTTTAATAATATTTCATTCTATTTTTGCAGCGGAGAAATCTACGTACATTTTCTTTGAACCAATAAAAACAAAGGAATTTATTTTTCCATGATAACATAAAATTTAATAAAAAAATATCTATATAAATTAAAGAAAGATGAATATATATATATATCAAGGTAAATATAATAGTTTAATATAAAAAAAGAGTAATAATAAAATAAAAATAAAATATAAAAAGAATAGCATAGAAGAGTAGATTGTAGTGAATTGAATGAATCTATCAATTTGATTAAATCCATTCTATGTTTTGAAATTATAATATTTAAAACAATTACAAATGTAAATTAATGTTTCATTGGCGACTTGAAAAAGGTTTTCCTTTTCTACAATCCCTCTTCTTGATAACCCAACCATCCTAATTTAATTCCTTTATATATCTGTGTTTATCCAAAGTAAAACACGAAAGAGAAACCGCGTGTCATTTGAAAATCGACATATTCAATGAATTCTCTACAAATTACTTAATTCAATTCGTCTCTTTTCTATTTTAACTATCAATTGAAATGTTTGCGTGGATTATAGGAATATCTAATATATAAAATTCTCATGTCACAATGTTTGTTCCCATACTCCTCTGAAACGGCTCAACCGATTCTGATGAAAGTTTTTATGCATATTCAATAAGTCTGAGAATCGGCTACTATCTATTTTCAAACCCTTAAGTGGTAAGGGGTGTCCACCCTAAATATTTTTTTATTTTTTGGATAAAATTTTATTTTTGTATTATTTTATTATTTCACATTAAGTAATTTTCAATTTTTTATCTCAAACCCCTGCTTTAATAGTCATTTTAATCCAGCAGTTGTTCAGTTAGCCGTGCATCTTGAAAACGGTCAGCGTGTATAGTTCACGAACGAGGCACCGATTGATTGTGGTATAAATGCACCAAAAACTACACTCACTGAATTTTTGGAATTGTGCTGATGACTTTGGTACATTTGCACGAACTTTACTCTATTCACAAGTACCACGCTTTTTCACATGGGCTCCAACATAACATTGGATATCCCATAAGTAAGGCTCACCAGTTGATGCATGTCCCAATTTATTCAAATCAAACGAATTGGGGCGAGTATTAACAGTGAATCCAAGACAGTCGAAGTGGTTTTATCTTCGACTGTTGTTGGTTAATGTTACTGAAACGTAAAGTGAATGATCAACAGTATTCTACGTATAAAGATGCATGCCATACACTTGGCTTGCTGAAGCAGCATTGAACTATACAGCAATACAAATACGACTACTATTCGCTATAGTGTTGACTACATGTTTTTCAGCCCGAGCATAGATATTGTGAAATAATCACAAAGATTCAATGACACCATTCAAACACTTCTCGTCATTCCACGTGAAATCAACGCCTGCTTAAAATCATCGCCATTGTGGCGTAATGTTGAAAAAGTACAGCTGAAAGTAAATATACTTCAAGATCCATCCGCTGAAACATTCTCCAATCAACTCTTAGATATCGGCGATGGAAAACTCACTATAGATGAAACTAGATGCGTAAAATTACCGATTGATTTCTGCACAATCATTGAATCGCAAGATGCTCTCATTGAACAAATATTTCCCGATGTACACACCAATTACATA
The DNA here is from genome assembly GCA_963082975.1 of Labia minor. Lineage (NCBI taxonomy): Eukaryota > Metazoa > Arthropoda > Insecta > Dermaptera > Spongiphoridae > Labia > Labia minor. The sequence continues at coordinate 73,762,840 of OY720348.1, forward strand.
AATCTCCAGTGGCTTGCAGAAAGAGCAATTTTAGAGATAAAAAATTTGGGCGTTGACATTTTGAATCTTAAGATTCAACAGTTATTGTCAGGGGACTTGGTATCTTATCACTCTATTGATACAGTTTGCGATGCCACTGAAGCTGTACATTTTCCAACAGAGTTTTTGAACTCACTGAATTTGTCAATAATGCCACCGCATAACTTACAATTGAAGGTTGGATCTCCAATTATTTTGCTTCGTACTTTGAACCCGCCACGGGTGTGCAACGGTACGCGATTAGTCATTAAAAAACTAATGAAAAACGTTAACGAAGCCAGCATTTTAAATGGCAAGTTTCGGGGTGAAAACATATTAATACCACGAATACATATTATACCCACAGTTGTGCCAATTCTATTTAAGGGTATTCTGTTTCCGATTAGGTTGGCATTTGCAATGACTATTAATAAATCCCAAGACAAAACAATGTCTGTATGTGGTTTAGATTTGAGCACACCATGTTTTTCACAAGGACAATTATACGTTGCATGCTCTCGAGTGGGTAAACTATCAAGTTTATTTGTTTTAGTTAAAGACGCCCTAACAAAAAAAATTGTTCGCGCTGTAGCATTAAGAGATTAATATTATGTAATGAATTAATGATATAAATAATTATTACTTACAATAAATTATAATAAATTAAAAAAAATAATGTCTGGTGTTTTGTTATTTTTATATTCCCTGATCGTTCACAGCGCTCCATTAACTCATCTACCACATCCTTACACACTTCCAATAAGTTAGTTATTTGTTTTCTACGCTAGAAATTATTCTTCTCTAGAAATTATTTACATGGCAAAACAACGTTTGCCGGGTCAGCTAGTAAATATATATATAGGTATATAGAATGAGAGAACGGACACCAACGAATCGTCTAAGGCGTGTTAATTCCTTCAACGCATTGGAAATATTCCACTGAGGATTATTTGATAATGGTATCAATTGCAAACATTTCATTGAAAATTAAATTCCATTAGCATATAAATTTATTATCTAATTGATTCAATCTTTAAAAGGATTTCTTTAATGAATATTGATTTTATTCATAACGTGGAGGAAATGATGGAGGGATTCATGAAGTTAAGAGATTAGTACACGGACTCCCTTTAACCGTTACTCTATTTTTTTTAAATTTACTAATAAAGATGTCAAATTTAGACTATATTTTGAATTTATCATACAAGTTTAACTTTTTTAAAGCATCCATCAGCGAGAAATGAATTGATTTACATTTTAGAAGACTCCAAGTTATAATTAGCTCAAAAACCTCATTATGGCTATATGCTCTCCGAAATTGAAAATTAGCTCTCAGGTGAGCCCAACCCGGACCTTTTTCCAGGTATGTATATTTTTTCATAGGATTTCAATATTTTTATTTTCACAAAATAAGTTTATATTGTTTCTAATTATCCAACGTTGCTATTGTTATCTTCTATTATGAAAATACCTCTAATAACATTAAGATTTATTATTAACTTCAGTTATTATTATACACTCAATGCACAGTGCATAGATGAAAGAGGCGCAATGGAGAATTAGAAGAATATAGATTATTCTCCTATACCCAATATTTCATTAAAGCCCAATTTACACGGGCTTAGTACTTGTCATTAGTGCAGGGGTGGGCAAATACGTTTAAACGCGGGCCAAAATGAAATTTTCAAAATGTCTTCCAGGCCGGAGGACCATAATTTGAAAACACTAATAAAAAAATTATCTTTTTTTTTAGAGACATATTGAACGAAAAATCAAAATAAGAGCCAACTTTTTCAACGGGCCGGCGGGCGTTCAAAAAGCCCGCGCTTAACAGTATTTGCCCACCCCTAAACTAATGGCAAGTACTAAGCTCTTGTAAACTAGGCTTAAGGAAAGTTAACTATAAAATATTATTCAAATTAAGTACATTTCGTATTGTGTTTTTTCTTAATTTAAAAGAAGTAAAAAAGTAAGCCAACCCAACTGAAATTAATTTAAAATATTTTTATTAATAGGATTGATTATTATTTTAAGAAGGAATGAACAACAATCTTTTGGCGATTGAAAGTTGGGGGAGGAATGCTTATATATTAGATCAATCTGATTTTTAACACCAGCAACCTTCATACGTTTGAAAATTGATATCTGGCGAGATAGTAAAAATATCAGGGTATGGGCTCGTTTGGGAACAATTATCAATCTGGCTTTCTTGACTATAATAGAATAAACAGTATCAGAGCGTTTCATCAAATATAAATCTATAAAAAGTTATTTTTGGGTTATTTTCACGTTTTATTGTGAGATTGATGTCTCGACGTTTTCGCGCAATTATAACGCAATTTTCAAGATCAATTTTTTTAGGAGAAAAATACTAGTATATCGTATATATAAGATCCTATTTTTTTTATTATTTTTTTCATTTTTAATACGAATAAACGATTAATTATTTCGATAGGGTTTCTTTAAGGTGCACCCATCACACCCGCTGAGCTTTTCTTCTCGTGGCATATTCCAAAGTTCTTTATGTTATGTGCTCTTATAGGAATATTAAAAAATAGATCTAAAATCTAAAAAAGACATGTGATATCGATTTTGAAAAATAGAATGAAAATTCTTTTCTTTTTTAGTAACCCTAGAATGATTTAAAAATATAATATTATATATCCTATTATTATATGAAAAATAATATTCTTTGTAGAAGAGATTTATAGTAATGTATGAAATTAGTATTATTTATGGAAATAATTAATCATTCATTATGCAATTGTTTTTCATATAATAATCCATCGAGGCATTAATTGATTTTAGAAAAGCAATTAATTAATAGCTGAAAGGATTCTACTAAATACATTTGGAATTATATTCTCCTCTTTCCTCTCTCCACTCCACCCCTCCACACGGGACTCGTCATCCCAGATTTCCGATTAAATTATCGAGCGTTACACGAAATCTATCTTTCCTGTAATTTGGAAATTCCACAACGCGCGTCATCCAATCGCGAGAGATGAAATTATCAGGCCAATTTCAAATGATCGCGATGACGAGACGATTATGCAGTGTTCCCCCCTTGGCGATTGGAGGAGGCCAACAGGAAAGCAGGTACCTGGACACCTGGTCGCTGATTCACCGCCACTTCGAGAACAACTTCGGTCAGCAGAGCAGAGATGAATCACCGCTTCGAAGGATGAGCCTTGGCAACCTGTCCAAACAGGACAGAGGACACACTCCACCATTGCAAAAGCAAATCCAATGAACTAGCAGCCTATGCCCTCTGAAAAGGCCTTCCTCCTGGCTCCCTGATCTTGCCAAACGAGATGATACCCCAACTGCACCTGTAATTAACAAACAATGCATCTCCAAACAACAAACTTAACACATTCCATTTACAACTGGAATCAGTTCGAGATTCAGCAAATAGGATCATTGATCATTTTTATAAAATTTTTCATTTTGCTGGATATAGCGTATTTTTTTTTATACTAATCCAAATGGATCTTTGTTCATCTTATAGGATATATACACTCATCTATTTTTATAATAAAATATTATAACCATCATTTTGGAGAATTGGTATAAAAGGAGATTTGGGGTCCATAGTATCAACACTTTTGGAATATTTCTAATCTTCTTTCTTGTTTTTACTATCTCGCCAGAGATAGTATTACGATCACGAAAATTTTCGTTGTTGAGATTTTGATGTTTTTATACGTTTTGAAGGTTCCTGAATCATTTTCACTAAGGTTGAGAAAAATGTATGTGTGTGTGTATGTAGACAAGATTACTCAAAAACGGTTTGAGCTAGAATCATGAAATTTTGAAAAATGTAGCTCAACCGTAAGAGGGTCATTAACTACAACGTTTTGATTTTTTTTCCTCTAAAGTGACCGTAATAATAAAGATATATGTTTCATAATTTTTCACATGATTAAAAATTGTATAAAACTGCTATATATATAATTTCAGCTTGATTGAATCGCTGAAAGTACCAGAATTCATTTTTTAACACTGCAAATCTCACGCGCCAACACGTGACGTGGTGCCATCAACAAAGAGCCAAACAGCGCTGGTTTAATAAATATTATCTATTAATTTTAATTTATACTTTATAATTAATAAAATTTAATTTAAATATAATATATTATGTTATTTAATCCAATTCAAATTGCGAGATAGTCGAGTGGAGACACTCCAGCTAATATTTTTAATTAATCGACATATAATATAACGACTATTCATTTAAAACTTTTTGAGATTTACCCAAAAGTTGGTAAGTAAAATACTTTAAAAATAAGTAAAATTCATTTTAGCCAAAATTATTATTTGATCCTGAATAAGGAGATAAAAAATCGTTGTTGGTAAGCTCGTTTAATGAATAAATAAGGAAGGACCTCATAAATAGAAGCGTTATATTTTTTAATTTTTTCGAAAATAAAAATTTTATTATTATTTATTAAATTTATATATAATAGTTTTCAATTCATATTGTTTATTAAAACCTTTACATTGATGATATTATCTTAGTTAATTTATTTTTTTTTTATGTCTGAATGAAGTGAATTGATTTGAGTGTTAATAAATAATTAATTTAGTAGAAATAAAATAAGAACTGGATTTATGTTAGGTTGTTTATAAGTTTATAAATTCTCTAAACAACATTTGCAATTGGCTTTAACTGTTGAACAATTTTACAAAGAAGAATTTTTATGACTTTGTCTTACCTCAATCAACCTAATAATTTTGATGTTTTTTACTATCTCGCCAGAGATACTATTGCGATGTGTTTGTCTGTGTGTGTATGTATGTGTGTATGTAGACAAGATTACGCAAAAACAGTTTGAGCTAGAATCATGAAATTTGGTTTACGGGCATTATTCAAAATTTATAGTTTTCTATCCAATTTTGAGAAATGTAGCTCATTCGGAAGAAGGTCATTACCTACCACGTTTTGATTTTTTTTAATGTTATCTAATGGATTGGAATATTTTTTTTATTTAAATATTTAATTTTACTTTGATAATAAAGAAAATAATATAAAAAATCTGGAATGTCTCCACTCGATTATCTCGCAAATTTGAATTCGATTAATTAACATTTATTATATTTAAATTAAATTCATTTAAATAAATTATAAATTAAAATTAATAAAATAAATTATAAATTAAAATTAATAAAATAAATTATAAATTAAAATTAATAAAATAAATTATAAATTAAAATTAATAAATAATATTTATTAAACCAGCTCGTGTTTGGCTCTTTGTTGCTGGCACCACGTCACTTGCTGGCGCGTGAGATAGTAAAAAGAGGAGAAAATTAAAAACGATAACTATTTTTTAAACTCCTCTCCCTTCTACGAACTTACCTTAGGAGAGATAAATTAATGAGGAAAATTAGATATCAAAGACAATGAGGAAGTTTTATTTATAAATTTCTAGTTATAATTGAGGAAATGGAATAATAACCTAGGTAGAGAGAGGGAGGAGAGTTACTTAGCAAACTAAAGATCATTTATTGTCATCTACGTCTCTTTACCAAACCAAAAAATAATTATTATTCTTTGAAAATGGACACACAGGCATTTTTCTAAACCTTAGTGAAAATGACTCAGGGACCTTCAAAACATAAAAAAACTTCAAAATCTCGACATCGAAAATTTTCGTGATCGCAATACTATCTCTGGCGAGATAGTAAAAAATGTTAATTCTTCCCTCGCCCTTCCCAGCCCCAACAAAATTTCGATTTCATTTCATTTCACAAAACATTCCATTTCCAGTTTTTGCACTATACATATATATATATATTAAATTTTACGTTTTACCTAGATCTATATAAATATATAAGGAACTTGAATTAATAATAAGCGATTTTTTTCGAAATTTACGGATTTATTTTCAAATAATGGTTATGAATATATTAATCAAAGTATTGTGCATCGCTGGACACTACTTTTTACCGTCTTTCTGGCAATTTTCCGATACCAGGTCGAAAAAACGACTCGTCTTTTGAGGCAATTCAATCATCGACCCATTTTTTGCTTTGTTCCTATGAAGTGAACTTCTGCTGAGACAGACCATGTGTCATCGGAACAAGTAATAGCCCCAAGGAGCAATGTCTGGAGAATACGGCGGGTGGGGTCGGACTTCCCTTTTCAGTGTTTCTAGGTAGGTTTTCACCGGTTTTGCATCATATGGCCGAGCGTTGTCATGATGCAAAATCACTTTGTCGTGCCTTTCTTCGAATTATGCGTTCCGATATGATTGTTCAGATGGAACACTTTATTTGTTACAAAATTAGACATGTTCGAAACAATATTTAGTACTGTTGTTTACGTTCCAACCAAATGATACAAGCTGTTCAAGACGACCATAGAAGGTAGGCTTTAGAGAGAAGATATTGCAAACTGGAATATTGAAACATACACTAATGGCAGCTTCTTGAAAGGCTCATTATTAATTCAAGTACCCAATATTTAATAAATAAATATAAATATAGTTTACGTTAACCTTCTCCGTTGAACCTCAACGAACTGTAAAAGCTCAAATAATAATCAAGAAGTATTTTAGTTAATTAATTTGAAATTTTATTGTTTAAGTTATATATATAATTCATTTATTAAAAATAAATAAATAAATATATAAATTTTAGTAAAAATGTTAAGAAACTTGATTCCAAACAAATGTTGCACGTGTACATTCAAGGTTACCTGAAGTGTATGTAGCCTGTTGTGAAATGAATATATAGTGACATTGATTTAATACATGTACTATGTACACCTATATTATTTTTAAATAGAAATGGTGGATAAATTAAAAAAAAATTCTATGCTATGTTTTGTGGTCATAAAAGTTTTCAGACTGATAGTTTAAAATTGTTTAGTAGATTTGTCAGGGTTGTGACTGTAAAATTATTTTACCATGAAGATAAAAAAAATAAGAAAAAGTCAGTAGTATCGATTCTTGCTGAATGCAAGCCTCTAACAAAAAAAGGGGTGAAATCCAATTAGCATCAATTATGAAAATAATTTTAAATATTCTTTTTTTTCTCTAATATTTTCTTATAAATTATTAATAGGTTGTTGTTGATGTCTTTTATGTCTCGGTGTTAAGGTTAATTAAACTCAGCCAGGCGAAGAATAATTTCAGTGAATTAACCAAATGAATAGCAACCGTCAACCGTGATTGGAACCCACACCAACGGATTGGTTCCACAAACTACACCAATCATCTTTCTCTTAAAAATATTAAGATCCTATAAATAATTACATTTCTAATGAGAGAAATTTTTACCTCACCTCGCTTAAATAAAAGAAAAACGATAAAAAGCAAGATATTGATATAGATATAGAAATGAAAACGTTCTTTTCTAGTTTGATTTTTATATAAATCTAATAGAGAATTGAATAAATGAACAATGTTTTCAATGAAAGTAATTTATTTTAAACTCTCTCTCTCTTATCTTATTATAATAGCAAAAACTCGTGGCTAGAATGGGAGAGGAAAGAATGACGATAAAGATTTTGGTGGGAAGACCGATTGGGAAACGTCCTGTTGAAAGACCAAGGACGCGGTCGGTGGACAATGTAGGAAGGGACGTGAGAGAAATGGGGAGGGTAGGGGTTGGATGGTTGTGGCTCAGGATAGGGACATTTGGAGGAATGTGCTTGCTGAGGCCAACAACTTTCGTAGAGCCATAGATGTAGATATATATATATATATTAAATGCAAGTTTTTGTCTATTTTAATAATTAAACTTTTACCAAATATTGAAATCTTTAATAATTATCCAGTAACATATTCAATGTTTTAGTGAGAAATACAGAGAGATGATATTTTATTAATTTAATTAACCGTTCAAATTATTCAAAATGAAATAAGTATATAATTATATAGTTAAATAGATATAAAAAAATTGGATTATTTATAAATTACTATATGTAATAAATTAAATATACTGTAAATAGTTCACTTCAATGATCTTGAAATCCGAATCGAGTTTCTCATTTAATCGAGCTTTTTCATAAATATTGTAGTTATTTATTTTGTAAAATTAAATGAGTTATATATGTAGATATAATAAATATGTTATTCCTATAAGTCAATTAGACCATTGGATTGCATTTGGCAAAGAAAATTTCCGTTTTTAAAAAAGGTAAGAGAGCACAATTATTTATTACTAAATGATGATAATTATTATTTATTATTATAGATCCGGATTTAAAAATAATAAAATACATAATTCTAATTAATCATCCCCATCTTATAATTATTTATTTTATACGTTTTGAAGGTTTCTGAATCATTGTCACTAAGGTTGAGAAAAATGTCTCTCTCTCTCTCTCTGTGTGTGGGGGGGGGGGTGTAGACAAAATTGCGCAAAAACGGTTTAAGCTAGAATCATGAAATTTGGTACATGGGCATTATTCAAAATTCGTAGTTTTCTATCCACTTTTGAGAAATATAGCTCAACCGGAAGAGGGTTATTACCTACAACGTTTTGATTTTTTTTCCTCTAAAGTGACCGTAAAAATAAAGTTATAGGTTTGATAATTTTTCACATGATTAAAAATTGTATAAAACTGCTATATATAGAATTTCAGCTTGATTGAATCGCTGAAAGTACCAGAATTCATTTTTTAACACTGCAAATCTCACGCGCCAACACGTGACGTGGTGCCATCAACAAAGAGCCAAACATGCGCTGGTTTAATAAATATTATTTATTAATTTTAATCTATATATATATAAGGCAATGTCTGTGTGTCTGTCTGTGTTATTGTTTTGTGTTTTGTACATATATATGTAAAATAAAGAACAAACAGAAATAAGAAAATAAATCTTAATTAATATAATTTATAAAAAAAAATAATGTTCATAAACTTAGAATATTAATTATTTAATTAATTAAAATCTACTTAAATAAATGCAAAGACCCACAAATATATTAGTAAATATTTAAATAATAATATGAAATAGTCAATAAATCTTACTTATTATACTAGGAAAATTTGTTGTTGATTAAATTAAAATATATTTTCCAAGAAAACAAATATATGTCTTATCTACTTATACTGATTGAAACAAAATGGATGAAAACCTTTTACATACAGACTTTCAACCAAATACCATGTATCACTCGGGGGTACAGGGGGCGGAGCCCCCGTCTAGGTGTGAAGCAGCTAGTAATTTATAATTAATTAAATTTAATTTAAATATAATATATTATGTTATTTAATCCAATTCAAATTGCGAGATAGTCGAGTGGAGACACTCCAGCTAATTTATATTTATTTATTGGTGGTAGAAAATGATTGAAGGAACTCTATCTCCCCAATATTAATAATAAAAATAATAATAAATTTGACTTTCCTTTTTATTTCATCAAAAATGAGTAAATTCTTATACTGTTTTTTTTAAAAAAAAAACAACATGAAAATATATCTTCTTCGGTTGGCCTTTTTATTTCTTTCTCATTAAATAAATAATGAAAAAAAGGAAAAACATAAAATACATTCCTTTGAAAATAACCGAAAAAATTCTTCAATTTTTATTTTTATTTTCTGTCTGTTTATTTTATTATCAAAGTTTAACCCTACCTATTGATTGTTTATTTCACAGGGAAAAGATTTAATTAATATTTAATTAATTCGCTTTATAAATAAACATTCAAAAGTGGATGAGGTATGACATGGGTTAATATAAATTTTCGTTCATTTTCCAATATGATGATCTTTCAAAAATATTTTCATCGTCTATCTAACAATATTCCTTTATACATAAACATGAACACCTTCTTTTATTAATTGCTAACGAAATTAACATATTCATATTAGAAACTCGAGGTATAAATAACTTTACCACCATCTGCCAGTACTGGAAATATTGTTTGTTATCTCAACAAATTTTATGTTAACAAAAAAGGGTTGCCAAGTTCAATCCATATTTTCACCAGAGATAAAATAGATTCTGGCATTGAAAAGTGATCCCACCGCACAAACCTCCAAACTCAGGTGGATGTTGCTTAACTCAACGGAATAATTTTTACATTTGATAATTGACATAAATAAGAAGTATCCACATCGGATAGATAAATAAATAGATAATCTTATTTTGTAGAACTTTATGGAAGAAAAAGATGAGGAGACCTAAACATAATCTTTTCCTAAGTTGCAAAGAATAGATAACGGCTACCAAAGGAATGACATAAAAATTTTAATTGGTGATATTAATGCGATATCAGGCAAGAAGAAAAACATAGCTTACTAATAGAGAAAGGCTGATCGACTTTACTGCTAGTAAAGGCATTGTCATCAAATCAACATATTTCGAACATCGAAAGAAATATTAATGGAACGAACAATCCCGGATGGCAAGATAAATCAGATGGACCATATACTTAAAGGAAAAAGAACCAGTACCAAAAACGTATCGTCTCAACTAACAAATTACTAAAAATATTCATGTGATAGAAAACACCACTGCGGTCAACGGATTATTTTGTGACAATGTTAAAATAGAAAAATCCGAAGATATGCCAGCTCGGAACCAAAGAAACGATGGGAAGATGAAATGAGGAAGGAAGAAGAGATGCTTCGAGTCTCAGAAACTAAAGAACATAACCCGTCCATAGAAAGTTTTAGAAGGAAAGGATGGTTGAGGCCAAGATTCAACTTGGCAGAAGAGCTATAAAAGAAATTCAAAAAAATATAATTAAAATTTGTAGACGGTTCAATGTCTTTGATTTATTCTTGATACCTATTATATTATCTATCTATCGATCAATACTGAACTCGAAAGTTCTAAGCTGCAACAACCAATATTAAATATTTAAATATTTAATAACAAATATTTATAAAAAAATTGTAAAATAAATATATATCTATAGGGTTTACAAATAAAACACTATGTCGAGATAGAAATCGATTTATTTATCGCGATTGTAATTGTATGTGAGCAAGTCGAAATGCAGCAGCTGAATGAATCTCGAGACGACGAGATTCCTTTGCTTAAGTCCCGCTCGAAGCTGGCACACAAAACATTTTTAGTATGTCGCGTGAGTCGTCACAGGTGGTCTATGTTGTGTGTTGTTTTGTGTTTGCTGCCACATATCAATAAAATATAATAATGTTCTGTAAGGGGCGCTTATTGAGAATGATTGAATAATAATAAATAATTTAAATATATTATAAAATAAATAGTTAGTTTTTTCAAAATTTTGTTACAGTTTAAAGTTGTTTGTTTGTCCAGTATAATGTTAAAGTTAAAGTTAAATAGGTCAAAAATTTAAAAATTTGCGAATTCTCAGCACATTGTTCTAAGAGTCTTAATGAAAAGAACTACAAACTAAACCGCCCAAAAATTATATATAATATAATTGAAAATTACTCAAATTTATTATTATTGTTCAATAAATATTAATTATATAGATATATTAATAAGATATTTACTTTAATGATATTATTGATTTAAAATTGACTGAACCGATTTCGATGAAATTACATCACAATATTCTTGCATATCTCTATTTGTTCATAAGCTATAGATTTTATTAATATCTAAATAACCGCAGAAATTAATTTTTTAAAATTTTATATGTAGACGTTCTTTTTATTGTATTCTTTGCGCTGATGAATCACAACATGTACATATAATCTTAAAAATTAAAAGAGAAAATGTAGTCACAATGTTAATGTTTTCAGTGTGTAAAATAAGTTTTTAAATGCCAATATGATTAATTGAAATATTGTAAATATTAGAAAATTCAAAATCAAAATATAAATATTATAAACACTATTTTTTTCGTATTCTTTGCGCTGCTGAATGACAACATGTTTATATCCAATTTTTAAAAATTAATTTCTGCGGTTAATAAAATGTATAACCTATGAACAGACATGAAAAATTCTAAAGTCACTTTTGCATTCATGAAAAGCGAAGATATGCACAAAATTTTAAATTCTGAGCAATGAGCAGACAAAAACCTTTTTTTATATATATAGATAATCTTAAAATAATATTCAACTAAATATGAAGATATGTAGTATTGGAATTAAATTGGGCTTTGATTCCAAATAAAAATTTCATTAAATAGTAATATTAATTATATTGTTAATTGTCTTGAATTAATTACTTTTTTCTATTATTAGAAATAATAAGTGAAAGTACTATGTATCTTGCACTTGTGTATATTTTCATAAAATTGAATTTATAAAAGATCAAGTGAAATTATAACTATATAATTTGGTATCCAATGAGGTTATGGAGCAGGGTGTCCTGTGGTTGGACCCTCCATGGGTACTTTCACCAGCTCAGAAAGTTTATATTACTTATAGGAAGTTGTTAAAAAACAAATAATTCATCTCTAATAGAGGACATAAATAATTTTTGTACTATTAAAAAAATATATAATTATATTGTTTTTCTATAATACATATCCTATTTACGTATGTTATTATGAGTAGTTAATAGAATACATAGTTTATAAAGATGTGTTAGCCATTACTTATCAGTATCATTTATTTCTCATTAATTTTTATGAAATCTGATTAACTGAGATAAGATCCATATTCGTATGATAAATTAAAATATTAATAAACACTTGAACACCTCAAGAAATTAAAATTTTAAATAGAAATCAATTAAATAATATGAATCTGCAATATTTCAATTATTAGTTAGAAGAAATGGATACTTAGAATCCATTTACCTCCAATTAAAAAGGAATTGAATTATCAGCAAATGATATGCTGGCAAAAAATTTAGAAAATTTTTGATATATATATTATTCCTCTCCTTTATTATAAATTACTTTTCGATCTATATTTATTTAAATACAAAATGAATTTAAGTAAAAGATAAATCTAAACTAAAACAGTTTAAAAATAGATATAATTTTTTATATCTTTTATGGCATGTCAAAGTGCCATACTTACTAAATAATTTATTTTATCGAAAAAATTATTATTTTTTATTCATTAAATATTACATCAAAAAAGAAAATTTATTAAAAATAAAAATTAAAGATAGAAACCTATTAATAAATTATAATACAATATAATAATTTGTATTTCAATTCTGAGCAATGTGCAGACAAAAATCTTTTATTATATAGGTATATAGAAAAAGCTATTGCATGTCTGAATTCATAAATCGGAATTGAACAACACATCGATTGTATTGTTTTTTTATGTATAATTCTTTAATTTTAATTTAATACTTGTAGTAATATAATAGATTCAAATAAAATTAAAGGAAAGAAATTTTAACAATTTTCAATTTTAAATGAACAGTTCTCAGCAGCTAAGATATAATACAATTTACTAAAGACTAATATTTATTATTACCGACCGACGATAGTAAGGGAGGTATTGTTTTCACACCAAATTTCACATGTGGAGATTTTTACATATCTCCACGAATCATGCATTTTCTAAACAGAAAAAAGTATTTTTAGCATGATGTCTGTCCGTCTGTCCGTCCGTCCGTCCGTCCGTCCGTCTGTCCGTCCGTATAGATGTGTACAGCCTTAACGGCTCAACCGATTTTGATGAAATTTGGTATATTTACTTAATGCATCAGTGGGATGAATTGATCAACTTTTGGTACAATTCCGGAAACCGGAAGTGGTAGTATTAGCGATCGACGATAGGAAGGGAAGGGTTATTTTCACACCTAATTTCACATGAGGAGATTTTTTACATATCACCACGAATCATGCATTTTGTATTGGTTTTATCCTCGAAAAAAATCATATTTATTAGTTTTTTCTTGATTTAAAATTATATGACGTCACAGCCTGGTCTTGCATATATATTATAAATAAAATAAAATTAAAAATGTTTATATTTATTATTTATGTATCCATATCTGTTTTTTATTACATTAATAGATATATGAAAATTATTTGAAATTGTTTCTGTAGCTGGAAATTAATTTATTTCAAACCGTCGGTCGGTTCGGACCTGGCCACAGGTCAACTTATTTTTCTTTATGAATTGCTTAAAGAAAATATTCGTTCTTTTCATAAACTATCAAAAAAATGTTAAAATAAATAAAATTAATTAATGAATTAATTAATTCAAATAAAAATTCTTCTAAGCTGACGCAGGAGTTGAGGAGGTTATTCCCACCTGAGTCATTCTTCCCCTCCCCTTGACTTATTATACATACATTTTAGATTAATTGTATTTCATAAATAATTTGTGTGATCGTATTGGATAATATGTCTTGATCGATGTGGGTTAGGAACTACTTATAATGAAAATATCAACTTTCTATGACATCAACTCAACGCATAGTGACACTTTTTAATAATTTATTCGTTTGCAAGACGAGGATACAAATAATAAAAATAGATAGTAGCCAATCCATTGATTATTACTTACTTACTATTTTAAAAATACAAATATCAGAATAAAATTAATATTTTTAAATATTAATTTATTCTTCTTAATTTTTTTGAATTGTTAATTGAATCAATTATAATTTTTTCAATACCTACTATTAGGTCACACTCTCCCTCTATATCTTATATATAAAATTCTCGTGTCACAAAACTTTGAAAAAATACTCTTCCGAAACGGCTGGACCGATTCTTATGAAATTTTTTATGCATATTCAGTAGGTCTCAGGGCATGTCAGACTTCTTTTATTAAACCGCTAATTGCTAAGGTGTGTCCAGGGGGTGCTAATTAATTAAAAATAGTTTAGTTACCATACTAGATCATAGAGGCGCTGGTGGCGAAAATATGACATCTATATAAATTCTAATAAGGAACTTGCAAACGGGAATTGTTCGTAGCTGGGCTGGCTAGGGCGTTATCTTATGACTTTGCACCCTCAGTTCGAAACTCGCAAAGGCACATTTTTTTTCTTTAAGTATTATATATTTTTTTTACAAATTTATTAATTTTTATTATTTTAATATTTTATTAAATTAAATTTTATTATTAAATTTGATTTTATTAAATTAATAAGTATGTCAATTAATTTTTTATGCATAAATAAACATATATAAAAAACTATATGATTAATTGAAATATTGTAAATATTAGAAAAATAAAAATAAAAATATAAATATTAAAAACATCTTTTTTATTGTATTCTTTGCGCTGCTAAATGACAACATGTTTATATCAAATTTTTAAAAATTAATTTCTGCGGTTATTGAATAGATATTAATAAAATTTATAGTCTATCAACAGAAATGAAAAATTCTAAAGTCACTTTTGGATTCTAGAGGACATGAAACGCGAAAATACGCAAAAAAATTTAAATTCTGAGCAATGTGCAGATAAAAATCTGTTTATATATATATTGATATTTACAATATTCAATTGATCTTATTGGCCTTTTAAACTTTGAAAACATTCACATTACGGCTATAATTTAATACTATTAATTTTTAAGATTATCTGAGTAAATCATTTTAATTAAGAAAATTTGATCTCATAATTGGATTTTCACGTAAGATTTTAATATATATTTTTTAATATTATTTTTATAGTAGTTTAGTGTTATGCTAGTTTCTTTATTTTTTATTTTTATTTTGTTTACTTTGTTTTTTTTTTAAATAAATTAATAACATTTAAAGTAGCATAAAAAAATTAATCGAAGCAGGAAAAGTGATGGGGTTTGAAATTAATAGTGATAAGAAAAATAATTAGTATCAGAGCGAATAATATTTACAAAGAATTTAAATCGAGGTTGCAATCGGGAAATTATTATCAAAGGGGATCAAAATTAAAATATATAAAACAATTATTTTTTCTGTTATATTATATGGGTGGGAGGCATGGTCTATAACCCTGGGAGATGAGAGTAGATTCAGAGTATTTGAGAATAGGATTCTTCCCAGCATTTATGGGCCAAAGAAAGATGAGGACACCGGGGAATAGCGCAGACTGCATAACAAGGAATTGCATGACCTCTATGCATCTCTAGATATAGGTCATAAAATAGGGAAGGCTGGGATCGGCAGGGCACATGGCTAGAATGGGAGAGGAAAAATATATTGGTGGGGAGTTCGATTGGAAAACGTCCGTTTGGAAGACCAGTTGTGAACAGGGTGGACAATGTAGGAAGGAGCGTGAGAGAGATGGGACAGGGTAGGAGTTAGATGGTTATAGCTCAGAATAGGGACACTCGGGGGGTACAGGGGGCGGAGCCCCCGTCTAGGTGTGGAGAGCGCCGAAGGCGCTCGGAGCAGCTAGTAGGTATATATATTTATTTTTTTGTATAAATTTTAAATTGTTAAAAATACTTTTTATTCTTCGAGTCAAGTTTAAATACAATTTTTACTATCGCGCCAAAGATAGTATTGCTTTGATTGATCACGAAAATTTTCGATGTCGAGATTTTGAAGTTTTTATACGTTTTGAAGGTTCCTGAATCATTATCACTCAGGTTGAGAAAAATGTATGTGTATGTGTGTGTGTGTGTATGTATGTATGGGTGTGTGTGAATGTGTGTGTTTTATATAATTTTAGCTTGATTGAATCGCTGAAAGTACCGGAATTAATATTTTAACACTACTGCAATCACGCACCAGCACGTGATGCGGTGCCATCAACAAAGAGCCAAACACGCGCTGGTTTAATATGGTATATATTTATTAATTTTAATTTACAATTTATCTATCTATCTATTTCTGTGACTACGGAACTCGAACGTTCTTGGCCGCAGCAAGCCCACCCCTCCAAGTATTCCTATTCTGAGCCACAACCTTCCAGTCCCTATCCTCTCCCATCTCCCATCTCTCTCACGTCCTTTCCTACATTATCCACCCACCGTGTCCTTTTGGTCTTATAAGTGGACGTTTCCCACTCCAATATATTTTTTGCCATTCTATCTTCTCCCATTCTAGCCACGTGTCCTGCCCACCGCAGCCTTCTCGATTTTAAAATTCTAACCCTAATACCTGGAGATGCATCGAGGTCATGCAATTCCTCGTTATGCAATCGTCGCCATTCCCCGGTGACCTCCTCTTTCTTTGGCCCATAAATGCTTCGCAGAATCCTATTCTTAAATACTCTAAATCTACTCTCGTCACTTAAGGTCATAGACCATGCCTCACATGCCTATAATACAACCGGTAAAATAATTGTTTTATATATTTTAACTTTTATCCCCTTTGATAATAATTTTGACGCGATAAGCCCCTTTACTGAATGATAACAGGCGTTTTCCGATTGTAACCTCGCTTTAAACTCTTCTCGAATATTATTATCTTTCGTTATCACAGAACTTAAGTATTTCAATTTTTCTACATTTTCAAATTCTATTCTATATCTTGTATGTTAAGATTTTGTGTGTTAATACTATTCCTCTCTGTTACGAAATCCTTTGTCTTAGCATTATTAATTTCCAGTCCCACCTCTTTTCCTGCTTCGATTAATTTTTCTATATTATTTATAATTGCAATTGCCGAATCTCCTATTTTATTTAAGTCGCCTCGTTAGGTTACGCAGACGAGTATTAGGTTATACTTGAATTTTTTTGTTTAATTCGATTCCGTTTGACCTCTCCCCAATTTGTCTAATTACATATTCCAGAACTAAATTAAATAAAATTGGTGATAATGCGTCTCCTATTAATCCTTATAATTTATAATTAATTAAATTTAATTTAAATATAATATATAGTTAATTAATCCAATTCAAATTTGCGAGATAGTCGAGTCAGGACACTCCAGATTTTTTTTATTTTATCCTAATCAAATAATTTTCAATGGGAAAGTGGGGGCACAATTTCCAAGCTATGCTTGCTTTCGATTGACCATCGAATGATAACATCAAATCACATTTGTCAAAAAAAAACTCGACCCTCTCTAATATTTGTAATTTATATCCCTAAGTATTATATACGTATTGTATATTATTTAGTTTTATTGAACAACGGTATCGATGCTCATTTTTATTAGCCTTCGCATTTATAATATTTTCATATACTATTTAATTAAATAAAATAAACATTTGAATTTCAATCTCTCGACCTCAAATATTACCCATCCATGTTATTATTAAATATACTATACATGAATAAATTAATTTATTAAACAAATTAAAAGGAAATATGAAATAATATAAATAAATTAAATAAATAAAACAGTAAATATTAAATATTTCTATTTAAAAAAATTATATTATATATAAAATAGTAATGAAAAATTAAAAAAAAACATTATATAATATATTATATTTATATTATAATATTAAATTGTTTTTTAGGGAAGAAAAGAATTGATTAATAAATAAAAATTAACATAAAAATCAAATCATCCATTTTTTGAATAGAAATCAAAATTATGATGTACAATCAAATAAATAAAAATGTAAATTGTACTAGGTTTTTATTAGTATTAGTAAAATATTATAAATATTTGATATAAGTAGCGCTACATTTTTTCTCACTCTCTCTCTCTCTCTCCTAGATAAATATTAAAGAGAACCTGGACATCTAAGTTAAAAATCGTTTCCTTCCCGTTTGATTCTGACATTTGTAAGTAGGCGGATGAAGTACTGTTCTTAATCAAAAGGAGGCCATCTTTCTTTTTCTTTTTTTTTTTTTATTCATTTCCACACGATTCCCTTTTGTGGATTATATAAACGATTTTATCCCTAGGTTCCAAACCTATCAAGTTTTTTAGAACAAAATTTGTGTTCCATAGTATAAATGAAAGAGATAGTATTGCGATCACGAGAATTTTCGATGTCGAGATTTTGATGTTTTTATGTTTTAAAGGTCCCTGAGCCATTTTAACTAAGATTGAGAAAAATAACTGTATACATATATATATGTGTGTGTGTGTGTGTGTGTGTGTGTGTATGTATGTAGACAAGATTACGCAAAAACGGTTTGAGATAGAATAATGAAATTTGGTATACGGGCATTATTCAAAATTCGTAGTTTTCTATCCACTTTTGAGAAATGTTGCTCATCTAGAAGAGGGTCATTACCTACCACGTTTTGATTTTTTTTACTCTAAAGTGACCGTAAATATAAAGATATAGGTTTGATAGTTTTTCGCATGATTAAAAATTGTATAATACTGCTATCTATAGAATTTCAGCTTAATTGAATCGCTGAAAGTACCGAAATTAATTTTTTAACACGACTGCTAATCACGCGCCAGTGCCATCAACAAAGAGCCGCTGGTTTAATATGGTATATATTTACTAATTTTAATTTATAATTTATAATTAATTAAATTTAATTTAAATCCAATATATGTGAATTAATCCAATTCAAATTTGCGAGATAGTCGAGTGGAGACACTCCAGATTAATTTTTTAAATACAATTCCATTCCAGAAAGTACCAGCATCCAAAACGAATAGATAGAGACCGGTTTGTCCAGTCAATCAATCGATGACAAAAATAGTTGTGAACTTGAAATCAATCTATGGTATACCTATGTATATACATGTATATACCTACATAGAAACATTCTTTAAAAGCAAAACTATTTATTCAATTAGAGGAAGATCTCTCTGTTTGATGCTCTGTTTCTACGTTCTGGTGACATCATCGGTAACTATGTCGGAGTACGACATCAGTTGCCGAGCCCACTTTTAAATCAAATTTGAAAAAAGTAAATTAATGTTATATTAATAATTTTATTTATTTTCTTGTTAATTTGACAAGTTTAAGTGAGTACACCTATATCTTGGAAATTTTTTTTCTTTATAAAGGAAAACATGATTACTTTATTAAATTTATAACAAATCGGATATATTTTTAAACAATCTTTTTAGGATACACAAATTTCAAGTTAATTTGACACTATTAATGGACATAGATATAAATTTGTTAACAATCATACCTATCGACTTAAAGGTTTTTCAATAAAAAGGAGAGAACAAACAGCTCATGATCTTTTTTTAATTTATTTCCAAAAAGCGATAATTTTTTTTTTCATAAAAGATAAAATATTATTTCTCATAATAATTTAAATAAGAAGCCGATCCCTTCACTCATTACAAGTCGTTTCTATATTAACCTCCTTTTGAACATTGGGATTTCTCTTCACTTTCTTTCTTTTCCAAATGCATCTACGGAATAACTCCATTTTTCTTTTTACCTTCTATTTCAATCGATTAGATTTAGCAATAGCAAGGTCATTATCAATCAAAGAAGCGAGAAATGAGAGAATTATTTAATAAGTTCGTGAATGTATTCATTCTTCTATAAAACATTTTTTTTTACACGCACCAAATTATTATTAGATACAATAAATTTAAGAAATAATTATTTTGATTGTTTAACAAAAGATAATATTTAAAAAAATTTTATAAAATAGTGTTTTTCTCATGAACTAAAAAGAATAAAATAATTTTTCTATATGCCTGACAAAGTTTATGGATGAAATGGTTCATATTCAACGAAAAACATTGGCCACATTTAGTTTTATTTATTTATATGAAAAATCAAGTCAAATTTTTTTAATAAAAAAAATTTGATTAAACACATAAACTGACAATTTTTTTATTATGCAATAAAATTGATAGTTTAAGAGCTAAGAAATTAATCTTTTATTATTCACTGTAATATACTTATATCAAATTATGTAACAAAAGTTAAAAGAATTTTTATTAAATTTACATACATTTACATCAAACAAATTCAATGGTTATATTAAAAGAACTAGGGTTACTTGTTATTGAAGTGTTTTAGTGTGGTATGTATGTATATATATATATATAAATTATAGCTTTATAAAGGAATTTAATCGCTTAGAAATCAAATGAAAACTAAAAGCGCCTTTTTGAGTTGAGTTTTTTTAGTTGAATATGAAGCAATGCATCCACATAAACTTTGTCAGGCTTATAGAAAAATTATTTTATTCTTTTTAGTCCATGAGAAAAACGTTATTTTATAATTTTTTTTTTATATTTATTTTCTTTTATTCTCTTTAGTGCGATTTTAATTTGATAAATTTATTTAAAATAACAAGAGAAATAGAAAAGATGAAGTTATACGAAAATTGGCAAATTGAATAAAACAAAAAAAAAAAAAAAATTAATATTCTAAAATTGATTTTATATATTTATGTTAAGTAAATGTTATTATTGAATAATAATTATTATATTATATTTATCAATAAATAATTAATATTAATATGAGATTTTATTAATGTTTATAGGATATTGTACTCATATTGACTTCATAAAAAAAGGTTTTCGGGACATATATATAAAAAATGATCTTTTCAATATGCCATTTGAGGGGAAAAAACCCCTACTTCATTGGCGCTACAACTGATTAATAAGAATTCATCATTAATTTTAATGTTATAAAATACACTTTTTACTTACTTTCAAAATGAAAATGTATCCTGAAATCAGTATTTATGCTTCAGAAAAAAAATTAATCGGATCAATTCAAAAGAAGATAGTTACTTGCAAATAGAATAAAACATAAAAATTGATTATAATTAAGTAAATGTTATTATTGAAGTAATGTTTTTAAAATCTATTTATTATAATTATTATATTAATTAAAAATGTTTTAATGTTATAAATTATTTTGAATTTCTTTCAAAATGAAAACCAACTCAATATTTATCCATCAGATGGCGTGAATGAAAATTCAAGAATTAAATCAAATTATCGTTAATTACATTAAAATTAAATAATTATAATTCAATTATATTTCTTCCATACCTTCTAGGGATCCATTAAAATATTTATAAAAATTTTTAGCTAAAGTCTAGTTAAAGCTGAAGAAAAATCGATTTCAATTTGTCAAAAGAGCGAACAGACAGGGGGACAGACAGTCATGAAGCGAAAATGATAAAAACCTTTAAAAAAAATAATAAACAATAATAGTAAAATAAAATTGTATATTTATATTATATAAATATCTAAATATTTGATAAGTCATAATAAAATTAAAACAATATATTTCTGTAGTACTAATCCAGCTCTATTTCATATTTATATTTTAAATTTCCCAGGAACCATTGTTGTAGATCAATTGAATTTCGACTCTTTTTTACCTAAAACTAAAAACAAAATTATCTAAGTTTTTTTTTTGTTTTAAATAGAAATTAGTTTATTTTATTCTAAAAGTATTCTTCAAATCAAACAACAAAAGTAATGTTAGTGGAAAATGCAATTTGGAGTGTTACATCATTGGCGTCTATATACACTGAATAATTCAATAATATATGCAAAACTGTTATTTTACATAGAGAAATATCAAAACCATCGAATTTAATTAGGTTAGTTTTATTGCATTATTACTTCGCATCTTCACTAATAGATTTCGCTGATCAAAATACATGCAAGCATCTATTATAAAACTTTATTAGTATATACGCATGAACTATGAAAAAGTATCTATTAATACAAATTGTAATAAAGATTGAATACGAACACACACACATATATATACGGTTGATTTTTAACATTTTGTTAATAAATACTGTTAAATTATTATTAAACATATCACACTCCTATGCCAAATTTAAAAAATTAACCCTTTTCTTTATTTAAATATTAAAAAGGTTAATTTTTTAAATATATTTTATGTTAATATGAAAGAAAATATGAAGTTGGATAAATGATTTGTGATAAAAATTAAATATGCAAATTCCTATTATCTTCTCTTATTATTATTTATATTATATTTAATATATATTCTCACAAAGAATGCTTTAGGAAAAAGAAATATTTTCATCCAAAAATTGGTTTATTTATTTCAAATTAAATTAATAAATCATATATAATAAGAATATTTAAATGTTAAATAAGTTAATAAGGAGATTAGAAGAAAAAGTAGATAACTAAGAGAGGAAAAAAAAATTATTCTAATCAGTGAAGTGAAATTTAATAATAGAAAATTATAATAATAATAGAGAGATAAATGTGTCGACCTTATTAACTAATTATTAAAAGTGATATATAAAAAGGTGACTATTTCCTATATATTTATTTGATTTGATTTTTTTTCTTTTTCTTTTTCTTTTTTTTTTTATATTTAAGATGAAATTAATTTTTTTTTTCCATATGGATTTGAAATCTGTTTGTTCCAGGTAAATGATGGAATGGGGAATGGGGAATGGGGAATGGGGAATGCGTTGTCTTTTCGTTAAAAGAAACGAATTGTTTTTTTATTTTCTATTTTTTTCTTTTTGCTTGAGTAGCTCAAGCTCACATGCTCTGCCGGTGTTTCAGGTTGACAGCCAACGTGATCCGACCTTACATAAGGCAAGGTGGCCACGTGCTTTAGCCACCACGTGGTTGGACCCCACGTGGCTGTTCCAATCGATGCCGCCATACACCCGCCCTTCCACTCCCTCATCCCCCAAAGAGGCCACCTCAACTCCATCAAGATAACCGACTCGTAAAAATTGCAATTGTTTCTGTAAATCCAAATGACTTTCTCCCACTACCTTGACCTCCACATACGCTCGAAAATTTCTCCCCTCTCAAGATTCTTGTTATATAGTATTTCAATAGTTTTTTGAATTATCTGTAAAATCAAGCTTTGCACGTGAAAGATATTTTCCTTTGAATTAATTCATCAACTATAAGCTATAATGATTAAATATATTGTATTTAGTTATATAATTATAATCTCGCGAAAATACCTACATATATAATTGAAATAGTTCAGTCAATCAAAATAATAGATCTCGAAACGTTTAATAATTTAACATATACATATAAAAATGATTATAAAGGTTGGATAAAATAATAATAATAATAATAATAAAAAACCGAAAAGTAAACATTGATTGAAAAGAAATTTAGAATTTAGAAAAATTTTTAAATTTATAGATTTTTTTAAATAAAGAAAAATAATTATGAATCAGCCCCAAAACAACCAACTAATGTAATGGATTCCACAGAGGCGAATCAAACTGAAACCACCTTTTCTTTGGGCTCGTCCACTCAAGTTTTGAAGACTGTCCACAAAGGAGCTCGTAATCGACGTATTAAGTGAAATGTAACTTCCCTGGCCCTTAAAGCAAATATAAAATTAAACGATCCTAAAAGTAAACAACTGCTTTTAAAGATAAATTCCAACAGAAGGCCAAACTTAAAGGTGCACGGTTACGGAGATACAATGAGTTGGAGAAAAAAAGAAGACAAAATCAAAATTTCCAGCATAAAAGGAATAAATTTCTAAGACAATTAAATCCAAAACCACTAGAAGACCAAACAATAACATTGAGTCTAAAAAATTTTTAAATTATTGGCAAAACTTATTGGGTGTCAGCTCGACATCGATAGAAACTGCAACAGAAAATGCTTCAATATTATCACAAATAGAAACACCGAAGTTCACAAATCAAGATTTAATTAAAAGAACGAAGAAACTGAGTAATTGGAAGACGCCTGGTCCAGATGGAATTCATAATTTCTGGATAAAAAATTTGACTGCAATGCGCAAACCACTTGCTAGATCTTTTAATGAATTAATTTATGAAGATAAAAGATAAAATGACCTTATTTCTAACTAAAGGAATTAAACATATGATTCATAAAGATGGAGATTCTGCAGACCCAAATAACTATCGGCCGATATCTTGTCTATCTGTAATATACAAATTGCTCACTGATCTAATAGCGGATAAAATCTATGATCATTGTAAAAATAACTCCATTCTAAGCGAACAACAAAAGAGATGTATTAGGGGCTCGATGCAAACATCAGTTAACAATAGATAAGATTAGGCTTAAACAAGTTCAGTAGCAAAAACACAATTTACATCTATGTTATATTGATTATCAAAAGCGTTTGATTCAGTCCCTCATGAATGGTTACGAAAATCTTGGAGTTCTATAAGGTATATACAAGGACTAGAACTAGAATACTTCTGGGAAACTTGATGAAAACGAACATAAAAATTATAAATAATACTATAGGAGAAGTTTAGATAAAAAAAAGGTATTCTTCAAGGAGATTCTCTTTCTCCTTTATAGTTCTTCTTCTTCTTCTTTTAATGATGCCATATGGCGTCCGCGACTCTCTGTCGTGCACTGCGCGTAGAACTTGTGCTGTTGTCAGATGAAACCAATTCTTGATGTTATCCATCCATGTTGTTTTCCTTATGCCAGGTCGTTTCTTTCCTTCTATTTTTCCTTCAAAGGCGATTTGTAGCAGGTTGTATTTGTTGTTGTTTCTTGCCACATGTCCCAAGTATTTACATTTTCTTTCGATGATGATGTTGAGCAACTCTTGACCAGTGTGCATGTCATTCAGGACTTGGGTGTTTGTTATCCTGTCTGTCCAAGAGATTCTTAGCATCCGCCTGTATAGCCACATTTCAAAGGCTTGGAGCTTTTTCGTTGTTGTTGCGGTAAGTGTCCACGCTTCAACTCCATATAATATTATTGGCCAGAAACAACACTTTAATGTTCTTAATTTGAGCTTGTTGTTTAAGCTCTTATCAGTTAGGAATGACTTTCATTTTATGGACGCCGTTCTAGCTTGCTCAATACGGTTTCTAGTTTATAGTTCTGCTTGTCGTTAAACCCACTATCAATCCTTCTCAATAAAAAGAACATCGGATATAAACTAGATAATGACAATAACAAATTATCACATCTTTTCTATATGGATGACTATCTCGCAATTTGAATTGGATTCAATAACATAATATATTATATTTAAATTAAATTTAATTGATTATAAATTATAAATTAAAATTAATTAAATAATATTTATTAAACCAGCACATGTTTGGCTCTTTGTTGATGGCACGTGCTGGCGCGTGATTCGCAGTCGTGTTAAAAAATTAATTCCGGTACTTTCAGCGATTGAATCAAGCTGAAATTCTATATATAGCAGTTTTATACAATTTTTAATCATGTGAAAAACTAATAAACATCTATCTTTATTTTTAGGGTCACTTTAGAGGAAAAAAATCAAAACGTTGTAGGTAATGACCCTCTTTCGAATGAGCTACATTTCTCAAAAGTTGAAAAAAAACTACGAATTTTGAATTATGCCCATGAACCAAATTTCATGATTCTAGCTCCAACCGTTTTTGCGTTTTCTTGTCTACATGCACACACACATATATATATACAGTTATTTTTCTCAACCTTAGTGAAAATGGCTCAGGGACCTTCAAAACGTATAAAAACATCAAAATCTCCACATTGAAAATTTTCGTGATCGCAATACTATCTCTGGCAAGATAGTAAAAAATAAGAAGGAATAAATTACTGTTACAGAACTATTCATCAAAAATATTGTCTAAATTCATCCAATAGTTTTACTTAATAACTAAAAATCGATTAAATTACTGTTTATTAGTCTAAAAAAGTAAATCATCTAAATAAATAATTTGGATGAGAAGAAAAGGAGTTGAGAAGAAAAGAGCATCTGTTGATGGTATAACACAAAAAAATGCGCATAAAGCAAAAATATCAATAAAATGGAAATTTCATTTCTTAAGTTAAGTTTTATGTTTGTGAAGTTTAAAATTAATCTATCTAACTAGGGCGTAGCGTTTAATTAATTAATCTAATAAATAGTTAGAAAGGAAAAAATAAAATAGTAATAAATGATTAATATGTATGGTGAAAAACTGTCTTATGATTCAATTATTTCATTAAAAGAAAAAAATTATCTGTCATTTAATTAATAATTATATCTTGTTACTGAGTTCAAAGTCATTCCTTGACCTCAACTTCCGGTTTTGTTAGAATTCATCAAACACCCAACATTCCACCAAAATTTAATAAATTATAATTAGATTCCTAATTATAAATAAACAACAAAATAATAAGAATAACAATAATAATAAGTCATTCCATAGGAACTGAAAATGAAAATTAGTTTAATATTTAAGAGTCTGTCTATTTTCTGTTATCAAAGACACGATTGTAGTATCTTCTTTTAATACACAATAAAGAATTAATTTATGTATTTATATCTCTTTTCTCTGAAGAGAAGATCATGCCCATTAATGTCGAATTTTGATATTTGTTCTCGTTATTTATATATATCAATTCAATATAAGCCTCAGGCATCTCAATATATAACGAATTGAAAAAATTCAAAAAATGGATTTGAAATGTTATATATATTTGTTATATATATATATATATTTGAATATCTATTATTAGGATACTTCATCTAATTTATTTTTAATACTTCATATAGTCATTATAATAAATAATAAAATGATTGATTCAAATATCAATAGAAATATAAGATTTGGAGCATTGTCTAATGATTTGACATAAAAGATTTCGTGGTACTCCGATAATAGCATGGATAAGAGAAATACCTACACCTATTGCTAGGGGAGGATCATCTATACAGAAGAATCAATAATAATAATAATATCTTTCGTTCCTTGTATTATAAACTTGATCAAAGAGTGGATTACTCATTTATGTAAAAAACATATCCTGAAACATAAATAAGTAGTAGTCGGGTACTTAACTTCGTTGTAGTCTGTTCGTTTAAATAATAATTTTAGGGAGCAGGGTATCCAAAAAGCAATTCAAGACTAACCAAGAACAAGGAATTTTCCAATCAATAATAAATTAATGAACAACTGCACTCAGATCCAGGGGTTAACACTTCCTAGTTCTATATTAATTTCAGTACAAGCTCAAAACCATGATCCATGAGAAGATCAACCAATTCATTCGTCTGCAACCAGCAACTGAGCATTCGGATTCTGTATGATCCAAAATACCGCTAGATTACAAGAAGAAACAACCTAGAGGAACACCTAAAATCGAAACCCACTTTAAGATCTTTCTAGAGACAAGATGGAATGATGCAGAATTCTTTAGTAGAGAGAAATAAAGTAGAAGAACGATACCAAGTGATTAAAAAGATGCACGTAGAAAAAAAATGAAACAAATATTCTGATCTAAAGAATTTCAACTAATTTGTTAAATTAATAATTAAACAAAATGAGTTTAATTATGGATTGTAGAACATTTTTACATCACCATACTCAGCGATAAATCCATCGACTACAACAAACCTGATATTCTTTTCATAAACAAAAACACACCCACTACCATAATAATTGAAATGGGGATTTCGTTTACACATAATCTCAATAAAGTGGGAATCGAAAAGAAAACAAATATGAGGAACTTACGCTCTTCAATTGAAAAAAAAACTGAAAACTAAACCAAGTCTCTATTGATCCGTTATTGATAACTACAGAGGGAATTGTTTCCAAAACGATTCACTTCACTACAACTTAATTAGATTATCTTAAGTATTGGTCCAATAGCAATTACACAGGTCCATTCATATATTAAACCAGATCCTAGAAAACAGAAAGCAATTCTCTTCCCAGTCATTAGAAATAACAATGTACAATGTTTTCAGTCCAAGCTGAGAAAGAATAAAAACACGAAAATTAATAATAATAATATATAGATAAATAAAATGATTTGAAAGTAGAATCAATTGATTTTTATTGTTTAAATTAGTTCAAAGTTTATTTAATTTTATTTTTTTGCTATTTATTTTAATTAAAACAATGTCGATATAATAAATAAGTGATTTTTTTCTGTATATTGAAATTGTTAAAACTACTAATACACTAACGCACAATAACGCGTTTTTTATTAAAATTTTGATATATAAATATGTAGGAACAAGTTTTAAATATCAATGACATTGAAGAGGGTGAGAGAGAAGGAAGAATAGAAATAGATTAAATCTCACGTGTGAGAATCTCTCTTTCTCTCCCTATCTATCTATTTATCTATCTATCTATATATATAAAATAATTATAAAATAGATATCTTTCTTGAAAGTATTTAATTTATTCATGGGTTGCGCGCGCACCATCAAGGTCATTAAATGACACTGATAATGTTTTAAAAAATAGTATAGTGAGAAAATATTATATCGTATATATGATTAAATCTATTACAGTGGTTAAGAAAGTTATTTCATTTAAAGTTTACTGTGCTCCATTGGCTATAAAAGGGACATTCTTTTAATGCTTACTTTCACCTGATTAATTAAACTGTAATTAATTTTATCAAAATGTTCTATCGAGTCATCTTTAACCAAGATATTTTTCTTCTGGTCCCACCTAATTTTGATTGTTCTGATTATGAATAAAATAAAAGAAGTATTATTGGATGTTCCAATAAAATGCTTTTATAACCCTTTTATGGTAATTATTCAGAAGAGCTTTTATTATAATTATAATATATTTATTATAATAATTTTTATTTCGTAAACTAGAAGAGGCCTGAAAAAATAGTAGTAGTTAGTATTAAAATATAGTAAGTAACTCTAGAAAACAATACATAGTAATTTCATATTATTAAGGTGACCAATCGTCCTCCTTTAGGGAGGACAGTCCTCCATTTGTAAGCTCTGCCCTTCTTTTGTAAGTGTCCTCCTAACTGTCCTTCTTTTTGATATCTGTCCCATTTTTTTAAATATTTAGGACATTTTTTCAAAATTTTTAACGTTTTCTGGACTAAGCTTTTGAACATTTTCGAATTTTTTTCAAAATTTTTTCAATTTGGTTCTAAAAAAAGGTAAAATGTCCTGATTTGGTATTTTCAAAATATGGTCACCTTAATATTATTAATATTTGGTTGATTTTATTCTTAAATAGCTTCAATTAAAAATGCAGCAGATTAGACATGAACTCCAAGTCAAAGCTTCCCTACCTCCTTAACCACATTATTAAAAAAAATCAATAAGTGTATTAATTAGATAAGTTCTATAACTTCATTATATCTATATTATTTTCATATTTTCAATTTTTTGGAAAAGCTAATAACGCGAATTGAATGAAGACCCATATGATTCTTGTTTTCAATAAATTATACCTAAATATTTACTCCATTGTATAATAAAAAGATTTACATATATTATTTCTACTTCTAATAACTATAATTTTTATTATTCATTAATTCTATTTTATAATTTTATAATATATTTTTCAGTTTCTAATTGAAATATTTCATCCATATAACAAAAGATGTTTATTACAAGTACATTATATATTTATATTAAAATTAAGAAAGAAAGAAACAAAAAATAAAAAAAAATTTAGAATATCATTCAAATAAGTACAATATGTTATAGACATTAGATTAGTCTAATTTAAATAAAATTTAAGGTCGTCTAATTAGTTTATATTATAATTTCGAATATTTTTACTATCTCGTCAGAGATAGTATTGCGATCACGAAAATGTTTGATGTTTTTTTACGTTTTGAAGGTTCCTGAATCATTTTCACTAAGGTTGAGAAAAATGTCTGTGTTTGTGTATGTATGTAGACAAGATTACGCAAAAACGGTTTTAGCTAGAATCATGAAATTTGAAATTTGGTACATGGGCATTATTCAAAATTCATAGTTTTCTTTCAACTTTTGAGAAATGTAGCTCAACTGGAAGAGGGACATTACCTACAACGTTTTGATTTTTTTCCTCTAAAGTGACCGTAAAAATAAAGATATAGGTTTGATAATTTTTCACATGATTAAAAATTGTATAAAACTGCTATATATAGAATTTCAGCTTGATTGAATCGCTGAAAGTACCAGAATTTATTTTTTTATCACTGCAAATCTCACGCGCCAACACGTGACTTGGCACCATCAACAAAGAGCCAAACATGTGCTGGTTTAATAAATATTATTTATTAATTTTAATTTATATTTTATAAATATATATATTATGTTATTGAATCCAATTCTAATTGCGAGATAGTCGAGTGGAGACACTCCAGCTAATTTAACTTGATATTTGATAATATAACATATATTTACTTAGAAGCTGTCCATTTGTCTATCATGGTATTATTAAAGGTAATTTTAGTTGAATTTTTTTTCCCAATAATTGAATTAATTAAAGGATTATTATTAGATTAAAAAAAAATTAATTCAAAGATTTACCCCCTTATAGAATTTATGAAATTGGTCTGCTGATGACATTCTTTTTATATATACCTTTTCAATTATATTTTTATTTATTGGGCGAGAAAATAATAGTTTTGATTGATTGATAAGTCCATGGGGACAAAGCCCCCCTGGCTAGCAGTAAAATAATCATTAATTTTTATTTGTTCATTTCGTTGGGATTGAAACTCAATGGAACGGTAGGTTTATTTAGTTTTTAATTAGGAATGTGGTTTATATCAGAGAAAAAATATTTTGGTAAGAAAAATAGAAATCAAGAAGAAAACAGAATTGGAGTTAGGAGAGAGTTGTATTTGGATGAAGAGGGATTCAAATTATATACAGAGTGACGTATTTTGGTGTATAAGAGGAGACAGAAGTATTATATATTTAATGGTTATTGTGTGGTCCAATCGTTTCGAATAGCACATTCACAAAAATTAGTTGGAGTGTCTCCACTCGACTATCTCGCAATTTGAATTGGATTAAATAACATAATATATTATATTTAAATTAAATTTAATTAATTATAAATTATAAATAATAAATATTAAACCAGCGCATGTTTGGCTTTTTATTGATGGCACCATGGCACGTGTTGGCGCGTGAGATTTGCAGTGTTAAAAAATTAATTCTGGTACTTTCAGCAATTCAATCAAGCTGAAATTCTATATATAACAGTTTTATACAATTATTAATCATGTGAAAAATTATCAAACATATATTTTTATTTTTACGGTCACTTTAGAGGAAAAAAAATCAAAACGTTGTAGGTAATGACCCTCTTCCGGTTGAGCTACATTTCTCAAAAGTTGATAGAAAACTACGAATTTTGAATAATGCTCATGTACCAAATTTCATCATTCTAGCTCAAACCGTTTTTGCGTAATCTTGCCTACATACATACACACATACACACATACACACACACAGACAGACATTTTTCTCAACCTTAGTGAAAATGATTCAGGAACCTTCAAAACGTATAAAAACATCAAAATCTCAACATCGAAAATTTTCATGATCGCAATACTATCTCTGGCGAGATAGTAAAAAGATAATTTTTTTTTTAAATATTATTTAATGGGGAAAAATCATTGGAGAAAAGAATACCTGGAAGAAGGGGTAGGAAAGGGTTTTCTTTGGAAGAGATGCACATTGGATATTTTGTGCTAAAAAAGTCCAAATGGATCTGTCCCAATCGAAAGGTATCATTGCTTGCTACCTCCTGCGAGTTCTGATGCAATTGTCCAAATGTCTAACCAGATTCAAGAGAAAATCTTAGAAGTAGAATTGTAACCTTGGAACATTTTCCTCTACCTATTCTTTTTCATTCCATTTCTTATGATGCAATCTCGGACAAAGGTTAACGAAAAATTATCCAATAACTTGAAAACAAAAAATAGATTACATGATTTGCTGATAAAATCATCGAACAGTTCATAAAAATTATTATCATTATTATGATATTTAATTATTCAATTTAAATTATTAAACTAATTATTTAATTTAAATAAATAATTAAATTATCTTGTATATCATAAATAAATAAATAAATGAACTTTTGTAAAATATTTTGTAAATATGCTTTCTTCAGTCGTCTGGCCAATCCATTTGCATAACTTCGGGATGATAAAAAAATAACAGTTTAATTGAGTATTAAAAATAAAAAAAATTAAGTAATAAATTTAAAATTCAAATATAAAAGAAAACAATAAAAATTCTCAATAAAAGTAAATCGTCAATATTGAAAAAAAGACAATTGAGTAACAAGTGTGATTAATATTAATTATTTTTGAGAAAAAAATTGATTTGCAAATTTATTTATTTATTTTACTTTTAAAATCTAACTCAGTTAAATTTTTACTGTAATGAAAAAATTATAAAAATATTATAGTTTTATCAATCATTCATATAAAAGATTGGAAAAAGACAACAAAATTGTTAAATTAAAATTAAATTATATAATATATCATTTAAAAATTATATTTTTAATTTAAAAATTTATTTTTTCTGTTTTATTTTATAATAAAAGTTTTGGGATCTAAACTATATTCGTTAATTGCTATCTCGCCAGAGATAGTATTGCGATCACGAAAATTTTCGATGTCGAGATTTGGATGTTTTTTTACGTTTTGAAGGTTCCTGAATCATTTTCACTAAGGTTGAGAAAAATGTCTGTGTTTGTGTATGTATGTAGACAAGATTACGCAAAAACGGTTTTAGCTAGAATCATGAAATTTGGTATACGGGCATTATTCAAAATTCGTATTTTTCTATCCACTTTGGAGAAATGTAGCTCAACTGGAAGAGGTTCATTACCTACAACGTTTTGATCTTTTTCCTCTAAAGTGACCGTAAAAATAAAGATAGATGTTTGATAGTTTTTCACAAGATTAAAAATTGTATAAAACTGTTATATATAGAATTTCAGCTTGATTGAATCGCTGAAAGTACAGAATTAATTATTTAACACTGCAAATCTCACGCACCAACACGTGACATGGTTACATCAACAAAGAGCCAAACATGTGCTGGTTTAATATTTATTATTTAATTAATTTTAATTTATAATTTTTAATTAAATAAATTTAATTTAAATATAATATATGTTATTTAATCCAATTCATATTGCGAGATAGTCGAGTGGAGACACTCCAGCTTATTTTTATTATATTAGAAATTTATTTTTTATTTCAATTTTACAAATTTTTCAACGTAAAGACATTCGTCTTCCCGATTGTAACTTTTCCATATCTATCTATATGTATTTAGATAGATATAATTTTTATACTGTTAAAATAAAACGCGCGCAGACCTATTGAATGTTCACTTGTGTGTGTCTATAAATTAATTTAAAAATTAAAATTTTTTCATTAATTGTATATTTTGGGTATATTCTTTTCTTTTATTATTATTATTATTAATATTATTATTTAATAAATAATAAAGAAATCAAATAAGATTGTTATTCTTATTGAAACCCATGTATATGACTCATAGAAGGCCATGTAGGTTAATGCGGCACCTCATTTCATAATCGCGAAGGCATCCTAATTTCCTTATAAATGAAGAAATGAGCATTTGGCATTGTTCTGCAAGTGTAAAGCAACGAATGCTTTGAAAATTGAGATATCGATAAAGAAATATACATTTTGCATAGATATCTCCTTATTTTTCATTTCAATTTTTTGAAAAGTTACAATTTATATATATATATATATTATGATTAAAAATTAAAACAAATAAATCAAAATACAATTATATACATCAACTAATATCACATTAGAAGTTAATTAATATCTTTTGGTCAATCTTATTTACTTATACATTTCAAAATTAAAAGTGAAACATTTCGATTTTTTGTAAAATTAAGGGCTACCAATTTTTATTTTGATTACTACCCATTAGTTTAAAAATTAATATAATCAATTTATGCTTGACTTTATATAATTTATTTTTAAATTTACAATTATCCAGAAAAATTTAGCCCTTTAGTCTTTTTTTGTATAATATTGCTAAATTCATATTTAGTTTTATATATTTATATATAATATTTATAGAGTGAAATGAAATTTATATTTTTGTAATTTTTTATATTAATAATTTTTGAACTAAAAAATAATACAATTTATCACCAGGAGGTGGCAGAACTATTCAGACCATGATTTACATTTATTTAAGCGTTGAATTTAAAAAGTAAAATTAGAACTTGAAAATTTCTAGTAGTAGAAGTCGATTAGTAGGGCATCCAACAGTCCGGAATGCCCGATAGTTCAGCATCCCTCCGGAAAATTGTAAAAATTTTGGTTTTCTCCAAAAGTGTGTCTTTAAAGCAAATAAAAACGCTCGAGAGCTATTCCCCTTTTGTGATAGGTAAATCTGCAAAACCCAGGGCTTTTAAGAATGTTACACATTTGTCTGTCCAATACGATGCTCAATCCAATGCGTGGATGACTGCCGCCCTCTTTAAAGACTGTTTTGTTCACCGCTTTGTGTCTGAGGTCAAGGAATCCTTCAAAAGCCTTGGTCTACCAGAAGATACTAAAGCCATCCTTCTTTTGGATAATTACAAAGCCCACCCGCCAGTAGATGAGTTAGTTTCTGGAAATATTGTTGCTACTCTGCTCCCACCTAACGTAACATAACGGAACATCTTGGATTCAAACCCATGGACCAAGGGGTTATGCAAAATTTGAAATGCTTTTATAGAAGGTCTTTTATTCAAGGCCTGTTCAATGCCGACTGTGACTAGATACAGTGCTTCAAAAATTAATGATTTCCATATCATAAATTTTATAATAAACACTAAAAGTCAAAAATCAAAAATACATTCGTGACTTTTTTAAATCTAAGTGAGATATGTTTTACAGTATATGTACATACATTATAATAAACTTTGTTGTATGTATTTGCATACTGTATTTTTAGTTTAATTATAATATTAACCTAAATTGTTCTTATAATTACCGCCCGATAGTCCGGAATTTCCGGTAGTCCGGCGAACGTGCCGGATTATCGGATTTCTACTGTATATATTTATTTTAGCGAGCCATGGTTTGTCCACCGTTGTCATATAGTATATAGTATGTAGGGCCCTAGGCACGTAATTTTCGGGACCCCAAAAATTACGGGCACTAGGCAAGTACCTAGGTTGCCTAGGCCCCTGTATATATATATATATATATATATATATATTAAAATTCTAAATATTATATTTATTAAATAAAATTATTATTTTAATTTTTTTAATATTAATAATTTTTGAAATTAAAAAATATAATCAATGGAATTAAATTTTAAATAAATATTAACCAATTTCTTCGCCAGGAGATGGCAGAACTATACAGAGAGACGGTGATTTACTTTTTTTTTAAGTTTTGAATTTAAAAACTAAAATTAGAACTTGAAAACAAATTTGATATATTTTATAAATATATGTTAATTTAGTTAATTTATTAACATCTTTATTAAATATTTAATAAGAAGTTTAGAAAAGAAAACTCACCGAGACCCTGAACGGATGCTGCGATGAATCTATCCAGGCACTCAAGCAATTATCCTGAAAAAATTTAACAAATGAATTTCTTGATAGAAAATCATATTCTATAATAAGAGAATACTTTGTTAATCGAAATAATAAATAATTATGAAAACATAATTAGAAATTAAATTAAACGAGATATTGGCTCCTAAAATGTAGGTTCTCTAATTTTCAGGTGTTTCCGCACTTATATTTTTATATTTACATATATAAACCATCTGGGAATGCTAGGAAGCATTACTATCAACGAACTTTTATTCCTATTTATCACAAAATTGCATAAATAATTCCAATTTATAGGATCTTAAACTCGTATATTGTGAGAATTAGATAAATAATGGAGAGAGCAAAAAATATTGAAAAATAGATATTCATTTAAATGAAATAAAATTATTTAATTTACAGAATGAACATGTAATTGGAATCAAAATAAGAAACAATGTTTTTGATTACAATGTTTTCAAGATTTATAATTACAAGATATAAATATAAATTTTAATATTAAATGTTTAAATAATAATGGAATAATAATTTATAATTATAATGATACGATCGAAGATGCGTTGAAAACATCGCTTATTTATAATTATGGGCTGAAAATATGGGAAATTTACAACTTGGACCGCCGATTGGACCATGTTCCCAACCGAATTTTTAAAAACCAAGACCACTTTACAATTACACTTTTTTAAGCTCTAATCGAATCCAAAATCAAAATTTAATAAATAGACATATAGATTTTATAAACGAACTAAAATAAAAGTTCGTTGAAAATTTTCCAAAAAAAATTAAAAATTTTTTTTAATATATTTATTTCATATAAAACTTAAAATTTTCATACCTTTGCATAATCTATAACAAACCTTGTTATATCAACTTATGTATTTTATTTATATTTCAAACCATCTTTAAGATCATATATATATATATATATATATATATATATATATGAATATATATTATTACTATGAGATTTATCAGGGATATAATCACGTATTTTTGTGAGATTGTTTTCTCGTTTAGGCGCCCATTTTGGTGCCATTTTCAAGAGATTATTTAGGTGGGAATATTTTTGGGATTCTGGGTCTTAGTCTGTGTGACCAAGGGTTAATATCGGGATTTTGGGTTGATAGGTTAAGTGGTTTTGTACTCACTGCGTTACTGTAGAAAAATCCTGGGCACTATCACTGGGTCTGGCACACGTCTGCACTGAACAACAGCCCGAGGATGACCGGCTATACATATATATATATATGCTTTAATTTGAATCTAAGTTAAATGTGAATAAAAATATTAAAATATTATTAACATCGATGAATCAAATGAAAAGGAATTTCCTATTATATTTATTCTCACTAAATTCTTATTTATATATTAAAAATAATATTAATATTAAATATTAAAAGATAACACATTATTTATCATATTTTAGAGCCAAATAATATAATCGGAATCGAAGGAATTCTTAGAAAAGAAAAAAATAATTTTAATATGAAAAATGATAATTTATTTTATTTTTTATTTATTTTATTTAATGAATAACGGATCAACTGATAGAGAAGTTAAATAAAAAACAATAAAATAATATATATCTTTGAAATAAAATAAAATTAAAAATTCATTCGATATATATATTATAATTATAACTTATGAAGAAAAAATAAAACATTTAAAAATGAATTATTATGAAAAATTTATTTTAATAAAATTTATTAATAATTTCATTTTAATATTCATTTTTCAATTTGTATAATAGAATAGAAATAAAAATAAATAAATAGAATTTGTTATTTAATAATCAGTAGTATTTTAAATATATAAACTTATGAATGTAAAATATTATATAATAGAATCTATTTAATAAATAAACATAAGAATAAAATCATTTTGTTCGGTTAAAAATTTTAAAGCCATAATACTATTAAAAGAATGAGATTCCATTATAAATTAAATTCAAAAGTTATTTAAATCATGTTGAAATATTTGAATTCCATATTCTAAAGGTTCTCTTTACAAAAATCCAATATAATTTTCTATGCAATCCATTTCATTAAAATATTTAGTAAACAGATTAGAAAATCATCCCTATTCTAATGTAACAACTAATATACTTTCATAAAATGAAAGAAAAAAGAAATGGAAATATAATTTATAAATATAAAATCAATTAATTAAAAACAAATAAAATTAAAAACTATTCTAAATTTATAAATGACACACACACGTGGATTTTAATTGATTCTGTTGTTAACGGTGGAAAGGGGCAAATTTCATGTCAATATTAAACCGAAAATGAAAGATCGATTAAAAAATGCAAGTAAAATGAATCTTGAATTTCAGTACATTTCCTAAGCACTCGTCAACGTATATTTAATTAACTTATTTAATAGCAAAAAAATTTATTATTTTTTTTCAATTGTTTCATTTCTATTCTTTCTATCTTTTTAATGATATCTCCTTTATTATATCCACCTTTTTCAAATTTTCTTTGCTCATAACATTTTCTATTTCTAATACTCACTATTGAACAATTTATAATAATTTATTTTTTATTTTTAATTTTTTAATCTTTACATTTTTATTAAAATTTCAATTTCAATTTCAAATTAGAATCAATTGTTGGTTGGTTGCATAGATTTCAGGCGTTATTGATGGATGCTGCCATCTCATGGACATGATTTGTTATTATAAGAATTAAACTAAAAGGTACAATAAAAAAATATATATCATGATATATTATTTAAAATTTAAAAGTTTATAACGCACTCTCCCCTGTTATTATTTATTAAAATAATAATAAAGTCTCTCCTCGGGATACTATTTTACAATCTTTTTACAAGTTTTTTTATATTGATGAATTATTATCCAAATTTTACTTCGTGTTCTAATCTTTGGCATTGTTAAACCTACTAAGTACTTAAAAGAAGAAATGTAATAACTATTAATTAATAAACACAGGTTATGCAAATTAAATAAAAATATAATCTACACCCAATCTATTTTTGTAAAACATAAGATAACTTGGTTTATCTTGTCCCAAGTTGGACAAGTAATATGCCATATTGTTAGATTAACACCAGAACAATTATTATGCATTACTTTTAAAGAAAATACTTTAAATTTAATTATAGTGTCTTTTAATTCAAAATATTTTCATTTAAAAATTCATTTTGCAACTTATTAAAATTTTATATAAAATCATACTCCATCTCAGGGATAGGTGAAATTTTTCCAGCAGCAATGCTGAGAAAGTGCAATAAAATCATAATAATAATAATAATAATAGTTAGCTTACCTCTGTCTAAGGTTCATAATTAGGGCGAAATGTTTTGTCGGCCCCCTGTACCCCCCCTTGAGCGCTAATATTCCTTTATTCGAACAATTTGTAACTATCCTGTATAAAAGTATTATATTTTGAAATATTCAACTTTATATCATCCTATTGGCATCCTAAACTAAAATGATTACTATTAAGTTAAATATATATATAATAATCGCTACAACAATGAAACGTATTTTTGAGACCCCAAAAAATACATGTATTATGTGTATTGTTCATTAAATATGGAAGGTTTAATAATTTATTGAATTTATTTTTTTTTTGGTACTTTGATAGACTTGAAAAATTCGAAAGTCATATTTGGATTCTACAGGTCATGAAGATGTGCAAAAAATTTAAATTCAAAGCAATGTGCAAACAAATTTATATAAATTTAGATTAAAAACGTTTATATAAATATGCATTTTCTATGTTAATAGATTAACTATAGTATTATATATAAATATTATTCAAAATAAGAAATTTTTATGAAATAAAGGTTAAAAATTTATAAAACTAGACCCATTAATTGATTGGTTCTCTTAGAATTAAGAAAAATGGAAATCTAATTAACATTTTCGTAATAAAAAAAATATAAAAAAATTCTTTACAAAGAGAGGAGAGAGGGAAATAAATTTGGAAATTGTTGATCTCGGACATTTACAGGATATAAAGTTATTAATAAGAGTCATTAGAAACACTGTAATTTTAATGTATATATATATATATATATATATATAGTAATATTATATATGTATAATATATTGTAAATATATATATATAATATATATATATATATATATATACAATTTTTTTAAGCAGCGTGGCTTCGAAGCAGTGTCAGATCTACATCTCGTCTATCGATATATATATATATATATATATATATATATAGAAGTGTTACAATAAAAAATAAAACATATGTGACAGGCTGCACTTAGTTATATAAGAATAATATAATTTTATTATTTAAAGATTATATAAAAATTATATATACTATTCCACATAAAATTAGGCATTTGGCTTAAACCTAAATAATAATATTTTATATGAAAATTGATTTATCTTTCGATATTATTTATCTATTGTTCTGTGTTGTTATTTATTTAATGAATATCTTTATTGATCGAATAAAAAAGTTGTTCTATTTGTTTTCCTATTTTCACAATTTCAAAAAGATTTTTGTCAGATGCCTAATATTATATTATCATTAATTTTTTAATTATATAGTTAGCGGATCATGATCATATTAGGAAGAAGTATATATTAACTTTGTTATTATATTATAATTATTATTATTATTATTTATTTAGATCATCACAGCTAGTCATTTTATTGAACGTTAAGATAAAATAAACAGAAAATTTTTTCGAACATATAAGAGAATATATTTTTTAGTACACTCTAGATGTCTGATAGACTATTTAAATCCTAAGAGAGAAGAAAATGATAGATAGATTATTTATTTATTTATTTATTTATTGCCTTTGAGAAGACTATTATTTTTTATCATTATTGGATGAATAAATTATTAAGTTTTTCATTAGATTAGTAGTACTATTTGGATATTAATTGTAATTAGGACATTATTAATTAATTATTCTAGGATATAGGTCTATACGTATATTTTATGTCAGGCAACTAATCATATGCAGAAAGTCTGCAGATACAGCTAGGCACAATGAGTAATTTATTAGCCATCGATCAAATTTATTAGAAAGAGATTTATTTATTTATTTTTATACATTAATAGAGGGATCCATGTTGATTGAATTTTAAAACAAACTTGAGGTAGATAATTTTAATCTATATATAATTTTTTTTATTATACATGATAAAATTTGACTTTGCTCAAAAAAAAAAAATAGAAAATTTAATTTACAAAGCTTTAATTTTGAACTTTCAATTTTTGTTTTTGGTCAAAAAATTAATAATAAAATGGCAAACCCGTATTCATTTATTTTCATTTGGAAGTCAGCTTAACGAAAGATCAAAATTAAATACATTTTGTATTTAAAATTTTCTATTTTTTTTTTTCTTTTTTTATTTTACTTGAACGTCACAACCATCGAAAAGTTTTAAATCACGAAAAATCTTTTAATATTTTTTTTATCATTTATATTTAAATTATTCTTATATATATCACATAATTTTATTATTATTATTAATTCATATAAAAAAATTCCAATTCTAGTGGATTTGTTTTCTCTACGGCAAATACATTATGAAAATTAATAAAGTATATTATTTCCAAATTAATAATAAGAAAAAATCGTAAAAAAAATTTGAAAATCAAAATTTTTTTTATAATTATATCTATTTAAAATAATATATATAATTCCATATTTAATTAAATCAATAAATTATAAATAAATGTTTAATTAATTTTTATTAATTATTTAATACATATGGGCTAGGCACTTATTTATTACAATTAAAAATTATTGTAGCTGCCTTAATTTATTCACTTAAAAATTAAAAAAAAAAATTGTTGGTAAAAAGAAAATATATTTTGTAATTATACTTGATTCACAGTATAATATATAATAATTTTTTTTAATTTTTTTTATACATTTTTAACAAAAAGATAATATATTAATTAAAAATTTAAATTATATACTTATAAACGACCATTTATTATTATTATTATTATTATTATTTTATATCATTATCATAATTATTATTTTATATCATTATATCATTATCATTATTATTATTATTATTATTATTGTTATCATCATTACTTAAAATATAATTTTAAATCAATTAATATCATAAGAATAGATTTTTTTATATTAAAAAAAATTGATTAATCTGAAGAATAAGGTAATTATTAATTGATTAACTAGTATTTTTTCGGAGTGGGGAAATAAAATGAGAAAAATAGATTAGTTTCATTTATGTTTTCAATGGTATGAGTAGAAATAAATAATATATATAATTTAAAATAAATAAAATTAAATTAAAACAATGAATTCTACTTGAATGCTCAATTTATTAATAAAATCAAATAAAAATCACATTAATAAGGAATTTAAAATTTTATTTTAATCACATAAAATGTTTTTTGAGTTTTATTGAAAAATATTTTAAAATCAATGATCAAAAAAAAAGAGTTCTTTCTAAAAGTAAAAATATTATCTTTAATTAATCAGTTTATACTTTTTTGGTGAAGAAAGATTTTATATTTTTAACATTATATTTTTTTTATTTGTTTTAATAAAATTGACTATATTTAAATGTGAATTCAAATATCAAATCCAAAAAAAACTAATAATAAAATTTAAAAAAACATTCATTTACGAAAGATAAATAAATAGAATTTAAAAAATAGTATAAATTAAGTAAAGTATAAATAATAAAACAATAATTCAAGTGTATATTTTTAATAAAGAAGTGAAATTTATAAATATAAATAATAAATAAAATTTAGGGTTGGATTTGTGTGTGAGAGAGAATAAAAATAAACACAATATAAGTAGTTTTATATATATTTTTCTTTTATATTATTGTATTTATTATTTTTTTTAAGTATAGGCCATGTTAAGGGCAGGCAAAAATGGTAACCCGATTTGAGAATCATCTATTATAAATTATTATTTTTTTAATTTTTTTTTTTATTTTTTTAATTTTATTTTTATAATCTTAAATTTAACAATTGATCTTAATTAAACAATAATATTAACAGTTTTATTTTTCGATGCGATTTTTTTATATTAAGTCACTCTTAAATTTGAACAATCTTATTATACAATGATATAGCTACCGTATCATCGCTCTCTTAAGGACTAATGAACTTGTCAGATCACTAGATTTCCAATTCTTTTATTAAAAAAAATTAAAACTTTATTATCAGTTATATAAATTATATATATATATATATATATATATATATAATAAGAAGAGAAAATTCACAGGAAAGTACAAGCAAATATATTGTCATTTCTGTTAAGTCGGTATAAAAATTTTATAATATGATATCTTAACAATAAGTCAACAATTTTATGAAAATGTTAGATGATTCTGGTATTTAAAAATAAAAAAAAAACAGAATAACATCTAACAAATTTTTCATTATGAAATTCCTAAAAGAATTTCGGGACATTGAAATTTTGAAGTTATATAATCGACCAATATGCATTTGAGATAAAAATTGGTGTTTTAAATATATAATATTTATATTAATATATATATATATATATATATATATATATATTTCTCTATATATATATATATATGTATGTGTATAGATAAATATATATATATAAATATACATAGAAAGAGAGAGAGAGAGAGAGAGAAATAGATATATTTTTAAATATATATTTAGATCTGACACATGCATTATGATTAAACCTTTTCGGTTATATTTTAAGTGCATATAATGATAAATATATATATATATATATATATATGATCGATTTGGATTTTAAATGATCATATTTTGCTAACTATTATATTATTTTCTAGCTAATAAAGGAAATCATATTTTTCGCATATATATATATATATATATATATATATACCATATAATTTAAGAATACAGAGATTATAATTTTAGAATATATATATATCAGCGGTCGGGGAACCGGGGTAAATTACCTCAAATGGGGTAAAAATGAAACTTTTGTGAGTAAAAAGTATATATTTTTAATTTGTTATTTTATAAACATGTTAGTATTTAAACAAATTAAATTTTTATTTACTGTTTTCTTTTCAAAATTATCATGAGGGGGCTATAAAAGGAAAGATGCTAAAAAGAGGCGATTTCGTTTTTTTTTTGCTCTTCACTATGGGGTAATATCAACTTACACAAAAAATATTTTGGGGTAATGATTAAAAAAGTTCCTCTACCGCTGACATATATATATATTTAATTATTTATTCTTAGGAACAACTTTCAAAAATATTTCGGTATGTTAAATTATAAATTAAAATTTGTAAATATTAGTTATTAAAAAAGTGGAAAGGATGAGTGCCTAAAAAATGCCCAATATATTTATTTAACATAAGTAGAATTCAAATTTCCATTTATTTATTTTTTTTATTTTATAAATGTATTATTATTGTATATCTTTTTATCTATCTATATATATATATATATCTATATAGATATATATATATATATATATAAGGGTTATTCTTTTTCTTAACTATGGAAAGCCACGCTTTGGCAACTCTTAAAGCCTAAAATAACAAGTTTGTACTTGATTGTTATTAGTTTAAAACACTAATACCAATTTTGGCATTCATGATAATATATTATCTAATTATAATATGTTTTTTTCTAAAACAGTTGCCTAAATAATTTTAACAACGATGGCTTCTGCATTATTGTAGTATAACAATATTTTGTCCGATATGCCAATAAATAACTTTTATTTAATTGTTATTATTAAAAATTTGGTTAAACGAATTATTGTGTAATATATATTTATTTATATATATATATATATATATATATATATATATATACTTTTTAAAATTGATTTATTAGTGATCATTTTTACTTTTTGGCCTAACTCAAAAATCTTATTTAACTATTATTTATTCATTTATATATTTTTGTATAATATAATTCTTTATTCTT
This sequence comes from Labia minor, assembly GCA_963082975.1. NCBI lineage: Eukaryota > Metazoa > Arthropoda > Insecta > Dermaptera > Spongiphoridae > Labia > Labia minor. Next base: position 73,807,673 of record OY720348.1, read on the forward strand.
ATTAATAAGTATATTTGTAGCGGCGCCAGCGATAAATACGATCGCAACGTTCCGATCGAAGGTGATCGATCCTTGCTGCCCTGACAGCTTATATATTTATTAAAGGGGCGATGATTTGTTTTTAATTGAAAGAAATAAAACAATAAATTTGAATAACACAAAATAACAACAAACTTAAAATAATATATAAACTATAAAAACAAAAATTACTTCTATTAAAGTTAAATTGTGTTGCTTTATTTTATTTATTTATTCATTTTTACTATTTTTTTTTATTTTGAATTTGAATAGGTTAATATATTATAATATTAATTATATTAAATTATTATTATGTTTTGATATAAGTCATTTTAATTTTTTGTTTAAATTAAAATATACAAATAAATTATAATTGATTATTAAATTTTTTCCCTAATATTTATTTAGATTTAATTTTAGTATGTAAGAAATAATAGAAAGAATTATTGATAAGTTATTTAAATATAATTTTAAAAATTAGATTTATTTATTTTAATTATATATATTTTTGGAAGTAATGACAATTATTTTGAAAATACAGATTTGTTTTTTTTTTTTGTCTCATCATATATGCATAATATAATACATTAATTCACGCGATGATCATATAGTTATAATAATTAATATTATAATTTACTAAGTTTATTATATTTTTTAAGCATTTTGTTGAAAACTATTATATTATTATTATATTATTATTATTATTTTATTTTTTTTAATGTATAGTTAAATTTTTTTATTTATAAGACAAATAAAAAAATAAACAAATAATAATTAAAAAATATGAAATAAAATTAAAAAATTTTAAAAAATATTTTATTAATTTATATATAATCGCCCATATATATATATATATATAGAGAGAGAGAGAGAGAGATAAATATGGGACAAACAAAAATATAAACTTGGTTTTCATTGAAATTGCTTAATGAGATTCACACAATACATTTCAAGAATAGAAACTGTGAGGCAAGCATGAACGAACGCTAAGGCACCCAAACAACACAAATCAAGAACGTATATAATCGTGATAGCGCTTGCGCCGTCACCTTTTTATTATTTGTCAGAAGGACACTTCTAGAACCTGCATTTACAAACTCAGTTATTAATAGTTTTCCATATACATTAATTAACATTAATCAAGCTTAATAAATATCCTATTATTTATATATATATTATATATATATAATTAATATGAAAGATCAATATTGCCAAACATTTTCCCAGGTTACTTTTTTCATTATTTTAACTTTTTTTTATTTATTTTCTTTTTTTTTGAAAATCAATGTTATATATCAAATTAAAAAAATGTGTTTTGAAATATATATATATATATTGAAATAATAGAGATAGATGTGTGAGAGTATTTGGATGTGTAGATTGTGAGTTTATTGTTGAATGTGTCAAGAACAGGGGCGTTTTTTTGGGTGGAGGGGAGAGAGGTGAAAAAGATAATTAAACAGATGATCGCCATAATATAATTAAGGCCATATATTGCTTGTACGTTTATGATGAAAATACGATAAAATTTTTTTTATATTTTATATTTTTTTAATGAGTGTAAACCAATAAAAAAATCGATTCGCCTCTCTGTTCAAGACTTAAATAAGAAAAAAAAAATTAAAAGAGAGAAAGAGAGAGAGAGAGAAAGAGAGAAATAATAATAATAATAATAATAATAATAATAGTAATAGTAATAATAAATAGAATAGAAAGAAAGAAAAAAAGAGAATCGAAGCAATAGTCGTAGTGTGTGGAGAAGAAATCCCTTGTTGTGTGTGGGTGGTAGTGCAAGTTGCTAATCAACATCTCGATGTCATTTCTATTCCAAGTAGGCAACCTCACATCAACTCAGGATAAATTAAACTTGAGGCAAACCTATGGGTTGACAAACAAATCATCTGCAACGTTTTTTTGTTTTTGTTTTATTATTTTTTTTTTCTTTTTTTAGTTTTTATATTTATATATATATATATATATATACACATATATACATATATTTAAATATTTATCAATGAAGCATGTTTCAGGGGTATTTCAAGAAATTTGATATAAAAATCTTTTACAATTTAAAGCTATTTAAAATGATTATTAAATTATTCAATTCTTAGATTTTACATTAAAAGTTTCCTTTATCTTTGCTCACCATTACTTACTGTTTATTTTCTTTATTATTAAAATAAATAACAGAATTATTATTTTATATTTATTTTATTTGTTTTTTACACACTTAATAAAATACCTATTTACATAGATACCTTCATTTATTATAAAATTTGTATTTTTTCTAATAACTCTTTTAAAAAGAAATATCCTATATATATATATATATATATAGGAAGAATAAAAAATAAATTTCAGTCCAAAAGTTATATTCCCTGAGTTTGGCACTAAGATCAACAAGAAATGATGTCTCTTCCACGTTCCGAATATATTTAAAAATATTATATTTAGTGAAATCTTATTTATTAATTGATTTTTAAAATAATCACTTGAGACTTGAGACTTCAAATTATATTTTTTTTATTTTATCTCAATTTAATTAAATTCCATGGTGAGTTTTGTTATAAAGAAACTTTTATGTATTTTATGAATTATATATATAATATATAAAATGTACCAAATTTGTGAATCCCCTAAAATATGCAAAGTATAAAATGTGTATTATGTGTTTATTTGATGATGATATGTAAAATATTAGTAAGGCATACTAGAGTAGATATTATTTAAAAAATCTAATGGATTCACCTTTGTGATAACAACCTCTAATAAGGTTTAATATTAAATTAATTTAAATCATATATATATCTATATACATATCTATGTATATACATACATATCAATTCTTCACTATTGAATATTGCATTCTAAAAGATTGGATAAATTATCACTCTCACTCCTTAATTGAAACACTAAATAAAAAGCGATATTAATCAATAAGTGATGACATTATTTATATATGACAAACATGCAGGAACATATGAATATATTTTGAAATGAAATTGGAAAAAAAATTACCTAAATGGACATGTTTTATTTATATATTATATGTATATAATATATATGTAATAATTAAAAATTAAATGATTATAAATAATAAGAATATTTCATTCAATTTATTTCTTATATATTATATATATATATCTTGATTTATTTATATAAATATATTTTTATGATATTTATAAATATCGTAATCATGCATTCTATACATGTGACCTCACACATGTTTCTTTTTTATTTTCACTTTAATTGATCTCTGATCATATAATTATTAATATTATTTGAATTCAATGTCCATATTTATTATTAATACACTTGTGACCAAAAAATTTGGATCGTTTTAATACTTAAATGTATGCAAAATTAAATTTATATTTTCGGAGCGAGGAATGAATCACAGGCAGAGCTCAGTCATTATAAAAACTTAAAGCATGCCCTAACATAATTTATTTATAACAATGATTGCTGTAAAATTATTATATATATTTGAACAAAATAATAATAATAAAAATAAAAATAATTCAAAATAAAAATAAATAACAAATAAAAAAAAAAAAAAAAAAAAAAATGAAAATTTAGAAGAAGCATAATTTTTATAAAATGGTTTTTGTAATTTAAAACCAGCTTCCACCTCCAAATTTGCTGGTGAGTCCGCCGATACTCTTGCCAAACATATTTCCGACGCGACCGACAACATTACTGGTGACATTGCTAATTTTGGCAACGTAATTCCCATCTTCGCCAAGAGATTCTCGGATAGTGACTTTAGGCCGGGCTCTGTCACCACCCTCCTCATCCAAGCCTGTTTCTGGGTAGCCTCTGAAAATATTACAAACAAACAATTGTAGTAAGTTTTTAATTTGTTTAATTATAATATTAAAGTAAATAAATTTATTTTTAATCAAATTATAATTTATATTATAAAAACATTTTTTTTAATAAACTAAGTTTTTTTATATTAATAAATATATTAAATTATCTAAATTTTAATATAAATCTTATTATCCATTAATTAATATTTTAAAATAATTTTTTTGAAATACTACCATACTAAAATTGATATATTACTTTAAGTTATGCTCATCAGATGGCAGAATATATCAAAAACCTATGCAACTAAAAATATTTAATATTAATAATTAAGTTAGTATATAATCCATATATAATACATAATTAACAAAGAATGGAAATTTTATAAAAATAAACAAATTTTCTTTTTAATGTGATAAATTATTAACCATACTAGTATGATTTACAATTTACCTAAGTCATGGGTAATATTAAATAGGCCCCTACCCCGAAGTAATGCTAAAGAGGTTCCAGGGTAGAGGACTCTGATGTGAAGGAGGGGTTTTTACATATGCAGTAATGTCGATTATTGTATGGTCTGGAAAGATTCCGCCTCCCAAAAAAAAAATAAAATAAATAAAATGTCAGGGGTCGGCAACTTTTTGAGAAGGAAGAGCCTAAAGTTACGATTTACCCTTTTATTTGAATTTAGTATAATTTTATATAATTATATTTTTATTTTTATATAAATATAATTATATATTTTTTTCAAGAATGGTATTTCAAAGAATTCTTTTATAATTAAAATATTCATCAGATCCCCTAACTACATTAATAATTATACAACTTTAACAATTTGCTTACTCTGAATCGTTGTCAGCTCGAGTGTTCATTGTAAGAGCACAAGTTGCTTCTTCTGTTTGCATTCTTTGGGATACAGTTTGATAGGTTTTTGAATTTAATTTATCTTCCATTACCCCTTGAAGTTCAAAATCGGAATACAATTTCTAAAACAAAACAAATTATATTAATACCTATAATATCTCAAATGGATTTATTCTGATTGTTATTATTATTATTATAAGGCACCTCAGCAACAAAGGCCATAATGAAATCAACTATCCTTTCAACATTAATTTCACACATTCCTGACCAAGTAATCCATTCAGTGAGGATGGAGCCTTTTTTGCTAGGCCTTTTCCGACAGGCAAACAATAAACAACTGAGATCCTAACCGATTCCATTGTGTCTGACTCTATGCTCCCCTAGTAGATTACTTCGATAGAGAAAGAAACTATTTTTTCCTCCTATTTACCTAAAATCACTATCTAATCAATATAATAAATAAATAAATAAAAATATTGAATTTGAACTTTTAAATATATAATAAATCAATAATTAATAAAAATAAATAAATATTGTAAGTGTAAAATTAAAGATTTTATTTCAATTCCATTTGGTTTTGTTTAAATATGGTTTAGGGACTTGATATAGCCAACTCCTCTCTCATTTAAAGTAAAATTATTAATGAATTGCGAAATAAAATCGAAATAAGAGAAATTAGACAGTTAGATATATTCCTTTAATACTGTTAATATTAATCTAAAATTAAATATAAGTTATTTAAAATTTCATTAAATAACTAATTATCAAAAATAGAATATTTTAGAATATTATATATATATATAATTATGTTATTGGAAAGTATATAAAAATATAATATTTACCTTAACTACATGTGCCAAACAAGTACATTGAACAAAATGCAACGAATGATCCAAACGTTCACCCAGCCAGTTGCAGAGAAGTTGAATTTGACCCGTGTACCATAACTACAAACGACCAATGTCCATTATTTAGATTTCATCTTCTCCAAAATATTTAACAATAGTTTTTTTTTAATAACTAAACAAATAAATAAAAATACTTTGAATTCGAAATTATAATATACTTGATTTAATTTTTTATACAAGGTGGGTCAGGGAAAAGGGCGATTATTAAGAGGGCGAGGCAAGTTAGGGAATGAAAGAAGGGACATTTAAGGGTAATATATATATATATATAACTGATGGTATATTATTTCTATATAGATAGATAGTTAAGCAGTAAAAAATATATAATTAACTTACTTCAAAGAAATTAAGAATCCAGAGCTCATCAATGACTTTGCTTCGAATCTGGTCCATGCTATTTCGAGTAAAATTAACATACGCCTGACCCATATCTTTTCCAGATCCTGACACATTCTATAAATTAAATAATAACTGTTTAATTATATGAAAAATATATAAATTAATTATTTAGATAAAAAGATAAAGATAGTCATTTCAGTTAATAATTAAATAAATTTTTTAATATCGAAGTTTTGATATTGGGATTGGAATCAAATGAGAATTTCAATTTTATTCAAAATAACTACATAAAATTATAAAATTAATTTAGTTATACACTGGAATGATTTTACTTTAATTTAAAAGAATTAATATTTCATGGAAATAATTGTAAAAATTTTAAACAAAATAATTGAATTTTTATTTGAAAAATAATAATAAATATTGAAATAATTTAAAACAGACGCTTCGATTTCTAACATTAAATCATAAAGCGCCTCGGATTCGATTATGTAATTATTAAAATATGATAATTATATATAGAAAATAATACAAACTGTAAAGCTGAGAATGGAACCGATCAAACTGCCTTCATCGTATCGTGAAAGTTTCGAGAGGGTGGTTTCGAGAACAGCAACCAATTTAGCGATTAAACCTTGCGTCATGCTAGCTGATGTTTTTTCAATTAAATCATCAATCTTAGTGTGATATTGATGCTGATATGAAACAAAAAATATATAATTTTTGTTTAATTTCATATTTGTTTATGTTATTTAAAAATTATAATTACCACATCGACGCCATCTACTGCACAAAGTTTAAATGATTGATTTTTGGCATCTAAAATGACGTTAACCATCGCGCACATTTCGGAAGGGATAATATAATCGGTGGAAATAAATGTCACACCCTTTTTGAGCCACTGTTGAAAAGCAGTTTCCGTTCTGAAAAAACAACAAAAGATTTCAATATTTATAAACATTTATCAGGGCCTGCTCTAAAAGGCGGCAAACCGAGCATTTGTCCGGGGCGGAAAATCGGAAGGACGGCATTTTGTTTATGAATGTAATTAATTTTACGAATATAGGGGCGCCAATTCATTCATTTGCCCGGGGCGCCGTAAATGCTAGAGCGGGCGCTGCATTTATAAACATCCACAACTGTTTCTTTCAATTATTTTAATTCTATATTAGGTAATCACTAGTGTAAATTTAAAAAAAATTCAGCAATCAATGTTATCATAATGTAAATTTATTATTTCAAATATACGTAAAGATTTAGATACATTGGAGAGCAGAGAAGGAATAAATAACTTAAGGAGAGGGAATTTAACAGCTAGATTGAAAAAATTAAATAATACTAATTAATATTATTATTCTTTGAAGACTATCAAGAATCATTTAGAATACCATAAAGTAACATAGAACCGTCTTTGTCGGTGAACAACCATGTAAATTGTAACCTGACTAATTCAAGATTAAGCGTTTCTCGATCTCTTAAAATAGGTTAAAAATATTTTTTACCTTTGAATACAGGACTCAATCATATCACAAGCCATGAGCTTTAAACGTTGTTCAAGATGTTGACGAAATTCAGCATCCGGCCAATGCAAATCTCTGATGAATGATTGGAGGGCATCCAATTTCCAAAAGAGATCTTCGGATGTTGCACAACCATTCCTATAAATTCACAAAAATATATATAAATATTTATATATATTTAAATAATAAATCATCATTTAGGGAGAAAGAATTAATATATATATAAGTCAAATAAATTAAAATTAATTTACCCTTTGATTTCCCATCGTTCTTTTTCAAAACCTTTGTGGATTGATTGTGCGATGGAGGATTCCATAAGATCGACGTAACGAACCACAAGAGGCGCGAATGTATCTCTCAGATGTTGATGAAATCGGCCATTCTTCAAATTATCTAAAAATTCATATTTTATATTGAAAAAAAAAATTGTCGTCATGATTATTATTAAAATAATAGTCTAAACAAACATTCAAAGCTCATTCCAAATGCTGTGAGTTTCAAAATTTAATTTAAAAAATTAATCAGCTATTTTTTAAAGTTTAAAAACTGGGTAAGAACTTATAACATAAAGGTTAGAATACTTTTAGCATTCTGACAAGACTTGTATTGTTATTACAATAATTTTATTATTAATGTTTTTTGCAGAGATTGATTAAAAGAGTTAATAGTTATTAATTGTGTATTATATTTTATTCATTTTTTTAAGGTGGAATTTGAATTGGACAAAAAATCATTACCATCGGTTCTTAGATAATCATTCATGATCTGGAAGAGAGGAAAGGAGTCCCAGGTGTCCGGAGGTTGCTCTGCGAGGACTTGATCCATGTCAACCGCAAAAAGGGACCAGAAGATTTCTGCATGTTCTACGAGCAGGTCGCTGAACCACGCGAATGCCTAAGACATAAACCCTTGTCAACGTTTTGATGATAGACAAACATGCCATCCTGATGGGTGATCATTGCATTTCGAATTTCAATTGGGCCAAATTAATTTTATATATGTATATATATACATATCTATCTATCTATCGATATATAGATATATATATATATATATAAATATATATCTTATATATAAATAAATAGATATAAAAGATAATAATAATCACCCAACATGTTTTGCATGCTAGGACGCAAAATCAAATTTCATGCAAAAATGCTTTTCAAGATCAATTATAAAATATCTACAAAAAAAATTCAAATAAAATAATATATATATATATAATATTTGAATAGATTATTCTTTAGAAAAATAATTAATTCACCTGTTAACAAGGGTTTAGTAAGTATATATATAAATTCGGCATTTAATTTATATATATAAAAAAATAGCATTATTTTTTTAAAATTATTATATTATATTATCAAAAAGAGAAAAAACTTTAAAAAATTAAAAAAATAAAATAAAATTATAAAAAAAAAATAAATAATTGAATTTACTTTTATTGAGTTTAAATTAAAAGTATTTTGAGGAACACTGAGAAAATTCAAATAAAATATTAATATTTTATAGAAAATAAGGGAAAATATTTGAAAAGATTATAACCGTATCTTAAAGAAAATAGAAAATTAGCCACATTATACTTCAAATAATTAATAATTAATTCGACAAAGCATAATATCAAATATATTATATATTTTTATCATTAGAATGAATTAAAATTTATATTAATACTAAAAATACTTTTAAATGACATTTATTAGAAATTGTTATTGTTTTTATAGTATAAAAAATATCGACTCAGGAAAAAACAATAAAATTTTGAGTATAGTTAATTTACTCAAAAATAATTACTAAGCTAAAAGCAAATAAAGCATTAAGGTAATTTCAATCATAATTAGTCAAAATTTCTATTCTATCTATATCTCTAAAGTAGTAACTTTAATATAATATTTTAATAAATATTAAAAATAAAACCTTAAAGATGTGTAATAATAATGAGATTAGAATATTTTGATAGTAACAGAATTTTTTATATCATATTATTAGTATTATTTACGGAGACCCTTAGGATCACGCGGAGCTTTAAAGAGAAATTATTAATTATTGAATTTCCTTAAGCCAGAATTCGAGTCTTCAGTGTGGTAGAATGTCGTGCTAACCACCACCGAAGAATTTTATTTATATCTTAATATATAAACATATGATTTAAAAAAAGATTAGATAATTTTATATAAGATATAATAGGAAGGAGCTGATTTAGTCAATAATTAAGTATATGACTTAATAATAAGTTTTTATTTTTTTATGAAACATGGATAAAAGTTCATATTTTTTTCAGAAAAATAAATGATAATATCATATATAAGAGTTAATGAAGTAACCAATGAAATAAATTTTAAACTTCAGCATATGTTGAAATTTAATATTATCCGACTATTTTAAAAGGTTATTTAAAATAAAATGTTTATTTAATTTTCAAGTTAAACAAAAAGAACAAATAACTAAACAAAGTGATAATTAATGTAAAAAAAGAATGGTATTTTTCAAAAAAAATTTTAACATTTTAAAGTATTAATTATTTATTATATTTATATATTGATGATAAAGACATCATTCTTCAAAGTTAACTTTTTTATAGTTTCTTTTGTAAATAAAAATTATTATTATTTCCAATTCACACACACACACATTAGAAACTACTAAACAATAAGAATTCAATTGACAAGTTTTTAATTAAAAAATCATTTAATATTTAAAAGAATAATTAATTAATTCAAAAATAATAATAAAGTTTGTATGAATTCTTAGAGTATAAATATAACTATTAAAATAGTACTCATAATAAAAATAATAATTAACAAAGAATGTATAAAATAAACATTAATTTTTGATGAAAATTAAATTTTTCAAGATTGTCTTCCATATAATATATAACTTGTATCATTTTCATTATTTTTTAATAGCCTATATAAATTAATGAACTCGTTTAAAAAAACAAAACAAAAATCAGCCAAGCTCTTATAAATTAATAAAATATTCAGTGTTCCTCAGAAGGAAATAAAGTATTTTTAGTTTTAAATAGATAAAATATGTTAAATTCATGCTTATACTTGAAATTAATTAAACATTTTTCTATAAATTATTTTTATTTAAAGATATATTAAATTTTTATATTAGTATAAATTTCTAATTGTTCAATAAATTTTAATTTACGGAAAACTAAATTTCTAATTTATAATTAAGGAATGTCTTAGGTTTATTCCTAATTATTGAATAACCATTCAATATAAAGCTTACTTGACATATATATATATAAATATATATATATATCGAGCATGCACAGTGGTGTACCACCAGTAGAATTTTACGTTCTTAAATTCTACTGAGCATTCCCGAACCTGTTCCAAAATGTTGTTTTTTATTAAGAGGTTTGGTATTATTGAAAAATTATATATTCTCATTTTCATTGTATGAAACACTATTAAAATTATTTTTAATTAATTTAATTTGTTCCTGGTACAAATGAGGATAAAAATAATATGAAATTTGAAAAATAAATATATAATCAATATTATTATTAAAAAGAATGAAATTTGAAAATTGTTTTATTAAAATAGAAAGCTGCATTAATTAGTTTATTCTAAAATTAAATTATACAATTAAATAGAAAAAGTTTTTAAATTTAAAATATATTGGTAAGGAATTTATTTTTCCATGGTGTCTCCATCGAACCTTATTAAAAAAAAACAATAATATTAATATCTATATTTATTACAATACGGAGTAGACTAAAAAGAAATCTATACAGTATGTACCACACTATTTAATTGCCAAATAAGAGAAAACAAGCAATATTTTATCTTTTCCATTTTCGAATCGAACAAAAAGGTTATGGAGCAAATTTAATTCACTAATAAAAAGTTTAAAATTAATTTAATTTAATTAATCTATTTTTACGATATTAGAATAACATAGAATTAAAATAAAAAGAATAGAGAGACAATATGTGATTTTAGATTTTTTTCCTTTGTTTTCATAAATGCTCATATTTAATTCTAAATTTAAAGTTTCTAAATAATCTAGAAATGGATTTAATTTTTAAGTTAGTTAACTTGGGATAGATAAAATCTTTGCAGATATTAATAACTTATGAACTATTATTTATCTATCGATTTCTGTGGCACAATAGAACTCAAAAATTTTTGGTCGCAAGAAACACATTCTTTCAAACTTTCCTATTTTGAGTAATTATCACTCAAATCCTATTCTCTCACATCCCTTTTTACTTTGTGTGCTCACCACGTCCTTGGTCTACCATCCGATCACTTCCCAATCTCTACAAACAAGTTTCTCATCCATGTTACCTCTCCCGTTTTGGTAGATGCATAGAGGTCATGCAATTTCATGTTCCCCATCATTACTGGTGACCTCCTCATTCTTTGGCTCTTTATACAAAGGACCCTATTTTCAAATATTTTTAATTTTGGTACCCTTAGAAAATAATTTTGACGAAATCAGCTCCTTTAATGCTTAATAATAGACGCTACCCGATTGCTACCTTAATTTAAATTCTTCTCGAATATTATTATCCTTCATGATTAAAGAATTTAATTATTTAAATTTTTCTGTATTTTCAAATTCTACTTTTTCTATTTAAAAATTTTGTAAATTAATTCTATTCTTCTCCGATACTAAATCTTTCCTAGAACAATTTCGAGATCAATTTTCTTGCGTCTTTTAATTTCTCTATTCTATCTTTAAATTAATTTGCCAAATCTCCTATTATATTTAAATCGTCTGTATAACCTAATAACTGTAGTTTTTAGTCTAATTGGATTTCGTTAAATTTCTCCCTAATTTGTCTAATCAAGTATCCCAATGTCATATTAAATAAAATTTGTGATAGAGCGTATCTCCTTGTTTTATTCTATTTCGAAATGGAATGTTTCTAAAACATGATACCGGCATCTATCCCTTACTTTAGATCCTCGAGACAAATCCAAATCATAGAAACCAATTTTATTTATCATTAAAATTAAAATTTGAAAAAGTTTACTTGTGTCATATGCTTTGTAGAACTATCCTATAATGTTTATTATCCTGCATTGGATGGTGTTGCCTTTCAACGGGTACATATATCAGGCTGAATTTCGGGGAATTTCCAGTTAATTATTTAAATACACATAATATTAACAAATATATTTATTTATTTTTGATGCTAAAGAAAATTATTCTAGAACTTTTTAGAATAAAACGAAAGGTTTTTTTTTAAATTTGTTGTTTTTTTTATTTGATTATTTGATTTATATAATAAGAGCATGCTCTAATATTGCTTTAAGAATCTAATATAGATGTATTTTATAAGTTTATTTATTTTCTTTTTTGTGCATCTATCAAAAAGAATATAAATTAGATATTGTTGAAATTGTAGTATTTTTGAATGAGATGTGTTTTTTTTAATATTTGTTTATGTTGGAGTTCGTTTCTGTAAACATGGTGTAACATTTAAGACAAAAAAAGCAAATCAAGCAAATATCATTCCAAAGCATTTAAGAAATGGGAACAGAGCATGCTAAGCGTTAAAAAAAAACAAATATAAAAAATAAAAAACAAAATTGACAATCTTTATTTTCATTTAAAAAAATATAGACAGGCAATTTTGATTTTTATCGGAAAAAAAAATTATCATTGATGCAGATTAAAATACAAAAAGAGGAGCACATTACTTACTTTGTCCTTTTTTTAAAAAATTAAAAAAGAGAAAAGAGACATTAAGAAGTGAATTATCGAATTTTGTGACAATAACTAAGAGTAATGCATATATAAGTATAAAAGTCGAAAATATTTACAATTTTTTTTTTATTTCATATATAAGTATAATTGAGTAAAATGAAATCGAATATAATATAAATTAATACTTTATAATTAAAGTGGGAAAAATTTCGAAGAAAAAAAATGTATTTTTTATTTTTTTTTTTTTTTTGTTTTTTGAAAAGAAGTAAAGCCGAAGAGTTTTAGCCATTCCATTCAAACACTCACCGATCGATAAGCCTGTTCAGACAGCCAACACGACGTTAAGGTAGAAGAGAGATAAGACAAGCATTAGTAACAACAATCACGAAAACGACGAGATTGTAATAATATATTAAAAAAACAAAGCTCTGAAATTAATATCATGAGAAAAGAAAAATATACAAAATATAGATTATAAAATGAATCGAATGAAATAAATTCTTGATGGGAGAATAAAACCATTGACAAAAACATTTCTTTAACACCGAAAATATGCACGAGTAGAAATAGCACTCACAGTAAGACAATAATTTTATCTTAATTGGTATAACAAGTAATATATATAAAAAAAAAATTGATATCCATTCCTACTTAAAACTTCTTAAACCCTATTGAAAGTATTAAAATTTATTTGAAAATCAAATAAAAAAAAATTGTTTTGACCTGATTCGATTGGAAGGCATGTCAATTTTCTACCAACTGCAGCCATTGCAAGACACATTTATATCCTTCTAAATATCTTATATAAGAAAAATTTATTATTTCATAAAAAGTAGAATTCATTATTTCAATTTTATTTATGAATTAATATTTGATAAATTGCATTAACATCACTTGGCATTCACTACAAGTTTGAAAAAATGTATTTGATCGTGAGTGGATGAACTAAAAGTATTTTTTTAACGATTGAAAATTTGTTCAAGAGAAATAAATATCTATAGAAATGGTGACCTAATCGTAGAAATTTTTTAATGAGGCACACTCCATGTGTTGGACGGGCAGCTTTTTCGATAGCTCTTGTAAAATGCTAACGGCTTTAGAATGATTTCGAAGTTATATTATAAACTAAGTTAAAAACCATTAAACTTTGCAATGAAATCTTTTAGCTATATTTTATTACATCTTTTCCCATTTAAAATCAATAATAGATAACCAAATCCACATGAAAAATAAATAAATATATTTAAATTTATCGAAATTGGAATAAAACAATAAAATAATAACCAAATATTTTAAAGTGTATTGTATAAAAAGTTTTTAATATTGAAATGATAATCAAGATTCTTGTTTTACTAAGTTTACTCAAATATATATATATATATATATATATATATATATATATATATACATATATAATTTAAATAAAAAAAATATTTTTGTATATTTTTCATAAAAAATGGCTTTGTGATATATTATTACATTAAACATACATAATTATATATCTATATTTTCATGGATATATAAAGTGTAATATTAATTTTTATTTTAATAACGTATTTAAACAGAATGGTTCAATATTTATTGAAACTTAAATTTACAAATGTCAATTTGATTGAATATGAATATAATATATAATAATTGTATAATTTGATAATAAAAAGTTTCAAAATAGATGTAAACAAAAGAATATTATATTATAATAATATAAAAAAATTGAAATAATTACATCATTAAATACTTAAATATTATAAAATTAATCTCTGATAATTTAATGATTTCACTACCCTATTAAAAACAAAATTTTTTTTTTTTTTTATTTAAATATATTTTAATTATATAATTAAAATTATAATATTTGTGAAATATTTTTTAAGAAAAAATATAATTTTTAAAATTTAAAAAGTGAATAATTATTATTATTGTAATTGCCTCTGATTTTTGTACACCCTATGAAAAGACAGTGCCTAGCATCGCCTACACGGGCTTAGTTCTTGTCATTAGTTCAGGGATGGGCAAATATTTTTAAGCGCGGGCCACAAAATGAAATTTTCAAAATGTCTTCCGGGCCGGAGGACCATATTTAGAAAACACTAATAAAAAAAATTTATCTTTTTTTTTTGGAGAGATATTGAACGAAAAATCAAAATAAGAGTCAACTTTTTCAACGGGCCGGCGGGCGTACAAAAAGCCCGCGCTTAAAAGTATTTGCCCACCCCTGAACTAACGACAAGTACTAAGCCCGTGTAAACTAGGCTTAAGGTAAAGTTGTCTTATGATCAGTATTACGGATCCTCTCAACCTTTCTCTTGATTTTCCTAATCGGAGGCGTTACTTTTTAGCTTCTCCATTTTGACCCTGGAGATTGGGTGGACTCCGTCCCGTAAACCCCAGTTTGAGTAACTCTCATACCGGGACTTGAATGAGAGTCAAGCGTGCTTTTTATAAAATGATAGCATGTTATTTTAGACGATAATAGGCGGATTTGGATGCTTCAAGTTTCTGTGTATAAGCATAGCGTATTGATTTTACAAATTAATTTCTTTATGAAAATATTTCGATTATATATATTGATATCCATATATAAAAATTGTTTTTATTTAGGGAGATTTAATATCAATAAACTTTATTTAATAAACCATTTATTATCTATATAGAAACTTAAATTTTTATGTTTAGTGTAAAATATTTCATGTATTTTGTAAAATTATGTTTGTTTAAAAATATTGAATAATTCTGGATAATATCGTTTTTTAATTGTTTTTTTTTATTTTATATATATACATATATGTATATATGTATATATAGCATTTATATAACATTTTCATTATCCATAATGATTATAAGAATATATATCCAAAAAAAGTAAAGTAGAATCTACTCGCAATTGAAATGGCAAACTCGAGAGTCAAACCTCATAAGTTGAAAGTTGACAATAAAAGTCTTGAATAAAAAGAGAAATTAAATAAATAAATATATTAAGAAAGAATAAAGAAATAAAAATTTGTCGATTGAATAATCATTTTACTTTTTTATTTATTTATTATAATTGCAAATCACTTATTGGAAAATATTTTTTATTTCAAATATTAAAAAAAACTAATATTTTTTAATTTATTATGAAATATTAAAAAATTATTAATTTTTAAAATATGCATATAAATGTTATTTTACTTTTATTTTTGTTGAGTTGTTTTTCAAAAAATAATATTGTATTTATATAAATTTTCGGATATATATTCTAAATCAGTTCAACTAACCTCACCACATATTACTTTCTTCACAAAAATATGGGTATAGATCATGCACACTTATAAGAAGGCGGGTTCATATTTAAACTTTGCACTCTGAATTGGATACAAATTAACTATTAATTTATGAAATTGATGATAGTGCAAATGACAACATAGACATGCTGACTATTGAGGAGAATTAAGGAGACAAAACATTTCAATTCTATATAATATATATTTAATTTTTCTTATCATTTCATATCCTAAAATTTATATAAATAAAACAAAAAAAATATATTTTTTTACTTAACCGGACTTTTATATTGATGGCCACATTGTTGGGAAGTTGGACAGTGGCGCTCCCCACTGAGAGGGAGAGCTCAGAACTATTGATCGAGGTAATATCTATGTAATTAGGAACAATTTGAATTGATTTATTATTAATTAATCCTATAAATCGTCACCCACCAATCCTAATAGAAAATAAGCGCTAATTTCATTTGGTAGAAAATTTTATTTACCTACTTATTTATCAATCTCCATGAATGAAAAATAAAAGAACTGATAAGAGAAGAGAAACAATGACAGTCCAAATAGTTTAGACCCGTGTCTCTGGAAGCAGGCACGTCTATTCACACCATTCTTCCAAGTATGATTTCTCAAATAAATATAAAAAAAATTAATTTTTAATTTCAAGATTTGTTTTGAAATTATCGTTTTTAATTGCAAATGTATCTAAATTAATAAAGTAAGATTTATAGAAGTAATATAATGTAAATATAAATAAGACTTAATTAATAATTAATAATTTTAAAAAATTTTTCTCTTTCATTTCTTTTTTTTTCTCTCTTTCCTATAACAGAAAATATTTTTTTAAAAAAAGCCTTAAAACTATTGATAAGATGATTTACGAGGAGGAAAGATGCATAACATTAAACACACAAGCCACAATTCATATCACGAGGTTGGAGAAAGATGTTAATTCACAAAGAAGCTAAAAAACATTGATTTGACCAAACATTTTCCAGCATGCGGGGCAGCCACGGAGACATGTGTTTAGGGTATTTTGTTTTTCTAAATCTATTTTATTGATTTGCTCTGTAAAAAGCAAGTTCCATAGAAGTATAACGTATTTCAATTGTTAAAAGGTGATGTACTGAATGTTTAAGAAGAGTTTCTATGCTGATTCCTGAGATGAATATGATGATTTTATTTGGAATATAGATTTTGATTTAAATTTTCAATGCATTTTTTTAAAATACAGAAAGAAATAAAATATTCCTGAATTGCTGGGCTGGAAAATGAAAATTATATTATAGCCAGTAAGAAATAGATAAAGTTTAGTCACCGTACTTAGTACAGTTTAGTGATGCATAGTAAAATATATTATACTAGTACCACCCATACGGAATTGATCAAAAAATTACTACATATGCTTGAACCGTACTAAGAACTTTTTATGGTAACAAACCTATTCTAAAGACACTCGGTAAAAACATTTCGTTGATTGAATTTATATAAATCTTACCTGGAAGTGTTGTGGCATTAAATATTAATTATTAATAAGAAATAAGAAAAAATATTCATGAATTGAACTATTATTTATTTTTATAAATGAAATTTATTCTTAAATAATAAAAAGATAAAAAATGAATCAATGAAAGTATTTTATTTTTTTTTGTATGTAAAATAAACATTAAAACAAATGAACATTCAATATTGATTGTAATGATTTCATGGATTGTAATTATAAAAATAAAATAAATAAGGAATATGAATTATTAAAAGGTAATGGTTTTTTTAGTCAATTCTTCATTTCTACATACCTCTGCATAATGTTCTTCGTTCTGTTGTAGAAGATCGACACACAGCTCAGCTAAATGAATCAAATCTTCAAGTTTCTTGCCAGGTGCGACAATAGGTTCCCCATTTTCATCTAGAATAAGAAATAAAACAGTACTTTGATAATTTATGAATTGAAAGAAAGTAATTTAATAAACATGAAATATAGATAAACCGTTTATCATGTTTCGGTGCCATTATTAAATATCAACAATAGTTAACAAAAATTTTGTTTACATTTATTTCGTTTGATATTTTAAATGTTTCATAATTTCGTATATTTTTATTATATGTAATTTGTATATTTATCGTAATTATAATTAAAATTAAAAATAAAAATTGATAATTCATATTTTTAAATATTGATTTACCTTGAACAGTTGGTTCACCGCCTTTCCAACAAAATTAATGCATGAAATTGATTGTTACATTTAAATAATTAACAAATGTATTAAAAAAATCCATCTTTAAATATTATAAGAAAAAAATATTAATTACCTTCAATTTTAGCTTCAGCAGAGAGTCTCGTGTAATTCACTAAAGCAGCAGTTTCTAAACATTTTTTGATCATAGTCCTTACTTCTTCTGGAGGAACTGGAGTGACAATGTCCTTCATGAGAACCTTTCAATGGCAAAAAAATAGAATTTAGTGATTCATTTGTTTAAGAAAAATGACCGGTGAATAGAGAAAAATGTAAAAATAATTGTGACGAAAATCGAAGATTGGAATTGAATGCAGGTGGAATAGGTACGATAATAAAAAGTATTTACTGAAAATTCAGTAGAGATGAATTATTGACATTACTAAAATTTATATTCTTCAACGCAAGATTCTAACGACATTCAATGATAGTCCTCCCTTATCTGAATTACACTATAATCCCCCCCCCAAAAAAAAAAAATTCAAAAATCTATTATCACGTAAGGAATTGCATGACGTCTATGAATCTCCAGACATAGAGTAATAAAATCAAGAAGGTTGCGATGGGCAAGACACGTAGCATGAATGGGTGATGATGGACTAGCGAAAAATATATTTGTGGGAAGACTGATTGGGAAACATCCGGTTGGAAGACCAAAGTCGTGGTGGACGAACAATTTAGGAAGGGACGTGAAAGAGATGGGAAAGGGTAGGAGTTGGATGGTTATGGCTCAGGATAGAGGTAGTTGGAGAAATGTGATTGTTAATTGATTGCCCTAATATATATATACCTTATACATGATAATTATTATGTTAAAAGTTGTATAGAGGTCATGCAATTGCTGATAATGCCCATTCTCCAATGTTTAAGTCTAAGAAAAATTATAACTACTCACCCGTTCTAAAAGTGACAATGTCGATTTTAACGCTCCCTCCGGTCTTCCAAACGGAAAGCAATATCTAAAATCAAAACAAATTATCATTATTATAGTTATAAAATGATTATAAATATTTTTTAAGCCTGCCTGAAATTGGTAATTTGATGTTCGAGAAGGACTCTCAGCCTTTCTTTGATCTCTTGAAATTTATCCTTCTCTTCGTGTGTCACGGTACCAACTCCATCAGGTCTGTAAACAAACATTTAATGTAAAATAAACAAATATTTAAAATCTAGGCCAATGTAACAAATAATTGATCAAAATGATTCAATAAATACTTGATAATAATGAATATTTATACAAAAAAAAAAAAGTAAATACTGTTATTGTTAGATTGTCTTGTTTATAAAAAAATGAATTAAGTATATCAAATTAATAAATTATTAAAATAACGGTATATATTTTTAATTATACTAAAATTATGTAGTTTATATATAAAGTAGAATACTACATGCACTTTTTGATCATGCTGACATCAAGATTGTTTGTTTGAAAGGGTAGATGTTGTGGCGAATGCATCATGAGAAGCAAAATAAAATTGCGAAACCACCGCAAAAATAATTGTAATAAAAGCAAAAACTTACCATAATTTTAGTGTGAATTCTGATCCTTTTACATTACTCGCGTACAAAATGGTGAATAGAAATGAAAGCAATTAAATGAAGATGTATTCAGAACAAAAAAAAAAAATAATAAAAATAATGAATAAGTAAATAAACAAAAACAATCTAATTATGCTAAAAGAAAATTGTAAAAGAGAAATAATGAAAGAACCCATAAGATAGAGTGTTATTTATGCATTCATAATAGAAGAATGTTAAAAAAAAAATTCATATGCAGAAGAGGAGCAAAACCTTAGAAGAAAAGAATTTAGTTATATTATTCTTGTTTAAAAGAGGAAGCGAGGGAAAATTAATTCATAAGATTAAAAGAAGTTATCCAAAAATAGACATATTAGCAGATTAAATTTTTATCATTGAAAAGAAAATAATATTTATATAATTTCAAATTCTAGCAGATCTATCAATAGAACAGTCTTAACGAAATACTTTTTCCAGAAGATGAGAGAGTACAGTTTTTCAACTTAAGAATTTCAAGAAAATCAAATTAGAACTTAGAACTTTTGAGATACATCTAATTATTGCTTGTATAAGAAAATCAGGTAAAATTTATTTATTATTCAATTTATTCATTTAATGGCGGGGACTGCATATTGAGGAATTACATGTCCTCTAAAAATCTACAACATAAAATAAAATCGAGGAGGTTGTGTTGAACGGGAGACGTGGTTAGAATGGGAGAGAAGAGAATGGTGAGACACTTGTTTGTAAGGAAACTGGCTGGGAGGTAACGGATTGGTATACTAAGAATGCGGTAGGCAGAAAATGTAGGGAGGGACGTGAGTTAGAAGTTGTGAGAGATATGAAGTTGGATGGAGGTGGCTAAGAAATGTGGTTGCTGCGGTCAAAAACTTTCGAGTTCCATTGAGCTACAGAAATAGATTTATTCATATATTTATTTAACCATTTTTAGAAAAGCTGGATAATATTTATTATTCATTTTTTTCCCATTAAAAACTAAATAGTGTGTGGTTTTAGCACTTGATAAAGGTTTCTAAAAAAAAACAAAAAATAAGTGATTTTTTAAAATAAATTCACCTAAAAATTGGGCCGTTTAGCAAACTTATTCATATGAAAATAAATGAACAAGGAGAAAATAAAATTTAGCTATATTTAGGAACAGTTGATGAAAAAATTAAAAAAAAGTAAAAAAAACACTATTTTTGAGTAAATAATAAAATTATATATTTATATATGTATACATATATGTATGTACAATGTATAAATATATAGTAAAGAAAAAAAACAAACAACATGATGTTCGATTTATCAAATAAGAAAATTGTTTTGAAATTGAACAAAATTAAAAAAATAAAATATAAATAAATAAATTTTAAAGATGACGAGTTACTTCATCAACTGCAGTGCATTTTTATTATTATTTTTCTAAATTTATCATGCACTGTTTTATATTCATACTTTCAAGGTCATTCATTCATTCATTCATTCGTTCATTAATTTTTCATTACCAAAAATATATAAAGCCATATCACGGCCCAAAAGATTAGAGAGAAAGAAAAAAAATTAATTCAACTTTGCTTTATAAAACCAAATGAAAATTGCCAAAGTGAAAAAAAGAAACATATTCTATTGTATAATAATTAAACAACAAGCTAAATTACTCACCAATGAAATACCGAAAAGCCGCACTAAGGTTGTCACCGAAAAATTGTTTATCGGAATGACAAACTTAGCCACCACAGCTTTCATGCTTTAAGCTTCGAATGTTTATTTAATTAAGCTCGCCAATTGAATAACAACTTCCATGCAGGGGTATTAAATCACTTCGTATAGAAGGCTCTTTATTAATATTATTTGTTTTTATTTAGGTTTTTTGTAGAAAATAGGGATGGACAAAACAGTTTCATTCTAGCAACCAGACATCACTTTACCCCGTAAACCATGTTAAATGCCTTTAAAATTGTCAATAAAGGTTAAAATTTTAATTTAAGGGGACATTCCATCCAAAATCATACTGAGTCTGAACATTCACGATCCCCTACTCTCTCAGAATTTGAACCAGGTCGTGGTGGTTCATTATCTATCTCATAGTTTTCACTACTCCATCTCTGATCTTTCTAATTTAAATAAAAAGACTTAATTCCAATAGAAAAATTAAGTACCAGAAACCAGTTCAAGGCATTTACTGCTAAGACCTTTTGAAGAGAGAACTAGATGCGGTTCCAAGCATTCATTTCTCTCTTCAGAAGGTTTTGGTATCCATTCTTTTATTAATAAAGTAGGACGATCGAGGGGTGGAGTAATAACATCCTATGAGGATGAATTTTAAATGAGTAATGAAGGACTACTAGCCACAACAACAGCTATCTTTTAATGAGTAGTAAATTATGTTTATAGGTGTTCAAAACTTTCTCCACTGATAAACAATTTGAATGCCTTTGAATTAAATGTTAGCTTAGATAGTAAATTGATCCTTTTATGAAAATTTTATCAGCATTTAACTTTAAATAGGGAATAATAGGAGAACTAAATTTATGAAACCGGTTTCTGGAAAGGAGCTGTTTCGTCCATTTCTAGTAAAAAGAGCATTCTATGAATTTTGCAAGGAAGAGGTACACCACAACATCCGTTTGAAAGAAAGAGCCAAGACTTAAAGTGTCGAGTGTTACAAACCTGGCTACAGAGGTATCTTCGAGCACCTCCGTGCTAAGTAAAGGATGTTTAATATTAGAGTGGAAGCTATTGCTTTGTCGATTTAGAAACCAGTAGCCAAAGTGGAGCAACGTGAGCGCATTTCATTATGATATGGAATACAATTTATTATTAGATACAGAAACATTGTCTATCACTTTGGATATGGGTTAGATATTATGAACAAACAATGGCTATCTTTGTTTCATATTAAAATACTATGTCAAACTAACACATTTTTTTCCTTGGACGACATGCAGAATCAAACAAAAATAATTTTGTGTAAGAGATTTTATTTGTATAATAGAAATATATTACTGGTTTGTTCGGAAAGATATAATTCTTCTTTTGTGTACATGCAAGGAAAAAAACATTGATTCACAACTTTTTTTGGTTTTTGGTATTTGATTTAAACTTAAGTTTTACATTTAAAGACTTAAAAAATCGATATGGACTATTGTTAAATCATAGTAAAAAAAAAGATATTATATATATATATATAAAATCTTGTTGAAATATATTCAGCTTAGATAAAAAAAATTTTGGCTCTCGTTATAAAATCATATTCAATTGAATATCAATTGAATCCTTCTACATACCTATTGCCATGGACATGGCTTGCACAAAAGGCAAAGCTGTAGTGAATTAAGGTCGGATCAATCATTATGACCTTCTCAGCTCGATCAAGGAGGTCGCCTAAGTAGCAAAGATGACGATAACATCCTCGAACACCGTAACGGGCACAATACTCATCCAGTACAAACACTTGACCAGGGCTAAACCATCCCTAGAAATAAACTTCTATATTATTTACAGAAACACTTCTGAATCAAAAAAAAAAATATATTATTCCTAGATTCTATTCTTATGAACGCTAAAGAGGTCAAATTCTTATGTCCTGAAAAATAAAAAGATCCTAGCTGACATTTCTTGATGTATATAGAATTAAAATTTTGTTATAAAAATATAATAATCAAAATATTATATTAAGATATTCTTAGTCTTAATAATAGTGTTTCCTTATTGGAAAAAATATAATTTTTTAGTAGAAACTTCTTTAGACGCACGAAATTAAATTTTTACGCTTAGATTTGTAATTTCTATCGTTTGGTTATAAGCACACAGATTTTTAGATATTAATAGAGATAAATTAATAGGAGTAAATCAATAAATACTTACTAATGAACAATATGGGTCATTGAGCCGATAGTCAAGTGTTAAGGTCTGAAGCATTTTGAATAATGATGCATGATCGAATTTACAAGGATCAGCAGATATAAATTCTTCCATTCCATGTTTTCTAGCTCTATCCGCATCTATAACAATAAAAAAATAATAAATAATACTAAAACCAGAATAAAACAAACAAAAAAAATATCTATCTATATATATATATATATAAAAGGTACCTCCTTGGATTTTGGAAATGGTTGAATTTTTTCCAGCTGGAGTGATGGGAGGAGTGGGTTTGTGTGCTTGACCAGTTGCTCTATACATCGCCATTACCCAAAGATGGCATTCATTCTCATCATCGCTGGCGTAGAGAATACTGTCTCCTTCACGGACGGCATTAAAGAAGAATCGGCCGCCCTCAAGATCTGAATTGACAATAGTAACGGATTATGTAATTACATAGAAGAATATATAATAATATTTATATACCATGATAAGAAAACTCACCCATGCCTACCATTAAATTGGCTGCATAAAAACAAAAAGGAATTGGATATACTAATTTTCCAATCATATTGATATAATAGATCAAAATAATAAAATAGTAAATTGTTATAATTAATTTAATTTGTTTCTATTTAATTGAAACCTAACATCTCCGAACCTTGTGTATATTATATACTCAAGATCATATTATTTTACATATATAATAAATATATTTTAAAAATATTCAAATCTTGTAATATCTTAAAAAGATCTATCTGGAGCAAAAACTGATCCTTACATTATATATAATTATGGAATTATAATTTTATTAAAAAATGTATAATATAAGATTATTATTAATATTATTATATAATTTTGCCGGTTGTATTATGTGTGGTCCATGGCTTTGTGAAACAAGAATTACTTAGGGTATATGAAAATAAAAAGGTTCAATTATCGGCGGTGAGTAAAAAAAGAAGCAGCTTTTTATATAAAGATAGATATAAGGGAATTGTGAAAGGACAGGATAATGGAAGGATGTAGCTCAGGATAATGAATGAATTAATGTAATTGCTGTGGTAAAGAAATTTAGTAATTTATGATATAATGAGTTAGAGAAAAACTTATTTTAACACGTTAATAATTTGTCTATTTATTTTATGTGGCGGCATGAGCCACCGGTGGTACATGCCGGCGGGAATGTGTTAAAGGAGCTTACCACTTGCAGATTCGATGTAATCTACTGTATAACCGTCAAGTTGCATCATTTCTGAGGGCTCTGTTTTCTTTTCTTTATAACTGCACATTGCAAAAGTGTATTGGGATACTTGAACAAGCACAAAATAACGTTTTTTCCACTTCTTCCAAACTGCTTTTCCAATTGCATAAAGATACCTAGAAGACAAATGAATTTATTTGATTGATTTTACATAATATATTAACCTAAAAATATACTTTACCCGCAATGCTTCATATTTAACGGTTTGTCCATACGACAGGCAATCTTGATTCGAAGATCTTGATCTGGACAATTTTTTGGTACAACCATTTTATGCCATTCAGGGACTTTAGATGAAAGTGGTGTTGGCCTTAAAATTACCTAAAAAAATTTAAAAAAATTGAGTAATATTATAAAATATATATTTTAATTTCTTGTTATACGTAATCTCTTTAATTAAATTGTACCTTTCCAAGTTCTTTATCCTCCAAAGCTAACATTCCAGGATTTTCAGTGTATAATTTCACTTTAACTGCGGGCAATGGATGTGTTGATGAAAAGTCTCCTTGAGTATCCCACCTAAAAAATTTATTATTATTAACAATTATCAAAATATAATGTATATGGTATATTTGAAAATATATAGAAATCTTTTCTTAATTAATAAATTATGTAGTTTATATATTTAAAATAATAATATTATGAGTATATATGAATAAGATAGTTTCCTATTTTTTGAATTTTATCAATATTTTTTTCAATGGTGATCTTTAAAAAGTTCCCTCACTGGATAAAAAAGTTAAAAATTAAAATTTAATCAACAAGCTATTTGTACACTAAGAATATTATGTCCTTAATCATATGTACTTTAATATATGCATGTGTGTATTCATTATTACAATATATTTACATTGGTTTAGAAGCTTCTGCTTGATCCGTTTGTAATTTTTCACCTCCTTCCACTTCCATGGTGCAATAAACGATACGATTAGGGGCTAAACTTTTCAACCCCTTTACTTCCATCACGACCACCTATTGAAAGAGCAAATTGTACGATTAGTAGTATAAAAATAATTTGTTTTGTTTTTTTATATGGTTGTATAAAAATTTACCAATAAAATATCTGGTATATTTTTTTTTAATAATTAAATAATTCATTGTATATAAATCAGGGATGTGCAACGATATCGAAATTGATCAGTTCTGTCTCTGGTTTTGGCCCCGGCTTCTTAATTTAATTTAGCTGGAGCTGAAACCAGAGTTAATCCATTTCGATATTGTTCAACAGTCCAGAAATAAAGAAAAACGGAACTGCAAATGAAACATAAACATAATCATTTAATACATATAAAAAAACAAATTAAACCAATGTTCACTCATCAATGCCTCCCACGGATGAGAGAAATGCAGCAGAGAGCTATTAATATATATATATATATATATATATATGTGTGTGATTTGAAATATATATGGTCTAATATGTATATGTCTAAATGATGAAATTAGTATCGTGCAGATTATTCTATGGAGATACTAAATAAATAAATAAATAAATAAATAAATAATTAAAATAATATTATAAAAATCAAGGATGAAATATTTCAAAACTGCATTTTTTTCTTAGAAACTCAAAAAAAAAAAATAATAATAAATAAATAAATAAATAAATAAGATTAAAATTGAAATTATGAAATTATATTGTATTTGATAATTTTTGTTGAGGTATAGTGATAGAAAAAAGAGAAGACGAATAGGTAGCTAGCACAGCACCTTTTTCAACAGTATTAATATGTGAATTAAAATGAAAGAAATTAATTGAATACCAATTTAATTTTAAATGATTAACTGTTTTATGTTTTTATGGTATTAAAAATTAATTTGTTTCATTTTGATTCACATTTGATTCACTGTTGAGAAAGGTGCTGAACCAGGCTGGTGTTTTATTTTTTCCGTCACTGTATATACACCCAACTGTAGCGCAGCAGCCGTTTGAAATATATTTTTAGTTATAATTGAGAGTATATAGATTAACAAAACCGTAATGTAAATTGAAATTCTATCCTATTTCTTTTTGTTCTTCAATGTAATAGGATTTGTATTAGCCAGATGAGGGAAGAAGGAGAAAGGAGTGTGTTTTTCATCTTAGCATGCCATGTCTTAGCTAAAAGCTACTTTTTCCACGCTCAATAATTGATCATTTATGTCAAATTGATGTTGATTAAACTTTTTCTTTTATTTTTGTTGTGTTCATAACCACACGTTGAAGGTTAATTAATATTCAGGTACACGAATCCGCTTTTGTTCCAATCATTTTAATTATCATATATATTATTTATATTGTCAATATCGGTTTGTTTGTTTGTTTTTCAAAATTCTACATCAATGAATGATTCATCCAATATCTAATCAAATTCATGTCCCATATCACATTACATTGCTAATTTAAATTTTAATTTGTACTCTAACATGAAAAATTTTATATAAACATTCCATTGATTAGTTTTGTATTTAAATAAAACTAAAGCAATGCTATTTTAAGTCCTTAAGCCAGTGGTTTCCAACCTTTCTGTACCGACGCCCCCTTTTTTTAAAAAAATTCTTGCGCCCCCCTTAATTTTTGTAATAATCTAATTTCCTTTTTCAATAATCGGGTACATTTATGAAATAATATAGCAGGGGTGGGCCAAGGTTTCAGAGCATCGCAAAATCATATGACCTTTTTTTTTTAGAACCATATTGAAAAAATTGAAAAAAATCGAAAATTTACGGGCACTTCAATTGCCTTCGCGCCCCCCACAGGTTGGAAAAAGCTGCCTTAAGCAGTCAAAATCTCGAGGTCATAATAATTTTACGAATATGGATTTCTTACATAATTAATAATTAATTAATATAAAATTTAAATAACGATATTATATCAATCAAATGAATATATATATATATATATTAGTTTAGGGCCTAGTGTGCCATGACTGCTATTATTTACTGTATTTCATTTTCTTGGCAGCTACTTATTATTTCAAATCACCATTATAGATCATCTATAATATATATATTAAAATTAAATTTGTCAAAATGATAAAAATTTATCAATATTTTAATATTACAGGAATTATCTGTTAAACTTTATGCAGTAAATTCGAATTTATCAAACTTTCCAATAAAAGTCATTTTTAAAGGCAATGTACCATTTTGTTTTTATTTTTCATATAATTTTTATTTAAAATTTTAGAGGAATTTTCAAGTTGATTGATATATTTGCACTATGTGCATTTCGGTTGTTACACTATTAAGAAAAGTTGTGAAGAAAAGTTTTTATTTTTAGTTTAATTACTACAATATTTTAAGTGAAAAATTTCCGGCCATGAATATAAAATTAATATTTTGTAAATTACCACTTCGGGTTTCCGGATATACACCACAAGTTGATTAATTCATGCTACTGATGCATTAAGTAAATATAGCAAATTTTATCAAAATCCGTTGAGTCCTTGAAGCTGTACACGTCTATACAGATACACAATGAACAGACGGACGGACAGATATCATACTAAAAATAATTTTTTCTGTTAACAAATTGGATGATTCGTGGAGATATGTAAAAAATCTTCACATGTGAAATTTGGTGTGAAAACAATCCTTCCCTTCCTATCGTTGGTCGTTAATACTACCACTTCCGGTTTCCAGATATACTTTAAAAGTTAAAGAATTCATGTTACTGATGCATTAAGTAAATATACCAAATTTTATCAAAATCCGTTTAGCCGTTCAAGATGTACACGTCTCTACAGACACACAACGGACGGAGGGACAGACGGACAGACAGGATGCTAAAAATAATTTTTTCTGTTAACAAAATGCATGATTCGTGGAGATGTGTAAAAATCTCCACATGTGAAATTTGGTGGGAAAACAATACCTCCCTTACTATCGTCGGTCAGTAAATATGTTAAAAAAATTTATGAAAAAATTAGGTTTGATTGTTTGAAATATGCTAATAGGTCTCGAAACACAATCAAACAATTATAAGTAATTTTATAAAATACTAAAATTTCAAATATAATAAGTAACCAAATGAATAACACATAAATTCTTTATTTAAAATAGTCGAGAAGGGGGTCGCCACTCCAGGCGTCATGTTTTAGTGGGTACCAAATCCAGCAATTTAAGCAATTATAGCCAAAAGTAAAGTAAAGATGGGGGGGTAGGGCTAATCCTGTTTTTCATCCGGGGAGCAGTCTTGTTTAGACACGGCTCTGTTCCAACATCATTAACCTCAAAAATCTTAAAATTTAAATGATCCATCTCCTATGTACACTATATAAAAAAGTCTTATAAGGTCAAACTGAGATGCCATTCGACCGCGGGCAATCATGAGGAACAGAGGTTTGTCAGTGTTCGTATTAGTGCCTTCGAAAAAAATCCCCACCCATTCAACCCAAAATCCAAAGATAAACTCTTGGCCACACACACTAAAACCCAGAATCCCAAAAAAATTCTCTTCTAAATAAACTTTATTGAAAATGACGCATAAATGGACGCCTAAACATCGAGACTCCAAACTCACAATAAAACGTGAAAATAACAACAAAATAATTTCTCATAATATATATATATATATAATACTGAAACATTGGAATGATTCTTTTAATATTTAAATAATATAAACAATTTTGTTTATTTTGTTTGGGAGATTATAAGGATTTAAGAGAATCACTTCTTTTACTATCCATTGATTAAATTGAATTAAATTACACAATTAATTTTTTTTATACGTGAATAAATTATTATTTAATTAACAAATAACAAAAATAAATAGATTTGTAATTAATCTTTCCATTCATTATTTGAATTAAGAGATTCCTTGTCTTAATGTTTATCCATTAATAAAATACTTTCTATTATAAAGAATACAATTTATAAGTATTATTAAATACAATAAATTAATATGATAATAGGAAAGTGAACATACCTCAATGTATTATAACTACAAATAATAATTAATTATACTTAATTAATAAATGAAACAAGTTCGTAATTTTTTAAGTAAATCAATCAGCATATACTTAAGTAAAATTGAAAATGATAATTTAGGTCTTAATTTTATTTATTTATTGTTTAGTTCAATTTTAATTGAAGTTCAATTTAATTTTCGAAAAAAATATTAAGTGTGATTAACCAGACTAAATATTTTATATTTTAACACCCCAAATTTTTGATTGTTTATTCTGCACGCCAAGTCTTTCTATACAGCTTGAATCACTTCTTAAAAGAAAGGTTTTGAAAAATATACATATACAATACATAGGTATTTAATTGAATGGAGAAGTTTTTAAAAACTTGAGCGGGATGCCCGAAAATATTCGTATTCTAAAATGTAGTAAACAAAAAACATATAAAATAGAAATTGGTTTATGTTATGCGGAAAAAGATAAAATTTAATTAAATATTGTATGAAAAGAGGAGTCAAACAATCGATTACTTAATTTATAACAAATGGAGTTTCTTTTTTTTTTTTTTTTATTTTATTTTATACCAAATACAGTGGAACCTCGGGTTAGGTATGAGTTTAGTTCGTTTCGAAATTGGGCTCGTAACCCGAAATGCCCATAAACCGAATCAACTTTTTCTACAATTCATTCTTATAATAACGTACCTATATATATTTACAGTGATGCCTCGCATAACGAACGCCTCGCACAGCGAACGCTGCACACAACGAACCATAATGATTCATACAACGAACTTCGTTTCACGCAACGAACTCGCCCGAGCTTCCACGATCGCTGCCGTTGTATAGCATCCCCTTGCGTTTCACATAACGAACTTTTCGCATAACGAACTTGCTCCTGGAACGAATTAAGTTCGTTGTGTGAGGTACCACTGTATATAAAATACTAAATCAATTGTTTAATCATCAAATTTTAACTTTTCTCGATGATTTTGGTTCACATTCATCAGATTTTCTCTTAAAATAAGCTGGAGTGTCTCCACTCGACTATCTCGCAATTTGA
Source organism: Labia minor (assembly GCA_963082975.1). Lineage (NCBI taxonomy): Eukaryota > Metazoa > Arthropoda > Insecta > Dermaptera > Spongiphoridae > Labia > Labia minor. The sequence goes on from OY720348.1 coordinate 73,838,899, forward strand.
TTGGATTAAATAACATATATTATATTTAAATTAAATTTAATTAATTAAATTATAAATTAAAATTAATAAATAATATTTATTAAACCAGCGCCGTGTTTGGCTCTTTGTTGATGGCACCACGTCGCGGGATGGCAGTCAACGTGTTAAAAAATTTAAAAAATTACTTCCGGTACTTTCAGCGATTCAATCAAGCTGAAATTCTATATATAGCAGTTTTATATAATTTTTATATAATTTTTAATATTTCAAACATATATCTTTATTTATATGGTCACTTTAGAGGAAAAAAAATCAAAACGTTGTAGGTAATGACCCTCTTCCGAATGAGCTACATTTTTCAAAAGTTGATAGAAAACTATGAATTTTGAATAATATTTCAGTATACCAAATTTGATGATTCTAGCTCAAACCGTTTTTGCGTAATCTTGTCTACATACACACACACATACGCACACACCACACACACACACACAGAGAGAGAGAGAGAGAGAGAGAGACAGACAGACAGACATTTTTCTCAGGCTTAGTGAAAATGAATCAGGAACCTTCAAAACGTATAAAAACATCAAAATTTCGACATAAGAAAATTTTTGTGATCGCAATACTATCTCTGGCGAGATAGTAAAAAATAGTAATTGGCAATTGAATTGGACGACTTTTTAGCAAAGCGTTGAAATGTAATGTTGTCCACCTAATAGATGCTGCTTCATTAACATGGTTTTTTAATTTTATCCACATTGAAGTAGGCTCTTGAATTTCTGATGTCCTCCGTTTCTTTTTCTTCCTCTTCACTTCCTCCGTTCTCAACAGAAACTCGTTTACCTGATCGTGTTGCTCATGTAGGAAATGATTCCAATCCTTGCCCCTGAGGTCCACGCTATTCTCTGAAACCAATTCTTCGAAGTTTGTTTCGTCTATATTAAGGCCTAGAGATTTGCCTAATGACAGAATTTCTTTGACAAGCTCCTTTACTCTCAACGTCCTCTAAGTTTCTTTCTAAAATCACCTGGGGTCAATGATTTCTCCACACAAAGTGGAATCGTTTTTTTGTGAAATTCTGTCATTCTGTATGGATGAGTTTTAAGCAACGTATAATGTTGCTGACTTAAGGCAAGCGGAGTAGGCAGTGCCGCATCCCGAAATTTTACACGTAAACCGAAACCGAGGACTCAAGCTTGTAATTCGAAAAACTCGGAACACTCGGAACCCGATGTTCCACTGTATATATATGGTTTTGTCTCTTATTTATTTATTATAAGGAAAACCAATATTTAGGATTATTTATTTGGATTAAACATTTCATATTAAGGTTTAACATGCAGACAAAAGCAAATAAAATAAGTACATTTAAAAGAATAAATAAATAAATGGAATAAAAATAATAATAATAATAATTACACAAATCAGATGCTTTAAGTGATATAAACTAATAAAGATTAAGAGAATAAAAAATGTTTTAATAGATTTTTATGTAGATTTATAAATATTTATATATCTATATATCTATCTATCTATCTATCTATCTATCTATCTATATAGATATATATAGATATATGATATATATCTGTATATATTATAAATATAAGAGTTTCATCTATTTTCTAATTATTTATTACAAAGATAGCAATAATAATATGGAACAATTGTCAAAGTTCGAGATTTGGAACCTAATTGCATTATATAACTAACAATACGAGAAATAAAGAATAGATTACTCACTTCTAATTGGAATGTAAGTACAACATCTAACTTGGTTAGTTGAGTATCGCTATCTGCCGAGTCTCCCTCCAACTTAGCCAATGAGCCTTGCGATCTGTCAGCACAGAAAGTCATTAGATAGTGTGTTGCTATCAGGACAGGTATGCAATTGAAGGCTGCCCGGGATTCATATATATGTATATATAGAAAGTAAAACACAGGAAGAGAGAGCACTCGTTGACTTAATAAAAGCTTTTTCACCCAACACAAGAGTGGTAACCAGAAGTATTGTCCTTGAATAATGGAAGGGTGTTTTGGAGTATCCAAAGAAATCAAAAAAAGAAAATAAAATAAATCAGAAGATTAATCAATATAGAAGGGTGTTAATTCAGAAAGAAAGAAATAGACATGTGCCAAACAAACAAAAATTAGAGCTTGTGGCCAAATTAATTTTGGATCTGGCAAAAAACTTAATTATTATCAATTAAACAAACAAAAATAATGCAAAAAAGGAAATAAAGAAAACAAGCAAAATCGAAATTAATAGCGCAGTGGAGAGCAACTTTTGTATATGAAATGACTATTAGATTAATGGATTATTGGGAAATATATAGTATTAAAACATATCCGATCCATTATGATGAATTATTATTATACACTCGTAATTTACTTTTATATAAATATTTTTAAAAGATAATATTATAAGTAAAACTGACTAAAAATAAATTAAAATTATATTACTTTTTTTTAGTATAAGATCAATTATTATTCTAAATCAATCCACAAATTGGATGAATATATAAAATAATAATAATACGACAATAGGAAATAGAAGAAAATAGATAATCAAAAAAGTTAAAAATAAAGTATAAATTTATTTAAAAAATTAGGTTCAATCCCATAATCGAGGGTATATTGCCCCACTGCAATAGAATAAAACTTGAACAATATACCAAAAAAGAATCCAAAGTGCTAGTTCAATAGGTATATCGAATTTTCATTCAGACTTTTTTGAACAACAAAATAATTATAAATTGAATAAATTCAAATATTTTAATTCCTATTTGAGATATTTGAGTATCTTATACTATATTATTTCATTAGATAATCACTTTGGATTCTTCCATCATCTAATATACGAGGCATGTTTTTTAATTAAGTACCGTTTTGGAATTAAAAAAAGACGTGCAAAGATATCGCAATATAATTTTATTTTTACATGAAAGCCTGTACCTGAATCTACTTTTCTACATAATTTCCGTCAATATTGAGGCACTTGTCATAACGTGGCACCAGTTTTTGAATAACCTCCTCATAAAATTCTGCCGCCTGACTTGTTAACCACGGTATCACGGCTGTTTTGACTTCGCATTGATTGTCTCATTACGAGGAAGAAATTCCACAAGCAATACTCCTTTTCTGTCCCAAAAACTGTGCACATGATTTTCCGGGCAGAAATTCTTTCCTTAAACTTAAACTTCACTTTTTTGCAAATCATTATAACAAGTGCCTCAATATTGACGGAAATTATGTAGAAAAGTAGATTCAGGTACAGGCTTTCAAGTAAAAATAAAATTATTGCGATATCTTTGCACGTCTTTTTTTGATTCCAAAACGGTACTTACTTAAAAAAAACATGCCTCGTATAGTTTTCTATTATTGCAGGGGCAAAAAACTCCAATGAGTGGGATTTACCTCGAAAAAAGAATAAGACAGGTGCGATGACTAGATACAGTAATTATAATATATATATAAGCAATTCTTCTAAAATGTTAAAAACAATATAAATATATATGTGCGTTTATTTATTTGTATTATATATTTATTTTGATTAATGTTAATATATTGGATATATATATTTCTTTATATATTACTAGATGATTTTTCAAGACGGATATTTTTAATCTATATATTATATCTAAAAGTCATTGAAAGAAGAATTTATATATATACCTATATATACATATACAGGTATAGGTATATATATAAATGTTGATAAATAAATATAAATGAATCAAATTATTTGGGTTTAATTAATAATAATAATAATAATAATAATAATATTAATATTAATATATATATATGTATATTTAAAAAAAAAATGCAAAATTTGCCAAAGCTCTACCTGCCTCAATACAGAACTTCTCCGTCGACTACGAGAGCAAAACAAGAACAGAAGGTCACATTATTAGTTATAAAAAACAAAGCGGGCTTAAATTTCAATGCCGAAAAAGAATCAATTCGAATTTAATTAATTTTGTTTTGTTTTGTTTTATGTATGTATATATATATATATATATATATATATATATATATATATATATATATATACTATATTTTATTTTATTTTATATGTTTTTAAAATCAAAATAAATCATTTTGTTTGATCTGCTTTTATCAGTGGTAAAATTGCTAAATATTATTTTAAAATTGACTGTTGTTTTTTATAAATATATAATATAAATATATATTTATATATTAACTAACAAAATACTAAATATTTGCTACTCATGCGCTTAAGAAAAATTTCAAACCAAAAAAAACAAAAAACAACTGTTATTTTCTTTATTTTAATTTACTAAATAGAAAAGAGCAAGCAAAGAGCCTAACATAAAAACATACAAGAACTTAAAGAGTGAATACAGGAAATAACAGAAATGGAAAAGGACTTTGTTTTGTTTTTATCTAATATAATATAAAAGAGAGAGAGATCAACACAGAGAGAGAGAGAGAGTATGAGAGAATGTGAATTATTAGATTTGTGAAAAACCTGAAAGATGAAAGAGGTAATTAAATCAGAAATAAACATTCCAACATTGATAGAAAAAAGAATGACAAAAATTAGCACAAAACTAAAACAGTTAAACAGCCAGAGGCGCCGGGAATGGTCATAAGTGAGGAATGAACCATAGGAGACACTTTATTAGAGAAGCAGTAGAACCATTTCAAAAATCATCCGTAAAGGAATTTCAGTTGAAAAAAAATCATACAGCTGCTTCTGACTGCTTTCTAAGCTTAAGCTAATCACATATTCAAGCTACATTGATTGATTCCTTTTTATTAATATAGATACGAGGGTGGGGTGAAAAGTTTCCGGCCTGACCAAGAAAAACGATGTTTTTAAATTAATTTTTTTGTTATATTTTTCAAGATCTATTAAATCTCCATCGACACTGATACCTGCCTCATAACGGTGTTCTAATTAATTTAATTAATTGAATTAATCACATTTTATTTAATTTAATTTAAGTTTCATCAACAGCTATGAATCGACGCAAAAATTCGTTTAGATTACGCCTACAGCGTCAAATTGTCGGTAGAAATGTTTTTTCGAAGCAGTTTTTGGTGTAACGTTAGCAAATGCGGCACCCACGTTGCACACAGTTTTGCATATTCAAAGGCTTGTGCAAAATATTTCGCACACGATCAGCTGACATCGTACAGGTCTCAGCTATCTTGAATGTTGAAAAATAAAGCAAAACAAAAAAAATTTAAAAACAATGTTTTTCTTGGTCAGGCCGAAAACTTTTCACCCCACCCTCATATATATATAGAGAGAATATAACATTGATTTTGATATCAAAAGAACCGAAATTTTTTATTAATTAAAAAACAAAAAATAAATATTAATAGCTACAATTATTATTAAATGAAAATGTCTAATTTAATTTGTATTGATTTTCTGTATCATTGAAATATTGAAATCAGTTATTTTTTTTTTTTTTGATTTATTTATTTTATGGAAAGATTTGTAAAATTGAATTTTGGAATACCAGGCGCCGCTAGCCTAGTGGTTAGCGTGCTAGACTAGCAAGCGTCTCGAATTTGGATTCAGATAAGAATAGCAAATTTTTTTATTACAGTGACTTAGACGCCTTTTATAGATTGTACCTGGAATGTCAGAGCGTCGAGATGACCACTTCATGGCTATAAACAAATTAGTTCAATAGTATTTTTTTAAGACTATTGCAACTCCACCTATTCTAGAGCTAAACAATTGGATGAAGAGTGTAGATAGTAGAAAATACTATAAACATCCACCAAAGGATGGATATTTGTATAATGGATGGGGGGGGGGGATTCACCAAGCTCTAAATAACACCTAGCAGAAAAAAAGATGAAGATCCTTGTTCAAGTGGATCTTAATCGTTTTCAATTTTAATGAAAAATTGAATCTTATTCATTCTAATTTCGAAGTACCTAATTGGCTTTATTGGATGGAATATTGTTAATTAATATTATTTGGAAAGTTCGAAGTTCACTTAATAAAGATTTATTTTAGTTTGGGGAAAATTCAGACTCTGAATCCTGGAAGGGTATCAAAAGCATTGCTGCTACGCTGTAAGCTTACAAAAAATATCTATCTAATCACACTATCACAAGTTGAAGATGCTAAATTACTATCTTAGCCCAATGGAATCCCATCAGGCTCATAGATAATATTCATTTATTTACATTCCCCAATATTCTAACGAAAGTAGTCTATACATTATAAACAAAAGCTTCAATCACTTATTAGCACACCCAATCAGTGCAAAATTTATTTTCACGTAACAATGTCAAAATTTTGCGTTGCTAAGCTGTGCAACCAATTGACTAAAACCATGTTCATAGAAATAATATCGGCCCCAAATGTATATACAGTGCCTCTTCATAACCTCTTAAAAATAAAATATTAAGAAATCATAATATTTTTGGATTTGGATTTAATGCACTTCTATTTTTTTCGAATCAAAGCTCATTTCAAAAAATAATTAAAATTAATTAAAAAGTATTAATGAAAACCAATATGTAAATATTAAAAAACAAACCCAAATTAAAATTGATCTTGGAAAAATATCCAAAAACAAGGAATTTAAAAGAACCTAGAAATTTAAAAAATAATATTGTCAAGTGATTAAAAATAAAAAAACTATTATGATCATTTGTATTATAATAATAAATTAATATAAGATTAATAAATATAATGTATAATATTTAAATTAAATAAATTTCCATAGATTTTATGTTTTCCAAAAGCAACTACTTTACATTAAAATTACTGTCTATTAAATATTTTCAGTGTTATAAATTAAAAATCATTTATTAGTATACCTATATTCAAAATAAGCTAATAAGTTATATCTAACCAGTGAAAAGTAGGTAGAATCGAATATATATGCTGACAAATTATAACCGATCAATAATTAAGTGAAGTAATGAATTAATTTATATTTCTAAAATGGAATTGTATTTATTTATTCGATATATGGTAATCACAAAATGGCATCGAATCGTGAACATCAGTTCCTCGAGTGAGATGTCCCGTAAGTCAAACCAAAATTGCTTATGAATATTTTGATTGATAGATTATTAATATACTAAAATTATTCATTGTTATAATTAGTATTTCCTAATATTTATTAATTTCTAAAATTAAAATAATTATTATGAAAATTAAATTATTACCAAAATTAAAATGTCATACATATTTAAAAAATAATTACATTATATTTAATTAATAAAATAATAATAATAACAAAAGTAAAGATATTAAAAATAGAATTTTAAATTTTTTTTTATTTCATTATGATAATAGAAATGCAAATCATAGGCACCCTTATTAGCAATCATTATTCCAATAACCATATATATATATAAGAATATACTATTTATTTATACTATATATATATATATATATATATATATATAAATATATATACTAAATTAATCAATTAAATAATTAAATAAGATTATTGTTCCTAATAAATCCATCAAGTTCCATTTTTTTATTTTTTAATAAAAATTTCATTTAAAATTAATCCAAACAACTATTACATATCAAAAACAACTATATATACTTATAATCTCAATACTTTTATATGAATTTAAATTATATTTACTAGTATAAATCATATTTCAACAAAGTTCAATTTTTATTTAATAATATTAATAAATAATTAAAAGATAAAAAAGGACTAAAATCTAAACATCTAAGAATAAATGAATTTCTAAATACCTTTAATTTTTTTAATTAGAATTGATTTTTATAAAATAAAATTATTATTCAAACTTAATAAATTCATCGATTTTTATAAAATCATTTTAATGGAAATTGTATATGTATTTTAAAAGGTCACATATTTATTTATTTATTCTTTATGTTTGTTTGATATTTGAATTATAGTAGATTAGAAAAGTTTTGTACTATATATATTTTTAATGAATATGAAATAATTTCAAATCGAGTGCTATTTTATGTAAATGCTATTTATTTCATAATTTTTCTATTATCTATTATGATTAATTAATTAAATTAATCAAACCGTAATAGTGATGGCGAACCCGATAGATAAGCATCAATTCAATAGAATCAGTGAATTTTATTTGAAATTGAAATCGGTTTATAATTTTTATGCTTAATTAATACAACACAATAAGCAATAGATATTTATAGTATTTATCTAGAAGTATATTAATAATCATGAGGATTCATATAGTATGCCCCCAAAATCTTAATCGATTTGAAATAAAAATAAATTCTGCATCTTGTAAAGTTTTTCCATTAATCTTTTAAATGAAAAATGTATTAATAGATTTGTAAAAATGATAATATATTAGAAATAGAAGAAGAAAAATTTTAAATAATAATTTAATTTTACATATTAATGATTTCTATTTTTGTTTAAAAACAATGAATTAGGATTGAATTTATTGTATTTATTTTGTTTTAAATCTGTCTATGAAATAATCCTACAACAAATATCGATAAATTAGATCTTGAAAAAAAAAAAAAATAAAAATATTTGTCCATGGACTAGCTAACCTATCATTGAATCTAGACAACATTTTCTAATATTTTGAATCTATGAATAACATTTTGGTGAATACAGCTACAGGAAATAAAGGGAGACACAAGCGTTGCTGCAATAATACCTTATTAAATACCATTAGGCTCGCCATCATTAATACGTCCAAAATGGGGAATTCCAATCCTTTGTAGGGAGGGAGGGGCGGAGATATAACACACATGCTTGTTGATTTTGATGAGATTTAATCCAATTTCTAAAATTGGAATCTATTTACCGAAGAACAATTATGATTTTCAAGATGATCAAGAATAATGCACCTGATAAATTAAATTTTTTTTTTTGGAGAACAAGATTATCTTTTTTTCTTATTTTACAATGGTAAATAGTTATAGAGGAAATGTTCTTTTACGTATTTTTTTTATGTTTGTAAAGGCTGTATAAATACAGGGCGTAGCTCATGGACGATGCTTGGCGGGGTTCGGAGCCGAAGAGGGGCTAACACATTGCACACACTACGAAATAGGCCAAAGAGATCAATCATAGTCAAGGCTCGATATATCAGAGAAACCTAGGACCAGTTGAAAAATCACACAATTTCCACTAAAAGCAAAAGCACTCATTTTTTTATTTTTTTTTATTTAATTATAGTTTAATTGAAATTTTTATTTAAGTCTTTTTGTTGGATAATATAAAATTTTAATTTTGATTTGTTTTTTTTTTGTTTATACAAAAGAAAATTCATGAAGAACCTACCTGTGGTTGATACGCTTCAATTTTTGAAGACCGTACTTGGAATCAATGGAACCTTTGGATACTGGAAGCGACTCCAAATTAGCCATCAATAAATTAATCGACGATTTCAATTCTTCTATATAAAGCGATTCCATCTCTTTGAGTACAAATCGAGGCATTAATTTACGATTCTAAGAAAAATAAATCAATCAATAAAATGATTTAAAAAATAAAATTTTGAATATTTTTTCATAGATTTTTTTTCTTACTTTTTCCATTTCTGCTACTTTTTGCATTCGGCCATCTAATTCCCTTCTAATGGCTGCTGCTTGTTCATCAGCCGAGTCCAACTAAAACAATTCCAAATTTTAATTTAATATTAAGTATAATTAAGTAAAAAAATGTAGTATTCTTAAAACACAATAAATAGATCAAATTTTGAATTTATAATAGATATAATATATTCATAATTGCTCTATAAGTGTTTGACAGTTGAAAAATTAGAAATATATGCAATTTAGACATTGATCCCAAAAAATTTATTTTATTTTTTTTAAATTATCATTATTATTTTTTGTTATTACACATTTTCATAATCGAGGCCCATTTTGGTTAGTCATTTATTTGATTTGTTTCTATCACATTTAAAGATTATATTATAAAATTTTGAGAAATTGGAGAGGCACAATTGTTATACTAAGCTACGATATAAGCTAAGAAATATAATGTTTTCATTAATAAATATATATTTAATAAATAAGTATTATTTTTGATACAATAATAATAAAGAAAGAACTCTAATTTGAGTTTTAATAATATATACTTAATATTATTTAAAGGCGCCATTGGGTGTGTGGGTAGCGTACCTGCCTCACATTTACATGGTCCCGGGTTCAAGTCCCGAGCCTGGCAAGGGAATTTCCCTAGCTGGGGTCTATGGGACGGAGTCAACCCAGCCTCCGGGAACAACATTGGGGAAGAGCTACTTGATAGCGCCTCCGATCAAGAAAATCAAGGTAAAGGTGGAGAGGACCCGTTCTACTGATTATAGGACACCTCATTGATATAACTGGCTTGAAAGGCGTTTGTAGGACGTACAAAGTCAGAGGTTTAATATTACTTAAAAATCTCTTTGCTAAAATTAAGTTAAGGGTTCTATAACCTATACTTTCTGTTAACTTGAAAATTCTTGATGAATTTTTCATCTTCTCCATTCATTCTGATCCCTAGCCTCCTCCATTTCATATCTATCCTCTCCCTATTTCCTTATATCTCTTTATTTCTTTACTTTTGTCTTTGACTTATCCAAGAGTCATTTTCAATTTGGTTTTCCTATATATAAACTATATCTTTAATTGTGTCAAATATAAATTTGTATTTCTGATTTTATGGTCTCATAGAAATTTTTGTCTTACTACAGAAAGTAAAGAAATTTTCATATATACTCTTTTATTAGATTTAAAAAAAATATTATAAATTCTTGTTATACTAAGATATTTAATGTGACACTATAATAAAAAAAATATTTAATATTTTATTATAAATAAAACTTTTTTTTTAAAAAATAAATCAGGAATATTTATTTAATTTAAATTGTATACTATTAAGAAGAAAAATAAATTTATAAATTTATTGATTTACCTGAAGAGCATTAAAAAGCAGTTGATGTTCAAATTTTTTTACACCCAAAATTTGTTGAAACATATCATAGAGTTGTTCTTTAGATAAAATTAATTCTGCATTGAGGCTTTGTTGCTGCATTCTTGATGGTCGTTTTGAGTCATCATCGCCCACTATAAAATTAAATGAAAAAGAATCAGAAATTAATTCAAGTTATTGTACTGAAGAAATTTAATAATATCATCTTTTTATCACAATACATATAGGAAGGAGCCTAGAGAAATTAAATCTATCTATTTTTTGTAGGTTTTCGATATGTTTTGTTAAATAATTATTATTTTCTATTTTTTTAAATGAATTATTCAAATAGTTATAATTAAATTAGAATAATTACATTTGTTAATTCGTAAACTTGAATTTAAATATTAATTCTATTTGTGAAATTATTTTATACGATTTTTATACTCCCTTCGGAGTTTGGCCATCATCATGACTAGGATAGCCTTAGAAGCTGCTCAGCCATGATGATTTTTCTTGGGAATGTTAATGCGGTGGTTTCCCGTTGCCTTTCGAATGTATAGAACCAGGAACTGACAGTTCCTGAAGCCGGAGGCAGCTGATGTTAAATTGAATTTATTAGTAAAATTTGTTCTTAGTTGGAATCGAACGCCGACTTCTTGTGTAGAAAATTGCCACGCTACATTCTCGGCTTAACTGCCTCCTATTTGTGTGTTTGGTGTGGTTTGAATATATTTTACTTTTCAAATGAAAAAATTTCTAAGTTTTTCAAGAGTATAGTACTTAAAATGCTGATTCATTTCCGGTGTGTTTTTATCACAGATCTCCGCGTTCCAAGTCATTTTGATTCCAAAAAAGTGGTTTTCCGTTAACGTATATGTTTGTGTATTTTAATGTCCTCTTTAATAAATAATTTTTGTTTTACATTTTTGACAATTTTAAAAATATTCTTTTTTAATTTTTATACCTTAAATGATATTAATTTTTTTTTTATTATATTTAATTTGAAAAAATAAAATTATATAATTATTCAACTACTGTATATTTGATTGAAAAGTCATATGGGGGTTTTTAACTTTAACTAAATTGAAAACGATATCGAAAAGTAAGACAATAACCAATTCAATGTTAAAAAGGTTCCAATTTTCATTGTTTTTCTTTTCTTCTCTCTCCACTCCTTTTGGACTACAAGTTTCGATATATAAAGACACTAACTTAGTGAATATTTTACCCTTTCAAAGAAATTAAACTTTGAATTTAAATTTTTTTAAAATATATAGTAAGTTGAATAAACGTTTCATTATTTATTAATTCCTATTTTTATATATTCTCCATTAACAATTTCCTTGATGATTTCTTAATAAAAGAAAACTTAAATCATCATTCTATTTTTATTAAATGTTTTTTTATTTATTTTAGAATTCATTCTAAATGCCAGCAGATATTAGGTTGCAATCAAATTAAGATATTATAAGTTATATGCCTATACCTACATAAATACAAAGTTCCAAGGAGTAGGCTGAAGAGTGGACTCATTTCAACAGTGATGCTAATTTTTAATTTTCAAATTATTTTCAAGATCATTTCAAGACTATATATATTTTTCATTAGAAATTCTTTATTTATGTCTCAAAACAAATACTTTTTCTTTCTTTCTCTTGGACTTTTAATTTTTAGAAATATTTTAATTGGAAAAAGAAAGAAAGAAAAGAATTGGGAAAGATTTATAATTTTTTTTTTTTTAAGAAATCTATTCAGAATGGCATTTTATCAATAACATAAATATAGATGATAAAATGAAGAAAAAATTAAATGAATAGAAATTTCATATTTCATTTGAAACCAAAAAATATTATTTATTTAATTATACTTGTATCCTATTATTATTATTATTATTATTATGTATTATTATAGTTTTATACCATAATATAACAAGTGGTATTTTCTGGGTTTACACTGGCCCTGAGGGAATAGAATTCAACTAATAAAATATAAATTCTTGTTAATTACCTTTAAAAATACAATCGAACTTTGCCATCCAGGAAGTGAGTACAGTTTCTTTACTTAGACCGTCGATTTCTGGTAAAGATCTAAAAAGATTAACAAATATAAGAAGGTTAAAAATAATAATAATAAATTAATTAAAAGAAAAGAATATTAATTAAGGTGGATAATCATCAATGAACCATAATCTTTATGATTCAATATATATTCATTATATATTGAAATTGATTTATTTTCATAATTTATGATAATAAGAAATAAAAAAACAATAAAACCTTAATTTAAGATTAAAAAAATAATATTTTTTTTAAAACAAGAGAAATAAAATATAATCTGATAAGCTTTAAAGTTCATGCTAATAAAATTTGAATTAAAATTCTGTAAAAACTCAAATCCTGAAACAGCAACAAAAGTTATTTCGGTATTGAATTTTCAAGATCTGTTAAGTACAATTATTATTATTAATATCCATCATCTCTTGGAGTCGGATTAAAAATAATATTTAAGATATCGTATGAAAGATAATAGGTTATTTTATATTTTTATTTTTTTTAATGTAATTGCTCCAGTAAAATAATCCTTTTACTGTTCCATTGACAAAAGTATTAAGTAACTTTATATATAGCAATTATATTGTAATACGAGGGTGTGGTGAAAAGTTTCCGGCCTGATCAAGAAAAACGATGTTTTTAAATTTTTTTTTGTTTTATTTTTCAAGATTTTTTAAGATAGCTGAGACCTGTACGATGTCAGCTGAACGTGTGCGAAATATTTTGCACAAGCCTTTGAATATGGAAAGCTGTGTGCAACGTGGGTGCCGCATTTGCTAACGTTAGACCAAAAACTGCTTCGAAAAAACATTTCTACCAACAATTTGGCGCTGTAGGCGAATTTTGGCGTCGATTCATAACTGTTTTGATGAGACTTAAATTAAATTAAATTTAATTTAACCAATTAATTAATTAAATTAATTAGAACACCGTTATGAGAAATGCATCAGTGTTGATGGAGATTATGTTGAAAAATAAAGCAAAAAAAAAGTTAAAAATATCCTTTTTCTTGGTCAAGCCGGAAACTTTGCATCCCACCCTCGTATAAAAAAATCGAATACAAAAAGGATTAAAAGTAATGAATTATATGAGAAATAATTTTTCATTGTGTATTTTCATAGAGAGAACAGTTCTTCACCTGACTCGTTTTTCAATATTATTTCTAAAAACTTCTCGAAAATCGGCTTGAGAACAACCACCCGATGACACCATCTTCATAACACGATCCGACTTTAAAAAAACATCGTAATAACTTTGAACAGCATTTTGAAAGGCTTCATCTGCCATGATTTGTGTATCACCTTTTAGGAAGCTCTAAAAAAGAAAAAAGGATATTTGACAATATTAATAGAGATGTCAACAATACCTATGCGTGTGTGCTTTCTTTATCTATATACACGTATACCATGTTATAAGGCACAATATTATATTAAAAAAAAACCTTTGTACGTCCTATGCAAGAACAACGCCTATCAAGCCGGTTATATCAATGAGGTGTCTTATGATCAGTAGAACGGGTCCTCTCAACCTTTACCTTGATTTTCTTGATTGGAGGCACTATCAAGTAGCTTTTCCCCAATGTTGTTCCCGGAGGCTGGGTTGACTCCGTCCCATAGACCCCAGCTAGGCAAATTCCTTTGCCAGGCCCGGGGCTTGAACCCGGGACCATGTGAATGTGAGGCACGTTCGCTACCCACACACCCAATGGCGCCTTTATTATATTACAACAACCAAGTTAAAAGAAATTCTTTTGTATTTATAAAAATATTAATATTGTAGAGATAATAGAAATAATAGAATTACCAAGTTAAATCAAGAGCATCATTATCTGAAAATGTATAGACCTCCAAACGTGGAATGGAGCCTTTTCAAACACTTAATCAATTATTAGTTATTCAATATAAATGTATATAATAACAATTTATTTTTATAAATAATATAACAATATAGCAAAGACTTCCCCAGTCTGGGGCAACCCACTTCATATTTCTGGGTTCAAATCGCAGACCTCTCTCTATAGCTGAGGTCTATGGGAACGAAGACCACTTAGTGTACGTGATCAAAAATGGAAAGTTACTTGAAATTGAAGTAGCGGCGTCTGATCAACAAAATCAAGATAAAAGTTGTATTGATCATAAAAGACCTCTACTCCGTTTAGGCGGTAACCGATTTTATAAGCGGTGTCCTTTCCTAAGATATCCAAAAGCCAGAATTTGTTTTATCAATAATCAAAATATAACGCTATTATTATGATATGTTTCAATCAATATAGATAAAGCAAATTATATTATATACAATTGAAAATAAATTATTATAACTAAAATTTATAAATTCATGTAAAATGTAATAGGTTTATTATTTATCTATTTCTCTCAAGGAGAAAAAAGACCCAATCACGGGAAGAAAACCATATAGTTGTAAAAAAAAGGAAGATTTTAAATTAATTTATTAAAATTTTATATACATATTTTCTATGTAGAGCAGGCCTTGTTAAACTAGAAGTCGCGACCTCATTTGGGGTCGCGAGAGATTTTAATGTCTAATATTTGAATACATGAATTTATAACATCTCGATGTGTATTTGTGCAGAGTCCCATTCGCACACCTGCACACAAAGGTTGGATTGCGCGCGCTCTGGTGCATCGAGACAAGGATTCAATAATAATTTGCTGAGCTTTCGAGTGACTCCAACTTAAAACTATAATTTCCAAAAAAGCCCTTGACTGAATTCCGGATCGAAACTAGAACTAAATTTCCCACAATGGCTGATATGACCTTCCATGTTTTTCAGCCATTCAACACCACCTATTTATATGAAAAAATGATCTGACCTGAAAGCGATTTTGAATCGTCTCCAGCTGTTGTCGGGTGATTTTCGTTTGTCTTCTAGTCATATCGGTCGGTTGTTTGGCATTAAACGGATAAGCAATACATCGCGAAATAAATACATACAATTGAATACGTCGTTTACGTTCCTCTTCTTCTCGTTCTTGTTTATCCTAAAATCAATCAATTTTAATTAAAAAAAATTCAGGGTTAATGGGCCAGTTCTTAGAAAATTATGTAAAATAATTAAATAATATTTAATTTTTATTATTATTCTCTTATTCTTATTATTATTGGGAGTTTAAAGACAAATTAACATTTAAGACCATTATTATCGCTCATCTAATATTAATACTTTCTATTCCTTATTATTCCTATCTCAAAGACATCATCAAAATGGATAGAATCATCAACTCCAAAGCACAGTCAGACTCCATCCAGACCGATCCTATTGTACCAGGTATTAGAATAGAGAATCATGATTTCTATCATTTTTTTCGCAGCATTTATGGCGCGAAGATAAAGGAGGTCGGTCACCAAGGAATGTTAACGTGAAATTAGATGACTTCTATGCTTTTCAAAACCTAGTTAGAGTCATCAAATAATAAATATTGCTAGAAGCAGAACACATGACAAGTGTGAGAGAAGACAGATTGGCGAAAAAGGTATTTCTGGGGAGACCGATGGAAAAGCGACGGGTTAGTAGGATGTAGGAAGGAATGGGAGGATTCCAAACATCGTTAGAGTCATAAAATGAAAATACGAGTTGGATGAGAATGACTCAGGATGGGAACGTTTGGGAGAATGTGGTTTATGCGGCCAAGAACTTCGAGTTCCAAAGAGCCACAAAGATAGAAAGATAGATAAAAAACAACAATAAAAAAATATTAAATAACCATTAACAATAAAATAGATATAAATTAAATGTACATGTTAAGCTGATGGTTAAGCAAATTGTCTATAACATCATGTGAGGTTGAATCCATTTTCAATACTAAATGTTAAATAAAATAAGCTGGAGTATCTCCAGTCGACTATCTCGCAATTTGAATTGGATTCAATAACATAATATATTATATTTAAATTAAATTGAATTAATTATAAATTATAAATTAAAATTAATAAATAATATTTATTCAACCAAATTTAAAAATTTAAAATATTAATTCGCGTGTTAGGCTCTTTGTTGATGGCACCAAGTCACGTGTTGGCGGGTGAGATTTGCAGTGTTAAAAAATTAATTTTGGTACTTTTAGCGATTCAATCAAGCTGAAATTCTATATATAGCAGTTTTATACAATTTTTAATCATGTGAAAAATTATCAAACCTATATCTTTATTTTTACGGTCACTTTAGAGGGAAAAAAATCAAAACGTGGTCGTTAATGACCCTCTTCCGGTTGAGCTACATTTCTCAAAAGTTGATAGAAAACTACGAATGTACCAAATTTCATGATTCTAGCTCCAACCGTTTTTGAGTAATCTTGTCTACATACATATATACACACACACACACACACACACACACACACACACACACACACACACACACACACACACACACAGAGTGAGTGACCTTAGTGAAAATAATTCAAGAACCTTCAAAACGTATAAAAACATCAAAAACTCAACATCGAAAATTTTCGAGATCGCAATACTATCCTCTGTCGAGATAATAATCATATATAAATCTTTAATAAAAGAGTGTTTAAATTTATACTTTACTTTCTTTTTTTTATTACTATGTAATATGATTCTTAAAAATGCTGATTTGATTTATCCGTTATCAATTTAAACTATAAACAAATTTCGATTTTCTCACGTTCATTTTGACTTCTAATTTCTCATCGAAGCATTTCTAGAGAATAGTACTATTTGGACTGCGTGTGAAATCAGATGATAGCTTCTACAAATTTCTTTTTGGATTTTGTTATTTTTTCTTTGGGTAAACTATGAAGAAATCACCATGTTTCGTAAGTATAAAGAACATTTTTATTATGTAAATTAGAGTTGAAATGCAGTTCCACGAGATCATTTGTGGAAACTTTAATTATTAATCTATATCATAAGTATTATAATGCAAATGAGGTATTCTTTAGAACCCTTCCCTTTCTCCAACCCACCACCACCGTTTTTAAAGATATTTCTTATTGGATTCTTTTATTTTAGGTGGGTTATTGTTGAAAATTCTTTAACAAAGGATTTATTATTATTATGTGAATGGACCCTTGAATGCCAATCCATTCGTTTCATTTCATTTTCAATTTAGATTCTTTTTAGATATTGCCAGTTGCATTTTTACTATCTCGCCAGAGATAGTATTGCGATCTGGCGAGATAGTAAAAATGCCCGTTGTTTGAATTTTTTTTTAATATAATAATCATCAAAATTATGAAAAGTTAATTCTCCAAACACCTTCCACTTTCATTCAATAACTATAAATGCATGTTTTTATTATTTTATTTTATAAGAAGTGACGATACTATAATTAATAAGTACCTAATATTGAAAAAAGATAATAATAGATAGCCAAATGGAAACAAAATAAGTTTATTTATACGTTCCATTATTTTAAAAATGGAATATTCAAGTTTAACTTTTTAATGTTTTTAAATTTGAATTTAGATGGAAACAAGATGAAATGTATTATTAATTTGGATATAAAATCTTAAGATTTTTTTGTATGCACCTTTTTATATACGAAAAAAGTCTTCCATGAAAATAAGAATTATATTTATTATATATGAATAAGATCTTTATACTTATTTATTATTTAAAAAAAGTTCTAAGGTGATTTGAATTGGCAATTTATATTTATCAAGATTAGTTCTTATCTTGGAGAGGGATAAAAGGCTTTTATACAGCTTAAACGAAGTTTCTATAGAAATGATAAGAGAGTGTTTTCTCAACCCCTTAATTCATTAAAAATTTAAAGGAATTTTAAAATAAAGCCTATTTTCCAACTAAAAAATAAACTCTACTAACTTATCATCATCAACCTGTAACATAATAAATAAAAAGAATGAATGTCTGCTCTATCTAAAAAAAAAATTCGACCCATTAATAAAATAACATTTTTAATTAATAAATTATCACTTTCTTCTTTTATAGAACAAAAACAAAATTGTAGAATAATCCTATTTTTTAATTAACCTACAATCATTCAACCTTATTCTATGTTTTTTATCTTAATTTTATCTTCAATTTATACTCCGTTATTATAGAAATAGAAAATTAAAGTGTTCTTTAGAAAATTCAATTTATAGATTCAATATTCAATTAAGGATTAATTTTATATATTTTGGAAGTCATTAAATTTTAATCAATAATATAGAAAGCTTATAGATTCTAAAAGTAGAACTGGTTTCGTAGAAAAAAAAGTGGGAGCTGAGCTCAATGTCAAAAGGAAATTCAATTGATAAACTTTTTTCTAATACAACGGAGAGGGAAATAAGCACCAAAATTGATTTTCTCCCCCGGGAGATGAACATTCTAGCTAATATTATACTCTTGTAATTGGATGGCAAGGTTGAGTAAGAATTTTCTCCCTTATAGGAGGAGAGGAGAGAAGGGAGAAGTAGATAATTTAAAAATGAAAAGCTAAGAATGCAGCCAACCCCTTGGTCAGTGGTTTCCAACCTTTCTGTACCGGCGTCCCCCTTTTGTTTTGTAATAATCTTAATTTTTGTAATAATCTAATTTCCTTTTTCAATAGTCTAGCACATATCAATATATATAACAATGGGGGTGGGCCATAGTTCAGAACATCGCAAAATCATCTGACCTTTTTTTTAAACCATACTGAAAAAAAATCGAAAATGTTCAAAAGTTTGGCCACAAAATCATCTTACCTTTTTTTAGAACCAAATTGGAAAAAAATTAAGAAAATTCCAGAATTTTCAAAAGTTTGCGGGCACTTGAATTGCCTTCGCGCCTCCCTTGCAAAAGTCTCGCGTCCCCAAGGGCTCGTGTTTGGCAGTCTACTTGTTAAAAAATTTAAAAAATTAATTCCGGTACTTTCAGCGATACAATCAAGCTAAAATTCTATATATAGCTGTTTTTGTGTAATCTTGTCTACACACACACACACACACACACAGACATTTTTCTCAACCTTAGTGAAAATGATTCAGGAACCTTCAAAACGTATAAAAACATCAAAATCTCGACATCGAAAATTTTCGTGATCGCAATACTATCTCTAGCGAGATAGTAATAAGGTTGTTCAGAATAAGGACAGTTGGAAGAATGTGGTAGGTTCAGCTAAGAACTTTCAAAATCTTGTTTGCTTTTGTTGCATTTATGCGTTTGTTTTTTTTTATTTTCTTTGTGAATTATAGATTTGAATTATTAAATTGATAAATGTAGCTCTATATGAAAGAATTAAGATCCTACCTGAAGATCAGCCTCTGTTTTTTCGCTGACGAGGCTGGGACTGGGGCTGGTAGGTCTTGGAAGTGGTTTAGTTAGTCCGGGGGCTACGCCCCCTCCGCCACCACCCGCACCACCCACGCTAAGTCCCTCAGCAGACACTGCGCTGGATGGTGACATGGATCTGCAATTAAAACAATCCGTTCGATATCCTTATTCTCTCTTTCAACTATTTATTTCATTAAACGATGAAAAATTAAATAAATAATATAAATGTAAAAACAATTTTATAAAATAACGTTTTTCCAATGGACTAAAAAGAATAAAATAATTTTTCTATAAGCCTGACAAAGTTTATGGATGAATTTCTTCTATTTCAACTAAAAACGTTGGGTGCATTTAGTTATATTTATTTAAGATATGAAACATCAAGTCAAATTTTTGAAATAATAAAAATTTTATTAAACACATAAACTGACAATTTTTTTTTTATTATGCAATAAAAATTGATAGATTAATCTTTTATTATTTATCACTGTAAAATATACTTATATCAACGTATGTAACAAATTTTAAAAGTATTATTTTATTAAATTTACATTATTTATCAATCAAATCCAATACAGTTGATTATATTAGAAGAAATAGTGTTACCTGTTAATGAAATGTTTTTGTGTGGTATGAAAGTATATATATAAATTATAGCTCTATAAAGGAATTTAATTGCATTGAAATAAAATAGAAAGCAAATGAAAACTAAAAGCGCCCAACGTTTTTAGTTGAATATGAAGCAACCTTAAACTTTGTCAGGCTTATAGAAAAATTATTTTATTCTATTTAGTCCATTGGAAAAACGTTATTTTATAAATTTTTTTTATATTTATATTATTTTATTCTTTTTAGTGCAATTTTAATTCGATAAATAAATTTAATATAACAAGAGAAATAGAAAGATGAAGTTATACGAAAATTTGCAAATTGAGTAAAACAAAAAAATATTAAACATCTAAAATTGATTTTATGTATTTATGTTAAGTAAATGTTATTATTAAATAATAATTATTATATAATATTTATAAATAAATAATAAATATTAATATGAGATTTTATAAATGTATATATATATATATTATAAATATATATATATATATATACATATATATATATATGTATGTATATATATATATATATATATATATTATATATTTATAAATGTATATATAAATGTATATGTTGTATTCATATTGTCTTCATAAAAAAAAGCTATTGCCTTATTTTATTTTTTCTCCACGACATATATAAATAAGTTGACCTGTGGCCAGGCACAGAACCGACCGTCGGTTTGAAATAAATTAATTTCCAGCTACAGAAACAATTTCAAATAATTTTAATATATCTATTAATGTAATAAAAAAACAGATATGGACATAACATAAATATTTTTAATTTTATTTTATTTGTAATATATATGTAAGACCAGGCTGTGACGTCATGAATGGCTGGGTGATGTCATATAATTTTAAATTAAGAAATATTCGTGGAGATATGTAAAAATCTCCACATGTGAAATTTGGTGTGAAAACAATACCTCCCTTACTATCGTCGGTCGGTAAAAAATAAAAAAAAAATGTAATAATAAAAAATAAAATTTCAATTATATTAATTCAATAAATTATTATTATTATTTTCACGTATTAAACGGTATATTATTATTATTATTATTATTTGTAATAATTCCAATAAAAATAAATAAAAATAAAAACCAAAAAAAAAAGTGCAATTAAAACTAAAATTTCAATTATATTCATTTAATACATTATTATTATTATTATTATTAAGTGTTCAGTTATCATATACGTAGATATGTATACAGACACACATGCAAAAGCGAAGCTTTTCCGGGTCTGCTATTATTATAATAGGCGTTTACTTCGTCATTATTATTAAACATTCGTTTTAATCGTTATCATGTTTTATACATATATATGTAAAATAAAGAGCCACAAATATTGGGAAACATCCGGTGGAAGACCAAAGATCAAGGTGGGTGGACAATGAAGGAAGGGACATGGGAGAGATGGGACAGGGTAGGATTTGGTTGTAGCTCAGGATAGGGACTCTTAGAGAAAAGTGGATGCTGCGGCTAAGAACTTTCGAAAAATGTATAGACACAGAGTTATATAAATATAACATATACAATAATAATATATAATTAATTTACTGATTAAATTAAAATATATTTTCCAAGAAAACAAATATATGTCTTATCTACTTATACTGATTGAAACAAAATGGATGAAAACCTTTTACATACAGACTTTCAACAAAATACTATGTATCACTCGGGGGTACAGGGGGCGGAGCCCCCGTCTAGGTGTGAAGAGCGCCTGGAAGGCGCTCGGAGCAGCTAGTTAAATAATAAAAAAGTAATGACCCTAATGATATTGATATGGCTGTAAAAGGGCCACCATGGAAATCAGTCGAGTAGTTGCTGCATCAATGAACTTTAAATTTCGATTAAAGCCAAATATTTAAATTTATAGTAAGTGTATTAAATTCAACTGACATTAAGACCCTTGATATGATTATATTCTTAAAAGTCAGTGAAATCATTTTGATATGTGTTGGTGTATTCATTTGAAATGAAAATTCTTTGTTCGTTTACCTGGGTAGGTCTGCGGAGCTACCTGGAATTTCCAATTGGCCAACAGTTGACTCGACATGTCCATGTCGAGAATGGCCACCATGGCCATGGCCATGACCATGTCCATGTCCGTGTCCATGTCCATGACTATGCCCGTGTGCTTTGGAATGTCCTCCCTGAGTTTCCTCTTGTTGTTCATCTTCACTTTCCTCTTCGGAGGAGCTGGGATCGATCATTTCGGTCCGCGAACGCCTCGCGGAATCGGCACCTGGGAATTTGGACATACACATTAGGATTCTGTTCAAAACAACAATGAAATAATAATATGGTTTATAGATATATGGAACATTTTATCATGTTGTAAAATAATAAAAATACCTAAATTCATTCAATTTAGATTGTCGTTCAATATCTATAAAATGTATAATATAATTCAAAAAAAATACAAATATAAAAAAAAAATTATAAAATAACGTTTTTCCAATGGACTAAAAAGGAATAAAATAATTTTTCTATAAGTCTGACAAAGTTTATGGATGAATTGCTTCATATTCAACTAAAAACGTTGGGCGCTTTCAGTTTTATTTATTTATATGAAATATAAAAATAAGCTAGAGTGTCTCCACTCGACCATCTCGCAATTCGAATTGGATTAAATAACATATATTATATTTAAATTTAATTAATTATAAATTGTTAATTAAAATTAATAAATAATATTTATTAAACAAGCGCATATTTGGCTCTTTGTTGGTGGCACCACGTCACGTGTTGGCGCGGGATTTGCAGTGTTAAAAAATTAATTCCTGTAATCCCTTTCTGAAATCATTTCTGCTCCTTGGAGGTGTAAAACGCTGACACAACATTTTCGCAGTCCTCTTTGGAGCGCAATGTCTTGGCACCAAGGAAATGCTTCAGCGGCCGGAACTTATGGTAATCCCATCGAGAATTGCCTAAGTCAGGAATGAGCAACCTTTTTACTATCTCACCAGAGATAGTATTGCGATCACGAATTTTCGATGTCGAGATTTTGATATTTTTATAAGTTTTGAAGGTCCCTGAGTCATTTTCACTAAGGTTGAGAAAAATGTCTGTGTCTGTGTGTGTGTGTCTCTCTCTCTCTCTCTGTGTGTGTGTGTAGAATTTCAACTTGATTGAATCGCTGAAAGTACCGGAATTAATTTTTTAAATTTTTTAACACGTAGACTGCCAATCACGCGCCAAGACGTGCTGTGTTAAATTTTGACTTAAAATTGAAGGTAATGGTTTTAAATTTAAATTTAATATATGTTAATTAATTAATTTAATTGAATAACAATACTATAATGTAAATTTACATTTTTTTAAAATCTATTAGTTAATTAATTCAATTCAATTATACTTAATTTATAATTTAATTAATTAAATTTACTATAAATATAATATATGTTAATATATCTATCCAATTCAAATGTGCAAGATAGTCGAGTGAAGACACTCCGGATTTTTTATCCAATGGTATACGAAAAATTGGAATTTTTGGCGAGCCGCAGACAAAAAAACAACATATTATATTATTAAACCTTAAATATTAGGTTATCTGATATATAATTATTTAACTTACAGCAATGAAATGTCCCGCAAAATCTCTGATTTTTATAAATTAAAATACTAAACATCTAAATATAAATATTAAAGATATTTTTCTATTTGTTTTTTAGTTCTGAAAAGAATATTCAAGAGATTATTCATATATTAAAAAAAAAAATATAAAAATGTTTCATTCACAATGCTTCTCCCTCTGAATAAAGTAATGAATTGTTTTTTACATTTTTTTGGCACGCGACTTGAATATTTATTTTAAAAAAATGATTCATGGTAAATTTCAATCATTCATAAAACTCGTCATGGGTTTTTTAAAATAAAACTTACTATTCAATATTATAAATTAATTGAATTGTATGTAAAAAAGATAACACAATTTTTTTAATTTGATAGAGATTTAATTTGATTGATTTCGTTTTTGCTAAATTTGAATTCAATGAAATTTAAAAAGTCGTTTATAAAAATAAAGAAAAAATTAAATAAATATTTTAACATGCCATAATGAAATCGTATGAAATGACACATTTGCTTTAATTTACGTTTTTAAAGTGTTTACCATGATTTATGAAAAAACTTTTTGAAATAATTAATTATACTATCGATTTAATATTTAATTAATAATATGCTTAAAAAGCTACTATTATTATTATTTAAACATTGAGGCACCTCAGCCACAAAGACCATTTGTGCAATTAGGAAATCATCCATCGGACATGATAAATTTCTTTTATCTCCAAGCAATCCCTACAGGAAGAATTTCCTCTTCTTCGCCAGGGCACAGCCAGGCAAATTGTAATTTACTGAATCCTGACCGATTCCACTGTGTCTGATTCAGCGCCCCCGGGTAGATTACTTGGAAAGAATGAATTTTCCTTTTATTTCAAAAACAATCTATCCAATAATTACTCAATCAATAGAATACAATAAATAAATAAATATTTGAATAAATAATAAAAAATATCACCGTTCAAAAAGGGACTGTAAAGGGGTCCCCATTGAACATGACTCCCCTCCTATTCACAATTATTATTTTTAGAATTTTAAATACAAACTCTTTTTTAAAGAATTTTGAAAAATAATGTTTAAGTCATTTAAATATATATTATCATATATGCTTCAAAAATAGTAATTAAAATATCCATTTGGCTTTAAGTTTCACACCCTTCCAGTGGACCCCCATTTTGCATTTGAATTGAAACATTAACCCCTTAATGGTAAATGACAACAATATCAGACAAAGCTAAATTATACATCTAAATTTGAATATTCACTTAATTTCAATAATTTACATAGTTAATTTTAATAGAAAAAATGGTTTCAAATATCGATTTAATAATTCGACATATAAATATAATTTTGTAATTAATCTTTGACGTTAATATGTTAAATTTATATGTCCATAAGTCATAATAATCTCTAAAAATTGATGGCCTTTCGAAATTGCCATATGATACAATCTAGGTAGATATATAATTATAGAATACCATTGAATGAATATAAAAATAAAAGGAAGTATTATCACCCAACTTCCACTTATCATCTTTTCTAGAAATATAATTATAGTATGAATATCTTCTATATATATAAAAAAAGGTTTTTGTCTGCACATTGCTCAGAATTTAAAAATTTTTGCATATCTTCCCGTTTCATGACCTCTAGAATCCAAAAGTGACTTTAGAATTTTTCACGTCTGTCTGTCTGTCTGTCTGTCTGTCTGTCTGTCTGTCTGTCTGTCTGTCCGGAAAATTACTATTTTATAGACTCAGAATTGGCTGAACCGATTTCTTTGAAATTACATCACAATATTCTTATATACCTCTAGAGTAACATAGGCTATAAATTTTATTAATATCTTATCAATAACCGCAGAAATTAATTTTTTAAAGTTTATATAATTCTCCGTGTTGTTCATTCAAGAGCAGCTCGCGGCTCACTGTCGGCCTAGCGGAATCATTTCAAACAATGAATTATCATAGAGATACCCAATCGAAGAATTATTATAATATTTCCCTTTTTATTTTAAATTCTAATATATAAATATCAATTCAATTAAATAATTTATTCTAAAAGTTCTCAATTTAATTAAAATATTTATTAGATCATATTTTTATCTTAAATTATTTTTTATTTAATTGAATATTTCTTCTTTTCTATAATATATATATAATAATATATAAATTTTATCATTGAATAATAAAAAAAAATATTATTTAACCTGAATTAAAATGACTGAATTATATTATCTTTGTTTTTTATTTTAATTTAATTACTCTATTATTAATTAACTATATATATATATATATATTATATAAAAATTAAAATATGATGATATAAAGAAAGTTGTTTTAAATTTTTGACATTTTTAAATTGGGTAAGTATATTTTTTAAATTTATTAAAATGTCTTTTTTATTTATTATGTTTAAAAGATTCATTTTTATTATGTGATATTAATAAAAAATAACGATGCTCTGTGCAAGTCGAATCATGTTGCACATAATTAAATAACAATTGCCAAACAAAGAATATAATATTTTTTTAAATTCTTATATTTAAATATCATTTCAATTAAATAATTTATTCTAAAAGGTCTCATTTTAATGCAATTTATAATTTTCTTCTAATTCAGATTTAGGACAAATCGTACAACATTATATCAAATCTCGCTAAGAACATTCAATATTTTTGTACACAAATTATTCAGAGTATTGGCTAAGCGTATCACTCACAATCAGTTTATATTGAAATTTATATAAATTAACAAAGTAAAAATTTTTATTTGTTTAAATTTTATTATAATGAATCAAAAAAAATTAAATATATAGATCACATGATTAAGAGAAGCAAAAAACTTAACAGAAAATAACTGTTGGATGGAGGTCGGACATGACAGAAACTGTAAGCGAAATCTTCATATTGCGGCGAATAATTTTCAAATCCCCTAGCACCACAGAATTTAAGTTTCTTTTAA
The DNA here is from genome assembly GCA_963082975.1 of Labia minor. Lineage (NCBI taxonomy): Eukaryota > Metazoa > Arthropoda > Insecta > Dermaptera > Spongiphoridae > Labia > Labia minor. The sequence goes on from OY720348.1 coordinate 73,866,206, forward strand.
GGAAAATAACTATGATCTAGAAAAATTAATAAATGAACTTAATAATAAAAAAAAACAAATAAATCAATTAATTTAAATTAATACTATTAATGAATGTATATATTGGTCATTTATCTATAGTTTTATACCGTTAATTTTTATAAATTGTCTCAAGTCTCTATTTTTGCATTTTCTCAAGTTTCATTATAATTAAAAATATTCAATAATAATCTAGCAATGAAAATAAAATACCAAAATGTAATGATCAAGAAATATTATACTCTATTTCACTATTATAACATATACAATACTTAAGAACCATAGGCGGAGGAAATATTAGGAGATATCATTGCGGGTTCAGGCCAAATCGACCAACATTAATTAAGATATTTTCATTATGACAGATATTAGGAAAAAAACCGCGAATTCAATATTTCTGTTCACTAATTATTTGTAGACTTTTGTAAAACATACGCATGACTCAATAGATCCGGATAAACTTTTTCAAATTTTCAATCTTCAAATTTCTCTTGAAGGTAGTAAAGAAAGAATAAGATGCGGAAATCAATTGTAAAATATTAGGTTACTCAGACGACTTAAATATAATAGGAGATTCGGCAATTTCAATTACAGATAGCGAGGAAAATTTAATGGAGGTTTGAAATTAATAGTGATAAGAAAAAATATTTAGTAACAAAGAGGAAGAGTATTAACATACAAAATCTTAAGATACAAAATGTAGAATTTGAATATGTATAAAAATTGAATGTAATCACGAAGGATAATAATATTTGAGAAGAATTTAAATCGGGGTTGCAATCGGGAAACGCCTGTTATCTGCAATAAAGAGGCTTATCTCTTCAAAATTATTATCAAAGGGAATATATAAAAAGATTATTTTGCCTGTTGCATTATATGGGTGGGAGGCATGGTCTATGACCCTTGGAGATGAGAGTAGATTCAGAGTATTTGAGAATAGGATTCTTCCCTGCATTTATTGGCCAAAGAAAGATGAGGTCACCGGGTATGAGGGAGACTGTATAACAAGAAATTGCATGGCCTCTCTGCATCTTCAGAAATAGTTAGGGTTATAAAAGGGAAAAAGCTGCGATAGGCAAGGCACGTGGCTAGAATGGGAGAGGAAAAAGATATTGGTGGGAAGACCGATTGGAAAACGTCCGCTTGGAAAACCAATGACGCGTAGGAAGGGACGTAAGAGAGATGGAACAAGGGCTCAGGATAGGGACACTTGGAGAAATGTGGTTGTTGCGGCTAAGAACTTTAGAGTATCTTTGAGCCACATAGGTAGATAGATATAACATATACAATAATAATATATATAATTAATATAGTGATTAAATTAAAATATATTTTTTAAATAAGAACACAAAAAGAAATGAATGTTTTATGTAATATACTGATTGAAACAAAATGGATGAAAACCTTTTAATACTTTCAACCACCAAATACTATGTACAACTCGGGGGTACAGGGGGCGGAGCCCCCGTCTAGGTGTGAAGAGCGCCGAAGGCGCTCTGAGCAGCTAGTAAAAAATATAAATCTGTTTGGTTAAAAGGTCGATCCCCACTCTACTAAATGTCAACGTTCCGTCATAGACGAGCAACGTCACCTAAAAATATTCTACCATGCATTTTGTATGACGTCGATGGAGAGTAATATAAACAGAAGATAACATTAAAAATGCGCTTTAGAATAGATTTACGGGTCTGCGACGGAACGTTTACGTTTAGTAGAGTGTGGATCGAGCTTTGTCCAGTAATATATAATACATATATATAATTTTTAATATTATACAAATTTCCAACATCTTTATTGCCGAACTGAAAGCAATTGAATTATCTCTCTCCTATATTAAAAGCAGAGGTTTGAGGAACATAATTATAATAAGTGAATCTCAAACTGCCCTCCTTGCTATTGGAGAATATAACGCTGCACATCCCCTGATACAAAAAATTCAAGAACTCTATTATGAATGTTCAGGTGGAGAATCGCAGATTTACTTTTTATGGATCCCAGGGCATAAAGGCATCAAGGGGAATGAGGTTGCCGACAAATTAGTCAAATTAGGCTCTAATAAAATAGAGTTCGATCTTATAATCTTTTACGGTCAATTTAGAGGAATAAAATATAAACGTGGTAGGTAATCCCTCTTCCGAATGAGCTACATTTCTTAAAATTATAATGATAAAAATGATAGAAAACTACGAATTTTGTGATCTGCGGTCTTTTTCTTGCGGTGCCATCTATTGGGCGCCTGAAGAGTCGACCGTTGTCACCTGCAGCGCCACCATGCGGCTGCGGGCATTCCAAGATTAAAAAGCGGGAATGTCCTCCCCTAGACTTTCCCGCATATAAATAGGTATAAAGAGTTGTGAATGAATATTTAGAATGTGTAAACTTGGTATTGATAAAGAGCCAGTTCGTATTAGTTTATTGGTGTCAAATTTGATATTTGGTAACATTTATATATATATATATATAGAATAAAGTGCTACTTCCGGTTAACTGATATTTTAAATGTAAAAAAAACAGATATGGATATAATATAAATATTTTTAATTTTATTTTATTTATAATATATAAGGGCTGACTGTGACGTCATGAAGTGCTGGGTGACGTCATATAATTTTAAATTAAGAAAAAACTAATGAAGATGATTTTTCTCGAGGATAAAACCAATACAAAGTGCATAACACGTGGAGATATGTCCTCACGTGAAATTTGATATGAAAATAACCCTTCACTTCCTCTCTTCGATCGGCAATACTAGCACTTCCGGTTTCCGGATTTGCACCAAAAGTTGATCAATTCATCCTACTGATGTATTAAGTAAATATACCAAATTTCATCAAAATCCGTTGAGCCATTCATGCTGTACACATCTATACGGACGGACGGACGGACAGATATCATGCTAAAAATACTTTTTTCTGTTAAGAAAATGCATGATTCGTGGAGATATGTACCTAAAAATATCCATAGGTGAAATTTGGTGTGAAAACAATACCTCCCTTACTATCGTCGGTCGGTAAAAAAGAAACGCTACTTGTATAGGTAAAATGTCACTTCCGGTAGTCAGATCATGATGAAATTTGGTATCTCAATTTTTTTCATATTTTTATATCTATATACAAATTAGGAAGCAAATATCTCGAAGCAAACTGGTACTTTACTTGAAAAGTAAACGCAACCAGTGTAGGTAAAGTACCACTTCCGATTAACCGATTTTGACGAAATTTTGATAGAAATCTACAAACTGTGAATAATATCGGTGTACCAAATTTCGAAGTCCTAGCTTGATTAGTTTTTGAGTAAATTTGCTTACAGACATTACATACATACATACATACATACATACACACACACAGACATAATTCGAAAAATGGTATTTTCCGACTCAGGGAGGTCTAAAACGTCAAGATCTATCGAAATCTCGAAGTCGAAATTTTTGACGATTCCAATACTTCCCTTATACGAAGTATGCGGGATCAAAAAAACAAATTAAAAAAAAAAATAATACTTATAATTCAATTTTTTTTCACGTTTTATTATTAAAAAAAATACATTTATGAAATGTATAATTTAAAAAAATTCAAATTCAAATCTAGAAAAGCTTTCAAATAAATACATTGTATTATATTAGGGCATGATCAAAATAGATTTCGAAGAAGAAGAGGAGCAGGAGCATTTATTAATAATATATTAATTTATTTATACATTTAATCATTAAACATTGAATATAATAATTAATCATTAAACATTGAATATAATAATTGAATATGAAAATTCTTAATTTATAAATTTTATTTATTTTAATGTATTATAGAAATTTTGTTTAATTATATCAATAAATACTAAATAGAAATTAAAATAATTAGATAGTTGAATTATATATTAAATAAATTTATATAAAAAATAATAAATATCGAAAATGTATTAAAAACAGTAAATCAATGCCAGCAAAATTGCAATAAAAGAGTTGAGTCCATTTATAAGATAAATCTCTAAATTGATTAATCATTTCAAAAGAATGTCTCTGTTTTTAATGGTGATATTTCATTGATTTTTTATTATTAAAAAAATGCATGCTTGAAAGATTCTTTTTTATTATAAACTTTCAAGAGTTATGAATGCCCAATGGGTTGACATCATTGTTATAAACAATGAATAAGTTTTCTTTTAGGGAAAACATTTCATTGTAAATCTTTTGAATCAAATTAATTTTTATAGATATTATATATTTAATATTAAAATATAAAAAAAAAAATTAAAATTTTATTTTATATCTATCTATCTATCTGTGTGGCTCTACGGAACTCGAAAGTTCTTGGCCGCAGCAACCACCTTTCTCCAAGTATTCCTATTCTGAGCCACAACCCTCCAGTCCCTAACCTCTCCCATCTCTCTCACGTCCCTTCCCACATTATCCACACCGAGTCCTTGGTCTTCCAAGGGGACGTTTCCTACTCGGTCTCCCCAACAATATATTTTTCGCCATTCTTTCCTCTCCCATTCTAGCCACGTGCCCTGCTCATCTCAGCCTTCTCGATTTTATAATTCTAACCCCTAATATCTGGAGATGCATCGAGGTCATGCAATTCCTCTTTATGCAATCTTCGCCATTCCCCGGTGACTTCCTCTTTCTTTGGCCCATAAATGTTTCGTAGAATCCTTTTCTCAAATACTCTAAATCTACTCTCGTCTCCTAAGGTCATAGACAACCGGAAAAATAATTGTTTTATATATTTTAATTTTTATCCCCTTTGATAATAATTTTACCCGATAAGCCCCTTTACTGCATGATAACAGGCGTTTCCCGATTGCAACCTCGCTTAAATTCTTCTCGAATATTATTATCCTACGTTATTACAAAACCTAAGTATATAAATTTTTTGTCATTTTCAAATTCTATTGTTTCATGATTTGAGAAGAGAAATCACTTCTTCGTCCAACCCCCAATTGGAGGAACAGCTGTAATGGAGAAAATTTAAGATTTACATTTAATTATAATAAAAGAGAATATATATTAAAATTAAGGACAATTAATCAATAAATCAATTAATTTTATTTTGTATATTTAAAATTAAACTTGAAAAATAAATATTTAAAAAATATAAATGAAAGTGACATTTCAAATTAATGAACTTTTGATGCATATTTCAAAGAACAAGGACAAAATGAACCATAGCCTATTGTTATAAGTTTATAGTATTTATAAGGGGTTTCCAATTTTTATACTTTGATTATCTTTATACTCTTTTAATATTTTGTCATTATTTCGATTCATATTGTAATTTATTGGAAATTTTATCAATAAGAAAGTAACAGCATTTTCTGACGTTGTATTTCAAGGGGAAAATTTATGGTTAATGGATGCATCAATTCTAAGCTTGGTACTCGGTAGCCAATGAATGAATACAAGATTGGATGATTTGTGAGAAATAATTAAATAATCTTTTTACCGACCGACGATAGTAAGGGAGGTATTGTTTTCACACCAAATTTCACATGTGGAGATTTTTACATATCTCCACGAATCATGCACTTTGTATTGGTTTTATCCTCGAGAAAAATCATATTTATTAGTTTTTTCTTAATTTAAAATTATATGACGTCATCCAGCCATTCATGACGTCACAGCCTGGTCTTATATATTATAAATAAAATAAAATTAAAAATATTTATGTTCTATGCCTATCTGTTTTTTATTACATTAATAGATATATTAAAAATTTTTGAAATTGTTTCTGTAGCTGGAAATTAATTTAGTTTAAACAGTCGGTCGGTTCGGACCTGGCCACAGGTCAACTTATTTAATATTTTGATTAACTTAAAATGAAATAATTTATAACATTATTAAAATTTTGAATGATTTTTAGATGATTTATTCGAATGAAATATACTATTCATTCAGTATTAGCACGTGTTTATATTTTCATATATTCATGCAGGTATCACTTTCAAATATTTTCTTATATATACACAAATTTACATATTTCATTTATTTCCTAGTTAGATTCCATTTCTAACATGTTTAAATTTCCGGAGTGTTTATATTATCAATAATTTTATCATTTTTTTATATACCTCTACTTCCTGTTTAAGAAGATTATATTTATATACGACACATACCCATGGAAATAATGTCAAATAATTACTATATATTAGAAATTTTTTTAATTTTATCAATTTTTTACCGACCGACGATGAAAGAGAAGTGAAAAAGAGAACCGGAATGAAATGGTCTGAGGAACGGAAAAGGGACATAGTAAAAAGATGAAATGATCTGGAATAGAAAGAAGAACATACAAAAGGGATAGCATGTGTGAATAAGGAGAAAAGTGGGAGCTTTGCGAGATCCCAGATGGCCCAAGCGCAAATAATAATAATAATAATAATAATAATAATAATAATAATAATATAGAAGAATAAATATAAAAACAATAATATTTGATTTTTATATTTCATTTCAAACTTGATTTTTATTTATTTATTAAATGATAATTCTTATTTGATTCAACTTTTAACCTCAATTAAATAATTGTATTTAACATTTTACAACGTTAAGATAATATTTTATTAACATCACTTGGTTAAATTATTTTTGTATAGAGATTCTCTCAATAAAACTTGTCACCTAATTCCAATTGAGTCTAATTGAAATTGATTTCCAACTTTCAAAGGGATCACCGTAGGCAATCCTCTAATTTCATTAGTAATGAATGGAGAGCTCAACATGACGTCCAATAGCAACTGACCAACACATTTATTGGATAGGTTCTGAAATTCAAACATTTCTTTTCTTTTTTTATTGTTTTTATTTAATTTGTTTCTTGTTTTATAATTTATTATATATATATATATATATATATATCTTATATATAAAATTCTCGTGTCACAAAACTTTGAAATGATACTCCTCCGAAACGGCTTGACCGATTCTTATGAAATTTTTTATGCATATTCAGTAGGTCTCAGGGCATGTCAGACTTCTTTTATTAAACCGCTAATTGCTAAGGTGTGTCCAGGGGGTGCTAATTAATTAAAAATAGTTTAGTTACCATACTAGATCATAGAGGTGTTGGTGGCGAAAATTTGACATCATATATATATATCCTGATAAGAGCCTTGAAATATAAGTGGTTCGTGGGTGAACGGTCTAAGGCGTTATCTTATGACTTTGCACTCTCGGTTCGAAACTCGCAAAGGCACATATTTTTTTTAAAGTATTATATATTTTTTTACAAATTTATTAATTTTTATTATTTTAATATTTTATTAAATTATTTTATTTTATTAAATTAATTTTATTATTAAATTAATTTTATTAAATTAAATTTTATTTTATTAAATTAATAATTATGTCAATTAATTTTTTGTGCATAAATAAACATATATAAAAAATTATATGATTAATTGAAATATTGTAAATATTAGAAAAATAAAAATAAAAATATAAATATTAAAAACATCTTTTTTATTGTATTCTTTTCGCTGCTAAATGACAACATGGTTATATCAAATTTTTAAAAATTAATTTCTGCGGTTATTGATTAGATATTAATAAAATTTATAGTCTATGAACAGAAATGAAAAATTCTAAAGTCACTTTTGGATTCTACAGGACATGAGACGCGAATATACGCAAAAAAATTTAAATTCTGAGCAATGTGCAGATAAAAATCTTTTTATATATATATTGATATTTACAATATCTCAATTGATCTTGTTGGCCTTTTAAACTTTGAAAACATTCACATTACGGCTATAATTTAATACTATTAATTTTTAAGATTATGTGAGTGAATCATTTTAATTAAGAAAATTTGATCTCATAATTGGATTTTCACGTAAGATTTTAATATATATTTTTTAATATTATTTTTATAGTAGTTTAGTGTTATGCTAATTTCTTTATTTTTTATTTTTATTTTGTTTACTTTGTTTTTTTTTAAATAAATTAATAACATTTAAAGTAGCATAAAAAATTAATCGAAGCAGGAAAAGTGATGGGGTTTGAAATTAATAGTGATAACAAAAATAATTAGTATCAGAGAGAATAATATTTACAAAGAATTTAAATCGAGGTTGCAATCGGGAAATTATTATCAAAGGGGATCAAAATTAAAATATATAAAACAATTATTTTTTCTGTTATATTATATGGGTGGGAGGCATGGTCTATAACCCTGGGAGATGAGAGTAGATTCAGAGTATTTGAGAATAGGATTCTTCCCAGCATTTATGGGCCAAAGAAAGATGAGGACACCGGGGAATAGCGCAGACTGCATAACGAGGAATTGCATGACCTCTATGCATCTCTAGATATAGGTCATAAAATAGGGAAGGCTGGGATCGGCAGGGCACATGGCTAGAATGGGAGAGGAAAAATATATTGGTGGGGAGTTTGATTGAAAACGTCCGTTTGGAAGACCAATTGTGAACAGGGTGGACAATGTAGGAAGGAACGTGAGAGAGATGGGACAGGGTAGGAGTTAGATGGTTATAGCTCAGAATAGGGACACTCGGGGGGAAAGGGGGCGGAGCCCCCGTCTAGGTGTGGAGGCGCTCGGAGCAGCTAGTATATATATATATATATATACGAGGGTGGGGTGAAAAGTTTCCGGCCATGCCAAGACAAACGATGTTTTTAAATTATTTTTTTTTTGCTTTATTTATATATATAGAAAAATTAATTAACTTTTATTAAATTTTATTTTATTTTAATTTATTTAAAGTTTTCATCATCTATTGATTCGATTATTTAGATTATTTATTAATATTTGTATATGACTTAGTTATACGTACCTTTTTAAACTATAATATTTTAATTAGAATTTTTACAAAAGAAATAAAAATATAATATTAAATTTCGTTGTTTTTTTTAATAAAATTCACTTATTATTAATATTATAATTATTGTAATAATTGTAATAATTTAATCCGAAATTAAATCTAAAAATCGACATTACATTTTTGATGAATCCATCACTTGATATGACAATAGGATTGCTAAAATCATGCCTTACGTATATATATTTATTACAATTGAATTCACATGTTGTGTTTCAATTTATTTATTAATAGGAATGTGAATATAAACAAAAAAAACAAGAGATTATGATTTGAAAAAAATGATGATCGTTAAATTACCCTTCACGAGGTTATAAATAGAATCCGGTCATCCTTTTTCTAACGGATAAAAATATTAGCTTCAAAAATCAAAGGAATCCTTAGGGAATTTGATTAGAGGTGAAAAGAGAGGTAGTTGGATGAATATTTGAAATATTTAAAATCGATAGTAACATTAATGTTGTATAAATAACTTATATATATCAATTGATATGCATGGCGTGATTGGAAATTAATTGAATTTTCCATTAGATTAGTTTGGGCGTTTAATTTATTTTTAGACAAGTATATGATCTAATTCGGAATATATATAAATCAGGGGTGTTTTTTCAATTTATAATAAAATCAATTAATAATTGCATTAAGGATAATAAAGGAGAGAAATAAATGTTTGATTTTAAAAAACATTTTTTATTTTGATATTCAAATAATGGGGAATATCCCCCTTGTAAGCTAAAATAATGTAATTTAAAAACATCCATAAGATTCTTTTTTAAAAGATAAATGTTTTTTTAACAAAAATATGGATGATTTTATTATGTTAGAAATTTTATATTCATATATAGATACGACGGTGGGGTGAAAAGTTTCCAGCCTGACCAAGAAAAACGATGTTTTTAAATTTTTTTTTTGCTATATTTTTCAACATATTCTCCATCAACACTGTTACATTTCTCATAACGGTGTACTAATTAATTTAATTAATTTAATTTAAGTCTCATCAACAGTTATGAATCGACGCAAAAATTCGTTTGGCCAAATTGTCGGTAGAAATGGTTTTTCGAAGCAGTTTTTGGCCGGCGGCACCCACGTTGCACACAGCTTTCCATATTCCAATGTTTGTGCAAAATATTTAGCAATATTCAGCTGACATCGTACAGGTCTCAACTATCTTGAATGTTGAAAAATAAAGCAAAAAAAAAATTTAAAAACATCGTTTTTCTTGGTCAGGCCGGAAACTTTTCACCCCACCCTCGTACATGGAATGAAAAAAAAATCATTCAATAACATTTTGGAGTCGGAACAAGCGTACTGTACTTGATAAGGACTGCGGAATAAACAGTTGAAACGTTGTACGTTTATTTAACTAAATAAATAAATTATAAAAATAGGTGGTGTTTTATCCATTTAATAACATTTTTGAGATTTTCACATTTTATGAGTAGTCTTTTATCTGAAAAAAATAAAAGAAAGGGATATTTTTTTGCATGATGTAGGTGAATTTTTTAAGAGTTAAATTTGAATAAATATTTGATAAGTCTTTAAAAATAGATGGAGAGAAATGAATTTTTTTTCTGTTACCATCGGATATATACGATTATTATTTTAATGGAAACTAAAGAATTGTCTTCAAATTTTTAAATGGTGTATCTTTATTTGTCTTATATTTAAAATTAGTATTCATGATGAAAAAATTGATTTTAGAATGTAAATAGAATAATAATATTTTAATGACAATAAATTTAACATTTAGTATATAACAGTGATTCCCAAACTGTGAGCCGACACCGTCGTAGGGGGTCCGCGAAAAAATTTCCTAATACTTGAAATTTTTTGGTTCTAAAAAAAAGGCAAACCGTTTGTCCAGGTTTGGTGTTTTCGAATTATGGTCACCCTAATTAAGGGAGACGCGGAAAAAATCCGATGTATTATGGGAGCCGTATACCTAAAAAATTTGGTAACCTCTGGTATAGAAAATATATTAAACCATCTCAACTGAATCATCTATAAAGAGAGAGTTAGATATGCATGTTGAAGTGTCACTTTGTCTCCTTTCTTGTTCTATTGCTCATGTTTTATTTTATAAGAAATGTTTTTCCATTTATATAAATAAAATTTTAATATACATTCATATACGAATATATATTATATCTAGTTAAGTTTCAGTAGGTAAGTTTAATCAATCCTGTTTTCAAAATAGTTGATATAGATTTAAAAATGAATTCCGATAAGAAGAGCGTTCGTTGTTCTATTGAACAATGTCGCTTTCTATCTAAGAAGGGATTAATACTAAAATCTATTTTAAAATATATCTAATCAATATTTCAAATAAAATATCATCTTGAATCATACATAAATCCATTTGTTTATATTCAAATAATAAAGTTTACCGGAGTTTAGAATATGGAATGGAAATTGGGCCAAATAGTTTACAAAGTAATCGATCAGAGTGTGAAATGACCGGGTGACCGAGAGAACAACCTTCTTTAGAAATTCCGATTATTTAAAAATAAATTCGCTTGTAGATAAGATTTTTATTAGTTCATTCACTAAGATTATATATAAATTATATTAATTTTTTAATTTATACAAAAAAAGTAGAAAACTTATTATAATAAAAAATAAATATTGTTTTTATTTTGAAAAGGAAGTAGTATTCATATAGAAAGCGTTAATGGAATAAGAAAATTCTAACTCTGATCAAATTAAACTCCAAATTAAATAGATAAATGCACTCACAAATGATTTGGACAAAATTAATATCTAATCGGTTAATTTAAATAAAAATATTATCTTATTATCTCATTATTTCAATATGGCAAGTATCCAATCACATAAATTTAAATTTAAATAAAAAATACTTTATTGGAATAATAATAATATTTAAAATAAAATAATCATTTTAATAATATATAATCATATAAATTTTTGAATTTTTAGTTCTTGACTATCGATCTATCTCTGTGACCCTACGGAACTCAAAAGTTCTTGGCCGCAACAAGCCCACCCTTCCAAGTATTCCTATTCTGAGCCACAACCTTCCAGTCCCTATCCTCTCCCATCTCCCATCTCTCTCACGTCCCTTTCCACATTATCCACCCACCGTGTCCTTGGTCTTCCAAGTGGACGTTTCCCACTCAGTCTCCCTACCAATATATTTTTCGCCATTCTTTTCTCCCCCATTCTAGCCACGTGTCCTGCCCACCGCAGCCTTCTCGATTTTATAATTCTATTTTAGTTCTTGACTATTAACAAAAATGTAAAATTTAATTAATGCTTTAAATAGTGGCGTTTTTTTAATTTAAATTAATAATTATAATTAAAATTGAATATAATAAGAGAGAATTATAATTTCGGTTATAAAATATTTTTTAAAACATACAAATAAATACTTTTTTACTATCAACAAATTAATTTCTTTCAATATATTCCTAAAAATATTTGTATATATATTCAATGATAATTATAATTCAATAACAATCGTTCTTTTTTTTTGATATTTAATTTTTTTAATTTTTTTTTGGAATTAACAAATAACTATTGAAGAGGTAAAAATTAAAAAAGTTGACAATATATTATTATTAATATTATGGGGCATTAGTAGGGCACAGGACGGTAAACAGTAAACTTACTAAAATATATAAATGAAATTGACAGTTATATTATTTATAATGAGATAATAAGAGAATGATAAATTAATACAGTTAATAAAATTATTAATCTAATTAAGATCTTATTTAAATATTAACTTGAAAAAATGAAGAATAAACTACTTTCACTAAATATACTTATAATAGACTCAATTTGATAATTTCATTAATTTAATCATACTATCTTTCACAGTTGTCGTTATTCTAAGCCAGCTTCTTTCACTCCTATTCTATCCTAATTATTTCATTACTGAATTTATATTATCTACTATCTGCACTTTTTATATCGGTATTTGTATTTTCAATTGGTATTACTAGAAATAAACTTTTCACTTTCATTTTTTTCTTTTTCCTTTGTATGAATATATATATATATATATTATATGAGGCATGTTTTTTAATTAAGTACCGTTTTGGAATTAAAAAAAGACGTGCAAAGATATCGCAATATAATTTTATTTTTACATGAAAGCCTGTACCTGAATCTACTTTTCTACATAATTTCCGTCAATATTGAGGCACTTGTCATAACGTGGCACCAGTTTTTGAATAACCTCCTCATAAAATTCTGCCGCCTGACTTGTTAACCACGGTATCACAGCTGTTTTGACTTCGCATTGATTGTCTCATTACGAGGAAGAAATTCCACAAGCAATACTCCTTTTCTGTCCCAATAAACTGTGCACATGATTTTCCGGGCAGAAATTCTTTCCTTAAACTTAAACTTCACTTTTTTGCAAATCATTATAACAAGTGCCTCAATATTGACGGAAATTATGTAGAAAAGTAGATTCAGGTACAGGCTTTCAAGTAAAAATAAAATTATTGCGATATCTTTGCACGTCTTTTTTTAATTCCAAAACGGTACTTAAAAAACATGCCTCGTATATAAATAAATAATGAGGCTACCTTTTTTAATCAATTAACTTATATAGGTAAAATAATATGATATAATTGAAATTAATTATATATATATATATATATATATATATATATATATATAGAGAGAGAGAGAGAGAGAGAGAGAGATAGATAGAGATAGAGGAGGAGAGAGAAATTTTTTTATAATGATTTAATTTTTTCAAATATTCCTAAAATGAAATCTCACCACGCCCAGACGTTAGATTTGTAGGAAGGGCTAGGGCATAAGAGGCCTTGCAAAGTACTGGGATCGATATACAACTGCCAGTCCTATCGTCCGGGTCACGATAGCCAAACTTGTTTTTAATAATTATCACATTCAATAAATTAATTTTTTTACTATTTTTATATATTTGATAAATAATTAATATAAAATTAAAAGAAAATTTAACATTTTTTCTATAGTATTAAAATTTTATTCGGTTCAATAAGACTTCTACTCAACGTTGCTAAGTTCACATTTTAATCAATATTTATATATATATATATACATATATACATATATATATACATATATACATATATATATACATATATACATATATACATATATATATATACATATATACATATATACATATATATATAATTTGAATTCATTATTTCAAAGAGAAAAAATAAATATAAGTCTAATTGAATCAACAAATTAATTTAAGTGGAAAATTAAAAATTTTATTTTAATTATATTCCTTGTGTAATTAAATAAATTTATTATAAATTTATTTATTTATTTAATTTATGATCATTTCTAAAAGGTTGAAATGAATTCTATAATCTGATTGTGATGCTATTTTAGCTGTAAAAGTTTCCATTAAAATAAAAGATATTTCAAGTTTATATTCCACGATTTGTTTTCGTAATTGTATTGTTTATTTTATATATTATAAATCTTAATTTAATTTTTAATTTGATTAAATAGATCTCATACTAATTTAATTTCAATTTTCAAAATAATAAATAGATAATAAATCAAAATTAACTTAAATTAAAATTGTAATCCTATCAAATAAACTATAATTTCAATATACCTATTTCTACCTATTTAAGCTTAATTTAAATTAATTATGCAAAAGAAGAAATAGATTATATTATATTTTTAATTCAATTTCATAAATTTAAATTTAAATAAATGTAGAATTCGTGATATAATATGTATCTTTGAAAAATTGATGTAAATTTACATATGAATTAATGATGATACTGATCTTATAGGATGGTGAAATTTTAAATCAATTGGCTACCTAGAAATGGACGACAAATTTATTTATTATTTATTATTATTATTTATATGTGATTTGTGAAAGAAAAGTGAATATAAAAGTTTCTATATAATTAATTAAAAATTGAGGTTAGAATATAATTTTATTAATTATTAAAGAAACTATTTAAATTAATATTAATTTGAATTAAAATTGGTCATTGTTATTATTTTTAATAATTAATTTGATTTTTTTTATAAACTTCTTAAAACATTTGATAAATGTTTCGTCTAATAAAAGATAGATTGTTCAATTTGAATATAATAATAAATCGAACATTTATCCTTTCGTTATTTTCTATTCGAAAGCAGTTATTTTCTTTTTATGAATTAATCATCTAAGAGAAGATGTAGAAATAGATGACCTGAATGTGTGATTCGAATATCTCCAAAGATATTCTTTTATATAACCAATAAAGAAATTTATAATAACAAAAGAAGAGAGAGGAATAAATAATATCGATAGGGGAGCTATATTAAAAAAAAAATATATTGAATAGAAATATGGCATATTTTTAAAGGATGAATAGAGGCAAAGCATTTTAAAGCGAATAATAAACGGATTCTTATGGTATAATAAAATCTTAAATGCTAATGAGGAAATGAAAAGTTGAAAATGATAGGATCATTCATATAACATATCTAGATAAGAAATTAGGGTTTATCGATTATAAAATAATTTGATATGTATAATTATTATAATGAAGGCGCCATTGGGTGTGTGGGTAGCGAACCTGTCTCCCATTTGCATGATCCCGGGTTCAAGTCCCCGGCCTGGCAAGGGAATTTCCCAAGCTGGGGTCTATGGGACGGAGTCAACCCAGCCTCCGGGAACAACCTTGGGGAAAAGCTACTGGATAGCGCCTCCGATCAAGAAAATCAAGGTAAAGGTTGAGAGGACCCGTTCTACCGATCATAGGACACCTCATTGATAGACCCGGCTTTTTTTTTTTATAATTATTATAAAAGAAAATTTCTTTAATATTATGGAAATTTTCAAATTTGAAATGTCCTATTTTAATAGAACAATACATTATCTGGTTAATAGAAATAAATTTTTATTATATAATATAACAATTCATAATAAATTCTAATTAATATTAAAAAAATTTTTTAATTTTTATTATGATCCAATAAATGACATTAGCTACTTTAATTTAATTACAAATGACTCATTGACAAATTAAATCATATTATTGAATAAAAATGGAATTTAATTTAATTATCTAGTTGATTGAGAAATTTATTTATAAAAACAAAATACGTTAAACGAATTACCTTTTTAATAAAAATTCAATTATTTATTTAGCTTCTGTTTACATCAATATTTTTAAAAAAGAACGACAAAACAATATATACTAAAATTGGTTGAATTCTTTATCATTTAGCTTAATTTAAACAAAGATTATTTTCCTATTTTGAAAATCTACAATAACAATGAAGCGTTTAAACACCCTGTTAATGTTTTTAATTTAATATATAGCATTTAAATAAAATAATTAAATTAAAAATATTTTCACAGAGTAAATTTATTTATTAAATTTTTCTTTTTTAGAATAAAAAATAAAATTATATTATCAAATAAAAATATTAATTAAATTATTGTCCAAAAATTAAATGTAATATTATTTTATGATTTTCTAGCTTTATCCAGTTAAAAAATTTGTTTTATTATTTTTAAAAATCTTAATATAAATTAAAAACAAATTTTGTTTTAATTTAAAATATATTTAAAGAGAGGGCCCCCGTAACTTATACTTTCATATATTGTTTATATATAATTGATTAGAAATTTGATGAACACTTTTCTTGAATAAAGAATAAATTGTATACAATTAAATGAAATTAAAGATAAATAAGTATTTAAAAATAACTAAATGAATGATCAAATGCCATGAGGTACTTTTAATCAAATAAACACCAAAGTGAAATATGTTGACCTGTGGCCAGGCACAGAACCGACCGAGGGTTTGAAATAAATTAATTTCCAGCTACAGAAACAATTTCAAATAATTTAAATGTATCTATTAATGCAAAAAAACAGATAGGCATAGAACATAAATATTTTTAATTTTATTTTATTTTAATATATAAGGAGGCGCTGGCTGTGACGTTGTGAAGGACTGGGTGACGTCCTATAATTTTAAATTAAGAAAAAACTAATGAAGATGATTTTTCCCGAGGATAAAACCAATACAAAGTGCATGATTCGTGGAGATAGGTAAAAAATCTCCCTTTCCTTCCTATCGTCGATCGGTAATACTACCACTTCCAGTTTTCGGATATACGCAAAAAGTTGATCAATTCATCATACTGATGCATTAAGTAAATATACCAAATTTTATCAAAATCCGTTGAGCCGTTCAAGCTATACACGTCTCTACGGACACACAACGGACAGACGGACGGACGGACAGACATCATGCTAAAAATACTTTTTTCTGTTAACAAAATGCATGATTCGTGAAGATTTGTGAAAATCTCCGCATGTGAAATTTGGTGTGAAAACAATACCGCCCTTACTATCGTCGGTCAGTAAAAATATGTGTTATTTTTTAAATATTG
This sequence comes from Labia minor, assembly GCA_963082975.1. NCBI lineage: Eukaryota > Metazoa > Arthropoda > Insecta > Dermaptera > Spongiphoridae > Labia > Labia minor. Next base: position 73,883,453 of record OY720348.1, read on the forward strand.
AAAAAAAGACACTATGTATAACAATAATTAAATTATTTTACAACAACAATTTTGAAATAAAAATTAAATTTCAAAAAAAAAAGAAAATGATCCAATTACGATGTTGTTTCATTTTCTTTATTTTTTTTTATCCAAATTATAATTATATAATAAATTAATTTATTAACTACTTCAAAAAATAATATTGTTAAATGTTATAATTAAAAATTTAAATAGAAATGATTTAGATTTAAAATAGCTTATACTTTCACAAATTAGAAAACCTTAAAAAATAATTTCTAAATCAATTTCAATTCAAATAAATTAATTCCTCTCATTATCTAAATTTGCAAAGATACTTACTAATAATATTTTAATAATATATTTCTCGGTGTATAAATGTTCAAATCGATTTGAAAATGTGCTCCGTTAACATCTCCTTTGTTCCCCTTCAAACATTTATTTCTATTTATATGAAATAATTATTATATAAATATAAAATTGTATATACTAAAAAACAATATTGATATTTAATTTTATTTTGTTTAATATATACGTTGATTTAATAAACAATTGAATTTGGAAAAGCTCAGACTGGGTTGTATTCATGCATTTTTATGAGTTACGTGTTGCAAAATTTAAACCTTTATCACTTATATATTTTTTGTCTTGAAATCGTCTTTTAACTCTTATTGCGATTTTTTCTATCTAATTCCTTATTAGAAAAACACTGCTGTAGCTGATCATTATCACTATCCAATGCTTATTTCCATAATTTTATCGAAAATCAAAATTAATATTTTGTATCAAGTTATGTCCAGGATTAAATTAAATTAATAAAAAACATACAAATATTGATTTACTTATACTAAAGCTTTATTTTAAAAAAATATTTTAAAAATATATTTTTTTACTTTTTTATGTAATTTCATTATCAAAAACCACTTTCTCTTAAGTTAATTGCTAAGCTAATAGGTTTTTTGCAATTACGATGGATGAATTATTTGTAAATGAAATCCTAGGATTCCCATTCCTACTAATTGAGGATTGGTAGATGACTTTGGCAGCGGAGTGCATAAATCGGAACGCAATGTTTGATATGCGCACTCGTAATCAAAAGTCGGTACCAAATGAAGACCCATTTTCACTAAAGAGCGCATCTGCAGTGTTATACAAATCAATGGTTCGCTTCATTTATTCGATTATTCAAGAAATACTAAAAAAGTATTAAAGAAAAAAAAACATGGATAATATTTTTATAAATATATATATATATATGTAGAATTATTTGTATATAAAACAAATGTAATAAATGATATTAAATTTAAAAATAGAATATTAAATTAAAAAAATAAATGATAAATTTAATATATACATCTTAATATCTATTAGTGTAAGATGTTAAAGTGGTATTATTTTTCTACAAAATATATATATATATAATATTGAAATCATTTTATACTAGTAATTATAAATTAATTCTTAATAATATTTTTAATTATATTAGCAATTCATTAAAAAAATAGTAAAAAGAGCGACCAGGATAATGATTAATCAATATTCGATGAAATTCCAAGAAGAAGAAATCAATGGATTTCTGGTCAATGATGGTTATTGAAAAAAAAGAAAAATAATAAAATTTGGTGTCATTAATAGAAAAGAACTTACGTAGAAGAGAGGCCTGGACTCACACACACTAAGTAATTCGTTAGAATTCTAGCATAGTGTTTGAGTTTCTGGTAGCCGGACACAACTGCCTCGAAACGAGCGAGCTTAGCTGCTATACCCGAGCTCCAGTCAACCCAAGAAGACCTGCGCAAGCGCTGCTAATTTCGCACACGTGCTATCACAAGTCCTCCAGATCATTACGATTATTTCCCATTCATAAAATACTATAAATAAACCTTCTATTAATGTATAGATATGTAAATAATATACATAGATAGAGAAAGATATATAATCATCCAATTGGATATTCGTCACTTGTTCAATGTTGAAGAAAGCAAATGAAAATCAAATCGTATATTGATTTTTGGTTTCTTTGAATAGAGATATGAAATACTTAGAGTAGAAATGTGCAGTTTATTTAATAAGTGTAAGCTAACGCGTACAGAAATAATTGCATTAAATTTATCAGATTCGATTTAAATCATTTTAATAGTTTTTACTTTTCAAAAAAAGTTTTTTCTGGAGTAAAGTACTTTTAATTCATGCTAAATTGATAGTGTATCAACATAATAGAAATCGAAGTTTGCCAAAGTATTTTTATAGACGAATTTCAATCGAAGCAATATGAAAAGATATTGTCCATTTTATGAAAGTTCTACATTTACGAGTGAGTCTAACTTCTATTCTTTTGTATGAATGAATAAATAAACAAAATAAAACAATTTAATGTGGTTTATTATGTTTGTTTAGTGAATTCATTTTTTAAATGTTTTGATAATTTTTATAGTTAAAATATGTTGACCTGTGGCCAGGTCCGAACCGACCGACGGTTTGAAATAAATTAATTTCCAGCTACAGAAACAATTTCAAATAATTTTAATATATCTATTAATGTAATAAAAAACAGATAGGCATAGAACATAAATATTTTTAATTTTATTTTATTTAGAATATATATGCAAGACCAGGCTGTGACGTCATGAATGGCTGGATGACGTCATATAATTTTAATTAAGAAAAAACTAATAAAGATGATTTTTCTCGAGTATAAAACCAATGCAAAGTGAATGATTCGTGATGATATGTAAAAAATCTCATTTGGTGTGAAAATAACCCTTCCCTTCCTATCATCGATTGCTAATACTACCACTTCCGGTTTCCGGAATTGCACCAAAAGTTGATCAATTCATCCCAGTGATGCATTAAGTAAATATACCAAATTTCATCAAAATCGGTTGAGCCGTTCAGGCTGTACACATCTATACGGACGGACAGATATCATGCTAAAAATACTTTTTTCTGTTAAGAAAATGCATGATTCGTGCAGATATGTAAAAATCTCCACATGTGAAATTTGGTGTGAAAACAATACCTCCCTTACTATCGTCGGTCGGTAAAAATGAAATCAATGATCAAAAAGTAGATAACGTTTAGTCGTAAAAATCAAATAATTTAATCCAAAAAAAACATAAATAATTAATTAAAATATTCATTTGAATAGAAAGTGTTGATAGAAAACAAATAAATAATATTTCTAATTAAAGAGAATGAATACTTATTAATGAATTACCTGGCAACGCACAGCCCAACCGATAGGTGACTTATCACATTCACTTTGCAATGCAAACTAAAAGATTTTATTAAAATAAATATAAAATAAATAAATTTTAATCCTATTTTTATTTATATTCTGTTTTTCCATGAAATTTGAGTGAGTGACAGGTTGGATTACTCTTCCGTACATTAGAGGCACTACGGACAGAATAAGCCATGTATTAAAACAGTGTGGCCTCAGAGTTGTGTTCAAACCTCTTTTAAAGATGTCTTCTCTCACAACAAGACTAAAGGACCATATAAAATTAGAGAACGCAGGCGTATATGAAGTGCCGTGTAAGTGTGGGATGGTATATATTGGTGAGACAGGCAGAAAAGTATCAACTAGGATCAATGAGCATAGCAGAGCAATAAGGTTGAAAAATTGCAATCAATCCGCTATTGCTGAGTATGTGTTGACTACTGGTCATGTGGTGGAGTTTGAATCAACAAAAATTCTACACATTGAACAGAATTATTGGAAAAGAAAGATTAAAGAGAGCCTAGAATTGATGAAAAATAAGAATAACATGAACAAGGACAAAGGCCTCTTAATAAATCAAATTTGGGATCTTGTGAATTGAAAATTATTAAAATTATTTATTAATCATCATTTTTATTATTATTTTATAGGACTTAGAAACTTTATTGTTTAGATAATTATATTTCATCACTTTCCATTTGTTGAGAATCATCTTTTTGGCAACACCGGTTTGAATACAACTGGCTTGCTTCCCGCCAAAATCTCTTGCTTAAGTTAATATTAATATAATAAATAATGTAAAATTAAAGAACTCAATTTATTCATAAAAGAATTGTTGTTCACGTTTTGTTTATAATTTTTAATTTAATTGTTTAAGAATAATTATTTTTTCTCCTGTAATTTTGAAATTGTAAGCACGTTCAGAGCGCCATCTGGTTGGTGACTTGGGTCTTATATTAATGATCATTGGTCACTTGTCACTGGACACTGGAACAGTGCAGACGCTTGATAACGATTGCAGAAGTAGCAATCGAAACGTTGTGTATATGTTTGTATTTTTTGAATAAATTTACAATAACAAATATCAATATCTGGTTTAATTTACAAAATTCCATTATACTGATATATAGAATATAGACGATATTACTTGGATTAATCTTATAATGCTAGCTAAAATTGTTTGTTTGTATTATTGAGGACCCCAGTTCCATTCATTTTAATCAGATCAATGCAATGATGCAACATTTAATAATTGTAATAAATAATTAAAGAATTGTATATCAGTATTTTTTAAAGGGTCGAGCAATAACTCGGTGTCCCAGGTATTAATATTACCAGACTAACCCAATAATAATGAATCATTTTTTTTAACTTAAGTACCGAGCCGAGGCTCGGGGTCCCGGTACTATATATTAATATATTAATATATTATTAAATAAAATTTTATTTTTGATGAATCTAAATATATATATATATATATATATACTTGTAATGATATTATATATATCACAAAAATAGAAATGTAATTAAAACTTGATTGATATACGCAGAGCGTTGATTCAATATCAATGGATTATAATTGATGTTTAAGAGGTTGTGATAAGCACTGAACAGAAGCACTTACTCTCTTCATTATAATAGACAAAACAATTACATAATATTTTCATCGCGTAATTATAAATAAATTAATCAATGTTAATAATTAATCATAATAAAAAAGGAGAGGCTTGTAAATATATAATAAATAATTCATTTAATACTAATCATACTATATACAGTGGCGCAGCCAGAGGAGGGTTTGGGGGTTATAACCCCCCCAGGAAAGAAAAAAAAATTAAAATTGCTGTATATTATGTACTATATTACAAATAGAAAGGAAAAATATAATCCTTCTTTTTATTTAAAAAAAAAATTCTTAAAGTATAACTTAGTGTATATATAAGCAAGTTTATATTTTATTTTAAAAAAATTTTAACAAAAATAAAAATTACTTATTTTTCCGTACAGAATTTAATATAAGAAATAAAAAAAATATTTTATTATTTCTCCTAAATCATAAAAAACAAAAGACTTAATATAAGATTACTAGATGATTGTGAAATTTGCCAATTTGACTATTATTTAAATATAAAATAAATAAATATATTCCTCAAATTCTAGATATTTTTAATTATTCATAGATTAATTGCTAATTTCATAAAAATTATGAAGCGAAGACTATTTTTTTACTTTCCCGCATACTTCGTATAAGGGAAGTATTGGAATCGTCAAAAATTTCGACTTCGAGATTTCGATAGATCTTGACGTTTTAGAACTCCCTGAGTCGGAAAATACCATTTTTCGAATTATGTCTGTGTGTATGTATATGTATGTATGTATGTATGTATGTATGTAATGTCTGTAAGCAAATTTACTCAAAAACTAATCAAGCTAGGACTTCGAAATTTGGTACACCGATATTATTCACAGTTTGTAGATTTCTATCAAAATTTCGTCAAAATCGGTTAACCGGAAGTGGTACTTTACCTACACTGGTTGCGTTTACCTTTCAAGTAAAGTACCAGTTTGCTTCGAGATATTTGCTTCATATTTTGTATATAGATTTAAAAATATGAAAAAAATTGAGATACCAAATTTCATCATGATCTGACTACCGGAAGTGACATTTTACCTATACAAGTAGCGTTTCTTTTTTACCGACCGACGATAGTAAGGGAGGTATTGTTTTCACACCAAATTTCACCTATGGATATTTTTAGGTACCAAGTTTACACATTCTAAATATTCATTCACAACTCTTTATACCTATTTATATGCGGGAAAGTCTAGGGGAGGACACTCCCGCTTATTTTTTTAAATGGAAACGGGTAAAAATCCCTAAAGGAAAAAATCCATAAAAGTCAAAAATCCCTAAAACCAAATATCCCTAAAAAGAAAAATCCCTAAAACTGAAAATCCCTAAATAAAAATATCATTGACTGAAAAAATCCCTAAAAGAGAAAATTACTAAAAACAAAGTTTTTCATTTTTGTATTAATTTTAATTGTGATTAAGAAAATTAAATCACAAGGTGAGCATGATACCCAGCTGAGACACGACCTCCCAAGGAGGTAATCGGGCCTGGACCGAAAGAAGGGAAAAATGGGTCAAAAAATACATACATAGGGCCAACACACGTGATTTTTCCAAAAAATAGGGGTGTAAAATTCGTATGTTAAATAAAGGGAATTTACTCAAATTTCGTTTATTAGCATACGTTTTAATAGCTTAATGATTCCAAGCACCGTATATTTTAACAGGGAATATACAACGCAATTTATGAAATTTACTAACATCAGAGGTTGTCTTTTTCATTTTGCTCAATGCATTTATAGAAACATCAAGTCAATGCCAGAAGAAGAAGTTTTGAAGCTCTATAATCAGAGGCGGATTATTATCTCTTACGAGATAGTAAAAAATTAGGGAAATTTTTTATTTAGGGATATTTTTATTTAGGGATTTATTCTTTTAGGGATATTTTACTTAGGGATTTTTTTTTCAAGGATTTTTTCTTATGGATTTTTACATGATTTCTTTTAAAATATCCTGCCACTACGGGCGTACGAAAAGCTTTCGAAATCTTAAAGTAGATTTTTTTATAAATAACTCCTTTATTATTAAGTTAGGGGTAAAAATGAATATAATGAAACTTTTAGTAAATACGATTTCCTATAAATTTAATACGATAGTATAATTCTCAAAAATCGGTATTTATTGAGAAAATCAATAAAATGTGCTTTGACATCTCTTTAAACTACCCATACTTATGGGTATCTTGTCCAAAAACAATCCAATCCGCTCCCATCATTCCCAAAAAAAACATCTAAATATCAAATTTCAAGACAATATCTCATTTTGTTTAGACGTATCTCGGTAACGGATATAATATAAATATTTTTAATTTTATTTTATTTATAATATATAAGGGCTGGCTGTGAAGTCATGAAGTGCTGGGTGACGTCATATAATTTTAAATTAAGAAAAAACTAATGAAGATGATTTTTCTCGAGGATAAAACCAATACAAAGTGCATAACACGTGGAGATATGTCCTCACGTGAAATGATATGAAAATAACCCTTCACTTCCTCTCTTCGATCGGCAATACTAGCACTTCCGGTTTCCGGATTTGCACCAAAAGTTGATCAATTCATCCTACTGATGTATTAAGTAAATATACCAAATTTCATCAAAATCCGTTGAGCCGTTCAGGCTGTACACATCTATACGGACGGACGGACGGACAGACATCATGCTAAAAATACTTTTTTCTGTTAAGAAAATGCATGATTCGTGGAGATATGTACCTAAAAATATCCATAGGTGAAATTTGGTGTGAAAACAATACCTCCCTTACTATCGTCGTTCGGTAAAAAAGAAACGCTACTTGTATAGGTAAAATGTCACTTCCGGTAGTCAGATCATGATGAAATTTGGTATCTCAATTTTTTTCATATTTTTAAATCTATATACAAAATAGGAAGCAAATATCTCGAAGCAAACTGGTACTTTACTTGAAAGGTAAACGCAACCAGTGTAGGTAAAGTACAACTTCCGGTTAACGGATTTTGACGAAATTTTGATAGAAATCTACAAACTGTGAATAATATCGGTGTACCAAATTTCGAAGTCCTAGCTTGATTAGTTTTTGAGTAAATTTGCTTACAAACATTACATACATACATACATACATACACACACAGACATAATTCGAAAAATGGTATTTTCCGACTCAGGGAGGTCTAAAACGTCAAGATCTATCGAAATCTCGAAGTCGAAATTTTTGACGATTCCAATACTTCCCTTATACGAAGTATGCGGGAAAGTAAAAATCTTAATGAAATTTTGTCTTTGAGAGAGCCCGGGGGGACCCCGCCATAGGTATATATAGGTGGAGCGGCTAGTCAAACCCTCCCCCCAGGATCAAATCCTGGTTGCGCCACTGATATATATACCAAAATCAATTATCAATCTAAGTTCTTATTTCTTATGAATAATATACCTAAACCGACTTATAAATTATAAATTAAAATTAATAATTAATATTTATTAATCCAGCGCGTGTGTGGCTCTTTGTTGATGACACCACGTCACGTGTTGGCGCGTGAGATTTGCAGTGTTAAAAAATTAATTCTGGTACTTTCAGCTATTCAATCAAGCTGAAATTCTATATATAGCAGTTTTAAACAATTTTTATTCATGTGAAAAACTATCAAACATAAATCTTTATTTTTACAGTCACTTTAGAGGAAAAAAAATCAAAACGTTGCAAGTAATGACCCTCTTGTATGTAAATGCATTTTAGTGTAAATTTTGAATTCTAATTCCAAGAACAGGATAATAATTTTATTTTATTGTATTCATTAAAATTCGTTGAATTCGTAAACGCATCTTTACGATTTTGTTCGGCAATTTTTCCTAACTAAAATTTTTTGATATCAGTTTATAAATGTCATTTCTTTTGAAAAGTTTATATGATTACTTTGAAGTGATATACCACAATATTTTTTTTAAATCATCGATTTTTCTTTTGAAAAGCAGGGGCGGCGGAAGGCGGTCTGCTAGGTTTAAAATTTACTCTGTGTATTAATTAATATTGATTAAATAACTTAATAATTTATTTATGTGTATTAATTTATAAAAACCACTATTTGATTGACTTATAATAGAAAGGGCGGCAAACTGGAGATCGCCCCGGGCGGCAAAAGTTCTAGGTACGCCACTGGTTCCAAGGGAGTCGTGAATTCAAAAAGTTTGAGAAGCACTAATGTAGATCATTATATAAATGTTTTGTAACTAATGTGTGAATTTGGAAAAAAAAACTTTAATTAAATGAAGACTTAGCAATTCTAAAAAGATGGTTCATTCAATCATTATTAGAATCCCTTGTTAATTAATTATTGTATATTATCTTGTATTCTGACATGATTGGTTGATTAAATGAATTGAATTTATAAATGAAGAATTTGTCCCCTTTTATTGTAAAATAAAAAAATCAAGTGATTAGTGGGTATAAACAGAGTTCTCTGAATATTACAAGTTAATAGAAAAAAATTAAATTAGAATAATCTACATATAAAAGTACATTATATAAATATAAAGAATATTAAATTTTGAGATGTTATTATATAGTATTATTTGTTTATAATTGATTGTTATTTCTCTCTTAGACCATCTCAGTATCTTTTCAGAATGCCTTATATTACAATCAAATTCATAATCCATTGATTTTTTTCATAATAATAAATAAAATTTTTACCTTTATTAAGTTGAAGTGTGCTTTGATTTGAATTTATATTTTTTAATTATTCTGAAATCGCATGATCGCAACGTAAATTCTATTCTTCAATCTCTTCGTATTATTATTACATATTTCATTCATTTATAACCTTTGATTGAGAAATAATCAATATAAAATATAACATAATTATATATATTTCTTAAATACTCTAGACTAGAGTATAAATATTTATTAATTTCATTAAACACATAATATAATTTTCTTTACATGTAAATTATTAGAAAAAATAAATAAATTATATACCATTGTTCATTACAATAGAAATAAAAAACTTATGTGTATTTTCGAAAAATATAAATTATTAAATTTATAAGATATATTTAAAAAATATTACATTGAAAATTAACAAAAACATTTAATCTCATCTTGTAGACCTACCTGCGTAGAAACCACATTCAACCAACCGTCCCTATCCTGAGTTGCCTCTATTTCTATCCTCTGTCAATTCCCATTAGTTTAATTTTATATTATGTTAATGTCATGTTATATAGGATGTATATGTTATAATAGATATATTATAATTATAATTAAAAAAAAATTTTAATATTAAACTATGATATATATTTATGTAAATTCAAAATTTTATAAAGAAATAGCATTAGATGATTTATTAATATATATATAGAACATTTCTTTATAAAGCAATTAATTAGTTTAGACTTTTGTTTAGTAAAAATAATTATATTATAATATATATAATTGTGACAAGTTAAAAGTGTAAAATATAAAAAAATAACTATAAATATGAGTAAATAAACAGTTAAAAAGAAATAAGCAAAAATAAATATAAATATATAAATACCTTAAAATATTATTTAAATATTAAGTAGTTATATAAAATAAATGTATTAAATTTTATTTTTCTTTGTTTATTTTCTTCTAAATGTTTTTAACACAATTTATTTACCATTGATTATTTTATAATAAAAAATAAATTTGAATATATTTATATAATATATAAAAAAAATTTAGCAATTATTTGTCGGTTTAATTATAATTTTATTTATTTATTGAGATCTAAAAAATAAAGAAAAATGATTGAATTAATATATATATATAAAAAAAATTTAGCAATTATTTGTCAGTTTAATTATAATTTTATTTATTTATTGAGATCTAAAAAATAAAGAAAAATAATATTATTATATTCATTAATAGTTAATACGTTTTATTCTTGTTAATATTGAAAAAAATTATTAAAAAAGAATAAAAAGAGACATTTTGTAGAAAAAACAAAGAATTGTGCATTATATAACTAATAAATTTAATTTAAAAAATATAAATTAAATATTTCAGCGCTCTCTGTAGTAGTTTTCTAAATAAAAACCAACTAATTTTGAAATATGTCTATTATTATTCCTATATAATCAAATAATAAAATATTTACCCATTATTAATATTTAATATAAATAGTATTTAAGTAAAAGGATTGAAGTATTCATTCATCTATATATAAAAAAAAGGTTTTTGTCTATACATTGCTCAGAATTTAAAATTTTTTGCATATCTCGCGTTTCATGACCGCTAGAATCCAAAAGTGATTTTAGAATTTTTCATTTCTGTCTGTCGGGAAAATAAAGATGCAATAGACTCAAAAATGTGTGTGGCTTAACCGATTATATACCTCTATTTGAACATAGGATATAAATTTTTATTATCTAACTAATCAATAACCGCAAAAATTAATTTTTAAAAATTTATATAAAGCTCCATATTGTTCATTCTCTTGTGGCTCACGTTCACGTTGAGACTTGTTCAAAGTCGATTCATTTTACCCACTGAATATAAATTAATAATTTTAACAATTCCCAAACAAAGAATTAATATAATATTTAATTTTTAATTTAAATTCTAATATTCAAATATCATTTCAATTAAATAATTTATTTTAAAAGTTCTCATTTTAATTCATTTAATAAAATATTTAGATCATATTTAAGTTCAATTATTTTTTATTTATTCTTATTTTATTTGAATGAATATTTTCTTCTTTTTTATTTAAAATTGAAGGGTATAATTTTATGAATATTTAATATAAAAAAAAGAGAAATTATTTCTTTTAGTGTTTTATAAATACAAAAATATTTTCAAAACGTCAATTAAAATGACTAAATTATATTATCTTTGTTTTTGTTTCAATTATTAATTACAACTATATTTTAAGTGCAAAAATGATTTCTTGGTTATATAAAAATTAAAATATGAGTTTTTAGACAAATGATATAAACAAGTTGTTTTAAATTTTTGTCTTTTTGTAAAATGAGTATTTTTTTTAAATTTGTCCAAATTATTGTAGTCTATTGATTCTATTGTATATTAATAGGTTTGTTTTTTTTTATTTTTAATTTTTAATAAATTCTCTTTTTTGATATGATATTAATAAAAAATAATATTAAATTGTATATAAATTTAAAAATTATAATATTTGAATTAATTTAAATTTTAACACATGTAATCAATCATATGCAAATAAAATAGAAAATTTTGAAAATCAAATCAGAAATATGAGTGTAATTACAATACTTTAAAAGTTTTATATTTAATTATAATATTCAAATAGGGGTATTATCTGAGAATATTTAAAATAAATGTATGTTTATATTGATAATTTTCAAAAAATACTCATATTAATAATACATGGACTATTTGAATATAATTAGAACCTCTCTCTTACCCTCTATTTTAAATTTTAAAAAACGGAAAGTTTTCAAGCCAAATTAATAAATTTATATGCCTCATGTAACATGGATTGGTAAATGAATTGGGCTGGAAGAGGAGGCAATTTATAAGTTTCTTCTAATTCAGATTAAGGTCAAATCGGACAACATTTTTCAAATCTGGTCTAGCTAAGAAGATTCAATATTTCTGTTAACAAATTATTCAGAGTCTTGGCAAAGCGTATGACTCAGTTTAAATTGAAATTTATATAAATTAACAAAATGAAAATTTTTATTTGTTTAAATTTTATTATAATGAATAAAAAAAAATTAAATATATTGATCACGTGATTAAAAGAGTGCGAAAAACAAGCAAGAATCTTGGAGGAAATTGGTGTTGGATGGAGGTCGGTCAGAACAGAAACTGTTAGCGAAATCTTCCTGTTGCGACTAATAATTTTCAAATCCCTTAGCGCCACAGTTAGATAAGTTTCTTCTAAGGGGGGAAAAGAACTATGGTCTATAAAATATTAATAAATTAACTTAATAATAAAAAACAAATAAATCAATTAATTTAAATGAATACTATTAATGAATGTATATATTGTTAGTTTATCTATAGTTTTATAACGGTAAATATGTTAATTTTATTTTTATAAATTGTCTTAAGTCTCTAACTTTGGATTTTCACAAATTTCATTATAATTAAAAATATTCAATAAATATCAAGCAATGAAAATAAAATATCAAAATGAAATGATATAGAAATGTCATCCTCTATTATAACATATACTTACGAACCATAGGAAGAGGAAATATTAATGAATGTTTGACAAAGCACAAAAATAGTATATTATAATATTAATACTAATAATAACCAACATCTACCATTTGACCCTTTAAGAATTGAGATTATTCAGATTACTGAATTTTTTCTACACTTTTCTTATTTCGGAAAGAGTCTGGATTACATGAACTTCCTCTTTAAATTCTCCTTTGATTAACAAACAAATTAATTAATAACGGATCTTACATATAAATGACTAGATATAGCAATTACACAGGCCAACGATGAAAAAACTTTTTTAATGAATATACCTTATTATTATGTTTTTTAGGTTGCTGAATCCAAATATGATGCTTAAAAAACTGAATCACCTACCATTTCTTCACATTTTATAGTTAAATGGATTTTTTTCGAGATTTTTGCGTTTAGCGATATTTAAAGAATTTAAACAGATTTATAGTATTATAATATTTAGTACCGGGACCCCGAGCCTCGGCTCGGTACTTAAGTTAAAAAAAATGATTCATTATTATTTGATTTGGCTGGTAATATTAATACCTGGGACACCGAGCTCTCGCTCTACCCTTTAAAAAATATTGATACACAATTCTTTAATTATTTATTACAATTATTAAATGTTACACATTTGCATCAATCTGATTAAAATTAATGAATTTGTGCTCCTCAATAATACATAAATATATAATATATAGGTACATATATTTTTTTTCTATAGTGTTTTTTTGAAAAACTGTTTAGCGCCCCAAGTGGTTATAAAACAAACTAAAGACAAAAAAACGTGCTTTGCAGCTTTTCGGAATTAAAAAAGCAAAATTGGCAGTCGTGGGACTGGCCGACAGAAGTGAAAACTTCTGCGTAAGAAATTTTAAAACAGACGAAATTCGCGCTATTTCACGAGAAAGATGAATTTCATATGCATGTATATATATATAACTTATATATTATTTTAAACATATATTTTAAACAAATTTGTAACTTATATTTATATATATATAAATACACAACTTTGTTTAAAATATTGCAATACGAACTGTTTTATAATTCTTATCTCTAACATAAAATATATATTTATTATGTGAAGTTCATTTCGTATAATTTTGATTATATATGTATATATGAAGTTCATTTCGTATAATTTTGATTATATATGTATATATGAAATGAACTTTACATAATAAATATATATTTATATGTTAGAGATAAGAATTATAAAACAGTTCTAATGACAATTCAAATTTCGCGCTCTGTTATAAGAAATTTGAAAGCAGACGTAATGTGCTAGCTTCATGGTGTTGGTCACGATCACGCGAGTTCTATACTTTTTCCCCATCCCGCAAAAGTGCTCAACGCCGCTAAAGAAGTTTTCACTTCAAAAATTATTTAATATTTGTAAATATATCTGACTTATAGAAAAAATGAAAATTAATTAAAGAAAGAAATTGTTTTTAAAATATCCTGAATAATATGTAACAATTTTCAAGATAGAAATTTATTACAATATTACAATTATTAACTGTTGCATCATTGCATCAATCTGATTAAAATGAATGGAACTTCGGGTACTCAATAATAATAAATAAAATAATATTAATAAATATATTAAATAATATTTTATTGAAAAAATATTAAAAATTATAAAACTATCTAAAACTTAATTAATAAAAGAACAATGAATAAATAAATATAGAATAGTAATTTATTAAAAAGTAAACAATAGATAAAAAGAAAAAAAAATAACAAAATCATTATTTTCATTTTTAAATAACGATTCACCCGGCGAGTTTCGAACCGACGAAATCCACTCGTTAAAACATCAGTCCAACCTCTGGACTATATGTATTTAGATAAAAAATTGTCATATTTTTACTGTCTTAGCAGTATTTGATGTTTTTTATTTATTTTTTTTTTTTGAGAGAGATTAATAAATATCTATATATATTTTATTAAAAATAAATATTTTTAATTTTATTTCGAAATTAAATAATAAATTTTAAAATATTTTAAATAAAAAAAAATATTAATACAAATAAAAATGGATGCCAATTTTGACGTTTTCCATATATAATTTTCAATTAAGAAATTAATAATGAAGCTGTATGTTTCAAGAGATATCATCAATAAAACTTAATTTTTCTTTATAAATACTATATCTAGTGTGAATTTGAAAAAAATCGTTAGAGCGGTTTTTGAGAACCAATATATATAGATAAATAGATATATACAATTTTAGCTAGCATAATAAGATAAGATTGATAAGAAAAGTAGGTCTAATGAATGTAGATGATGTTGGTAGCACTGCCAAAAAACATTTGCTGGTCAAACAGCTGGTGTTTTCTTTACTGTCAACCACTGTCAACCAAACCTCACTTTAACTGACTTTAACGTTTCTAGTACATGTGCTCAGTAAAATGTCTAATCGCGGTTGTAAAAACTCTGCTGACAGTTTTTGTTATATTTGTGGTGAGTTTGTGATTAAAAAACACCAAAGAAACATTACAGACTTTGTGAAAAAGGTTTATCTATCATATTTTGGAACTAAACTTGGTGATCAGGAGAAATCTTGGGCACCACATAAGGTATGTTATGTTTGTGTTGAAGATCTAAGAAAATGGTCAAAAAAGGAGAGAAAAACCTTTAAATTTGCTGTTCCTATGATATGGAGGGAGCCGAAAAATCATTCTGATGACTGCTATTTTTGCAGTGTTGATATTACTGGTCATAACTCAAAAAACAAGAAGGTAATAAGCTATCCTAATCTTCCGTCTGCCATCCGACCAGTAGGACACAGTGTAGATTTACCGTTCCCTGAACCACCAGATGATTTAAATTCTATTGAAGTATTTTCTGATGTGCAATCCGAGTCAAATGAACAAGATGATGAAGAATTCCATTGTACTACTGAAAATGTAGAGCCTAAAGTGTTTACACAAATCGAGCTTAATGACTTGGTTAGGGATCTGGGCTTGACTAAAGAAAAGGGTGAATTGCTTGGCTCTAGACTGAAAGAAAAGAACTTGTTAGCCATTGGAACCAGCATTCATGTGTATAGAAAGAGAGAGCAGCAATTTTCCAAGTATTTTAAACAAGAAGGTCAAGTTCAGCAAGCAACACATCGAAGAAAAAGCTACATAAGAAGCTTCAAAGAAAAAAGAGAACGGAAGTATAAACCAATTCCAGCTGACAAGTGAAACCTGTAATACCAATAAAAACCGATAATGGCACATTCGGTCACTGTTTTAAACTGTAAATACAAACCATGCTTATGATTTAACATAGCGTTTCATTAATTTCCCTATATACTAAAGTGGTTTTATACTATATCATTAAAAAACAGATTGCTCAAAAACTGTGCGTGATACAAAAAAACCAAGGCCAGATTTGGATTCAGCTCAAAAAAATCTATAAACATCACCTATTAACGTGAAAAAAGTTTTCAAAAAAATTTTTTTGTTTGCCTGTGTTATCTATTATATGTTGTAAAGAAAACTTGCAATTTAATATATTATAATAATTAATTTTTCATAGTAAATATATTTTATTTAGTTTGAAGTGTTATCTTTATTATAAAAAGGTCAAAATATATATTTACATTAACATTTTGATGCTTTTTAAAAGAGCATTAAAATTAAAGAAAATCTCTATAAAAACCTAAGCATTTATTTTAATCATTATGAAGTGTGCAAATATTTATGAAGAAATGTCCAAAGATACTAGAACATTTTATTCTGAAGATAACATCTTGGATTTTAATAGAAATTATAATTTAAAAAAATGCAATTTTAGATGAGATCATCATGTCATTTATTGTTTGCACTATTCTGTTATATCCATAGTTGAATTATATTAAATTTTTTTTAATTCTTACATATGAGTTATTAACAAACAACTTCAATGTTTTCTTCATCATCACATCAAATTTTAATTCAAAAGATTATAGATTTTGGTTTTATATTAATTTATAAAAAAAATCATGTTAATTCTATTTCTACTAAAGTAATTTCTATTTAGTGATAATTCTATTAACATTCTTATTAAAAACAAAGGTTTTCAAATTAATATAATAAATTATTTCAATATCAATTCTAAGGGCCAACGAACTAGAATCTATTCTATGCTTTCATTTAGAATTAAATTCTCTTTTCAATATCTTTTATAATTACGACAAATTAACTTTCATCAGATACGTCTTTGAATTCATTGAACTCAAAAAGAGATAGAGAAGGTATAGCTTGAAAACGAACAATTTTCTATTCACCTCATCTTGGTTTGTAATGCTTTGAAACAAATTGTAATTATTTATGGGAACATTCAAAGACTTTTAATTAATTTTGTCTTGGTTTCTTTAGGAAAAGTAGCGCTTTCTCTCTCTGAGGTAATTAATTGGACTATACAATCAAGTAGAAAGATGTATAGGTATGCTTTTTTTAATATATAAATTAAAATGAATAAAATCATTTTATTGTTGATTATTTGTAATTAATATAAATATATATATATATATATATATATATATATATATATATATATATATATATATAGGGTATTCAATAACATAAAAGATTTCATTTGTGTGAACGCGATTCAATTTTAGTATCAAAAGTTTCTGGTCGCATTAGCCAATACAATATTAAATAAAGATTTACATCACAGACCATTCATTTGCATTTATTATTATCAAAAAAATCAATTTGATAATAAATCAAAATTGGTTATTTTAATAAATACATTATTTTATTAAAGGTTTTATTTAAAAAAAAAAATTTGAAAATAAAACAAATGTCATGACCTATCTAAATGTCAATATTTAATATGACAAAAGTGAATAATTTTTAAAAATTATGGTTTTCAAAATAATTTATCAAATTTTAATAATAATGAATTTGAATAAAATTAAAAATTTGGAAAATTTTATAGTTAAGTGGTTAGATTTCCAAAAAAAATATATATTATTTTCAAGAAATTATTATCACATATTTCAGATTACATGCCCCATTACTATTATTCAATTCATAGTTAATATTATTGCATATTTTGTAAATTGTTTCAATAATTTTGCAAATAATTATTTTTTTATTTACACGTTAGTGCTTTTGGTTTGAGCATTTCTCATTAGTAGATTATTTTATTTTATTATTATTCTTATTTTAAAATTGTAATTTCCATATGGTATGCTGAAAATCATTTTATATAAAAAAAATATTCTATTTGATATAAAAATTTCTCATAGAATATTTAAAAAAACTTCCCAACAAATTGTTTCATTTAATTGACACAAAAACAAACGTGCTTGTGGTCTGAATAGTAGTTTTAATGGAATGGCGATAAAGTTGTGTCATCTGATGATAAATCGTATTTTTGAATTAGATGCTGTTGAAGCCATCACAGCATCTCAAATTTAATTTTAGACCTTACAGACATTCAATGAAAATGGAATTATCTAAAACATGTATTGTATATTAAAAATATTCAAAGATAAGAGCATTATATATATATATTTTTTGAACTAATATTTATTTTTAATTTTCTATAATGGATAGTAGATTGAAAGTAATTTAATAATTTATACAGAGATTGTACGTACACTAGATAAATTTTTGATAAGAATTCATCAATAGAAAAAAATTAGTAAAAAGTGTTCCAAGGTAAGCTACATTCCCCTTTTATGAAATAATCAGCAGAAAATTAATTTTTCGAACAAGTTTTTTTTTGTTACTGAGATCTTCAGAAAAGATGTTTTATGACTTCTCTGACATTCAGACTACATATCAAAACATGATTTAAATATTATTTAAATGATAATTCATTAAATTTCATTAAAAACATCACAACAAATATTGTTATGATTTAAGAAATGAGTTTTATAAATAAGTTCAGATAGATATTATAGGTATTAAAACTTATGCTTATATTATGATGATATCCAAAATAATTAGCCTTAAATTAATATATATTATTCTAGAAATAATGGTCATATCATTTTGAATATAAGATGTTGAATAAGATTATAAGTGAAAATTAATCATTTAAAACAATGATAATAATAAATTATGCGATGTTTCGATTTCTTCTATTTTGGATTTCACAACAGGCAAATAATTCTTTATATATATATATAGTGAGTTTTAAATTAAATAATTGTGTAAAATCAGTAATTTTCTTTATTTTGACTTGTTCAAATCTTCAAATAAACGTTTTGACATTCTACATTTAAAATATAAGAGAAACTATTTTAAAAGATTTTTAATAAATAAGTATATTTTATAATTTTAATTTTTTAATAGATTACTTGAAAACATTTGAAATAATATACATAAGGACATATTAGTAAAATCTAAAAAAAAAGATTTTATATAATTATATTATATTAAACTTCAATTTATTAAAAAATGGAATCTCCAAATTGTGTTTCTTATAAAAACAAAATTCCCAAGAATAAATTTAAAAAATTTATAAATATAACATAAATCTTATTTTAGATGAGAATTTGTATGATTTGTAGTGATTTGTAGTTAATGTGTATTAAGTGATGCTAAACGAATATGACAGGTGGAGTTGTTGTAATCATTTAGCTAAACTTATGCATTGTTTTAATAAGAGATGGCGTTGGCATTTATATTAATTTTGGTATGTTTTAAAATCTTCATATGAAAGTAATCTTAATTTGTTCAGCATTATACTGTAAAATTATATGAAGTTTTACTTATTTTAAATAAATTTATTTTATAATATAGCATCAATAGTCTAATACCAGCAAAACGACAAGAAATATATTTTATTAATATATATATATTTTTTTTTTTTTTTTTTTTTTTATTATTTCAGAAATATACAATCTGCCTATTTTAATATAGGCAATAAGTAATTTTTATAAAATATGAAATACACATCCCTATCATTGCAATACAATATCATGTCAAGCAACATATTTGCACTTAACATATTAGTTTTAAATATTACACACACACTCATCCCGAACATTTCATAAACACGCACTTCACTTTTTCACACATGAATGTCAAAATTTTCTATTAACGAGATCCAATATATCATATCTTTTTAATCTCTTGATTGTATCATCCCTAACAAGTAATTTTTTAACTAACACATTTGGATGGTTTTCCATTTTTTTAATATACTTTTCACTTAAGATGTTTATTTTATCATTTAAGTTTTTAATTTCTAAGTCCCTTTGTATGAATCTAATTGGAACATACCACGGGGCTCTTACAAGATTTTTAAGTGTTTTGTTTTGAAAGCTTTCAATTTTTTTTTATGTTAGTTTTTGAGGCTGATCCCCAGAGTTGGATCCCATACATCAGTTTTGGTTTGATTATGGATTTGTATAGAAGAACTTTGCTTTCTAATCCTAGGCTAGAATGTCTCCCTAAAAGTCAATATAGTTTTCTATACTCTTCCCTTGAGTGGACAATTCTAGTTGAAATATGATTTTTCCAAGTCAAGCGCCTATCTAGATCGATTCCTAGGTATTTTGCCTCATCTTTTTGCGGAATGATAGATTTATTCATGTATATTGGCGGGCATGTTTGCCTATTTAAGGTGTAGGTGACAAATATAGATTTGGTTGCATTTATCTTTAACCGCTATCTTTTAAACCAAAGATATAACATATCGAGATGAGTTTGAAGTCTTTCAGATACAACATTATGATTTACATTTGTTGAAATGATTGCAGTATCATCAGCGAAAGTTGCTATGTCATTATAAGGAGAGAGAGGCATGTCTATCATATATAATAGAAAAAGGGCTGGCCCTAGAATACTACCCTGAGGGACTCCTGCTCTAATTTGCATTAAGTTGGAGGAAGAACACCCATATTTAACAAAAAAGTGTCTATTAAGATAAGACTTTAATAATTGATAAAATGTGTCTGGTAAATAGTTTTTAATTTTATAAATTAACCCTGTGTGCCAAATTTTATCAAAAGCCTGTGTTATATCAAGATATACTATTCCACAGTAAGATTTACTTTCAAATGCATCTTTAATTTTTTGAACTACCCTATGCACACCTGTTCGATAGTAGAGTGTTCTTGACGAAAGCCGAATTGATATTCAGGAATTATATTTGTTAAGTAAGGCTTTAATTCTCGGAATAAAATTTTTTCCAAGATCTTTCCCAAAATTGGAAGAAGACTAATATGCCTATATGATGTTAATTCATTTGGATTTTTACCTGGTTTTAATATCATTATAATTCGAGCTACTTTCCATAATGTTGGAAAGTAATTTAATTTAATTATAGCATTATAGATATTTGCAATAAAAATAAAGGCTATTTTGGGAAGTTCTTTTAATAATTTGCCTGAGATCAGATCATATCCAGGAGATTTTTTATCTTTTATATTTTTAATTTCGTCAAGAACTTGCTCAAATTTGATTTTTTTAAATCTATAGGGGTCCTTATGTAATTTACTAGTTTTGATCACCCTTGTATTGATTTTTATTTTCAGGGGGTTCATTGAACACATTAAATAAGTGCTTAGCAAAAGTATCTACTTTTTCTTTCTCACCTCTAGCCCATCCCTTATAAATTTTTATTGGTGGAATTTGGGTTTGGGGTCTTTTTAAGGTCTTTGTAGCCTTCCACAAAGAGTAATTACTTTCTTCCTCTGGACTAAGGTTTCTTAAGTATTTCTGAATACCTTTTTCTTTTTCAATTTTTAACATTTTTTTAAAATTTTGTATACATTTATTTAGAGTTTTTTTATCCGTAGGGGACCTTGTCTTTTGCCATCTCTGTCTAGCTTTGCGTTTTTCATCTATTTTGTCCTTAATTGATTGAGAACAAAGGTTTTTTTGATTTTTAATATTTGCTATGGGGGTAGATTGCAAAGAAGCTTTTTGAATTATTTTTATTAAATTGTTTATATTATCCTCACAATATCATGTTTGTCTTTTATACAAATATTGAGGTTTATATTTATTATTTTAATTTAATATATAATTTTATACAAACAATGTGGTCTTTTAATAAAAATGCCCTTAATAATTATCAAAATAACCACAAAAGCTTTAATAAATACATTTATATTTTTTGTTATTAAATTTCTATAGTGGTTCCAATTTGTATATCTATTGAAAAGGGGAACATTTTTTACTCTTTTATCTAATTGGGTTGATACAGTTAAAATTATAGGAGAGTGATCAGATGATAAATCCAAACTAGATTCAATATTTAAGCAATCAAGAGAAATACCTTTAAAAATACAAAAATCTAATAGATCAGGGTTTTTTTTTGGATCTGAAGGCCAGTAGGTTGGTTGACGAGTTGAAATTTCATTCAGATTTCTTTCTTGAATAGCTTGGTAAAGTTGCTTCCCTCTAGGTGTTGTCAATCTTGAGCCCCAATGGGTGTGCTTAGCGTTGAAATCTCCACCTGAGATGAATTTGTGGTCGAAGGTATTAAAAAACTGTTTATGATAAGTAATTAATATATAATAAATTAATAGATAGATAATATGTTATAAGATTCAAATTTTGTTCAAAAACTTTTAAAAACAAAAAAGTTTAAATAAATTTAATCTTAAATTATTTTCATACATCTTGAATTTAATTAAAATCTTTCAGCCTAAAAATAAATACTATTTGAAAGGAGATCTTTGAGTTGAAAATAGATAATACATATAAATTTGAGAAATTCAAATAAATTGAATTTTTTTTTATAACTTTTACATTGCTTTGTCCAGTTTTCCTTCGATATTACATTAATAAAAATAAAAAATATATAAGAAATTTGATTGAAAAAGAAAAAATCGATATTTTAATATATTCTTAAAAAAATCTTATTGCTCATATTAGTTTATTTTATTATTAATTTTAAATTGGCGTTTGGAAAAACACAACTCAGATCTGTCAATAAAATATTTTTAAATCTTCCAATTCAAATGGTATTTCTATTTTACTTGCCGAATCAAACTCGTAATGGCTTAACCAGAATTGATTCAATTTGTAATTTTCCCTAATCCTTATTAAATTATTTTATAGAATAGTCAAATGAGAAAAATTTCTACAAAAAAAAAAAACAAATTGTAAATTAAATTAAATTCAATAATGTAATTTAAAAAAAATGCTCCTCGCTATGATGGCTCAATGGATTTGTTTCCATAGCCTTAATAATAAATAAAGAAATCAAGAAATCAAGACAAATTAGAAAAATAAACTTAAACTTGGAATAATGATTACTTATGTATTATGTACACCCTATTCATAATCTCTATTTAGGGTCATAATCTATATCCCAATTTACATACTTTGATATTCTGAATTTTAAACTCAAATGATTTTTGTATGACAGCGGCAGGTTGAGGTGACTTATGCTGATAGACTTCATCGTTATCTCTCGACACATTATTTTAGAATTTGTCATTAAGCCGAAAAATTAATCCATTTAATTCCCTATTCATACAAAGATATATTCTTACATTATATTATAAATAGATTTAATTAAAAATTACCAAATAAGAACAGAATATTAAACAAAGATCTACCACTTCATTCTACAACTCAACATTATAAATATTTATAAATTTCCTTGCTTAAATTATAATATTATTTGTATATAATAAAAATTTATGATATGAAATGTTCGAATTTGGATTAATGTTAATTTCATATAAAAACTATTATTATAGTTGAATAATGATATAAATAAAATAACTGAAAAGGATCTGTTATAGATTCTACGAGTATATACTAGTAAATTCCTTCTCTATTCATACAAATACTAACAAATTAATATTAAAGAAAACTAACCTATCTTACAAAATCTTATTCATCTAAATCTATTAATAATAATATTAATATCTTTTTTTTAAAAAAAAAACAATTTCAATTTATTAATATTAAATAAAAATATAATAAATATAATTTATATAATTTAATGAATCACAAAATATGAATAGAAAAAATATTAAAAATCTATGACAACATTAATATGAATTAATTACAAAAGAAATTTTCAAAAATTATTTCTAATAAATATATGATAAATTTTATTCTAATCAATGTACTTAAAAAAAAGTTTAAGTTAATTACTATCTTGTTGGTATTAACAATGATAATATTTTTTTGATTAAATTAAATAATATAATTAAATAATAAGCCGAGTAATAGGACGATTGGCAACTGCATTCATCCATCATTCCAAAACGATTTTCGAGTCATCAACATCTGTTACTCATTCATCATGACATCTTGCGATTTCCATTTCGAGGTCACTCCATATCGGACATAGGATAAGGTAAATGAACGCGCAATTGCCACTATTTCAAGTCATTAATAAAATAATTGAATTTATAAATATATATAATTAATATTAAATATAATTTAAGAAATCCAATTAACTTGTAATCTAATATTAAATTAATCATTCAATTTTAAAATATGTAAAACAATTGTATAAAATTTAATAAAAACAATGAAACATTCATCTGAATTTGTCCTTAAAAGGTGGGAGTCTAAATGAATTTTTAAAAATAGATACCCATTTTGAATCATCTTCCCAAAATAATGTTTGTAATAGGTCTTTGTTTATTAATTCCAAATTTATTCCTCGGCTTGGGAATTTCAGTTGGGGTTTATGGGACGGAGCAGGGACGGTGCCAACACAACCTCCGAGACAACATTGGGAAGCTGCTTGATAAGAAATAGTGCCCCCGATAAAGAAAATTAAAATAAAAGTTGAGAGATCCGTTCTATTGATCATAGAACACCTTTATGCAGCTTAAACGGCAACAGACTTGATAGGTCTTTTTGTAAGAAGAACAAAAAAAAAACCTGGGATTTTTTTTATAATTCAAAATATATTTTTATATATTTTTTTTCTATTTCCTGATGGATTCGTTTTTATAGAATTTTTTCATTAAGTTTAATCATTTAATCTATAATTTATTTTTTTAATATTCTAATCATTTCAATATTTTTTCAATTTTTTTTTTTGTTAAAATATTAAATCAGGAGGCGCCGGTTAAATTTTACAGAGCACCTAAAAACGGGACAATCTCGGAAAAACGGGACGTTTGGTCACCCTATTTATAGGTATCATTTGTAAAAAAAAATCATATTTTAATTTTTTTTAAATTTATCAATGTATACATACATTTATTTTAAATATTTTCAAATAATACCCCTATTTTATTTGCATATGATTGATTACATGTTTTACAATTTAAAGTAATTCAAATATTCTAATTTTTAAATTTATATACAATTTAATATTATTTCTTATTAATATCACATCATAAAAAAGAATTTATTAAACAAAATAAACATACAAAGAAACCTATTAATAAATTATATAATAGAATATAAACATTTGGATTTAAAACAAATTTAAAAAATGAACCCAATTTTTTAAAAGGTAAAAATTTTAAAACAACTTCTATATATTATTTTTGTTTAAAAATTCAAAATTTGATATAATCAATAAATCATTTTTACCATTTTAAAATAATTTTATTTAATTATTGAGTAATTAAACTAAAAACAAAGATAATTATTTTAATTGACCTTTTGAAAATATTTTGGACTTCACAAAAAACTAAAAAAATAATTTCTGTTTTTTTTTTATTAAACATAAATAAAATTCATACCCTTCACTTAAATAGAAAAGAAAAATATATTCAAAAATAAAATAAGAAAATTTTAAAAAATAATATTTTAAGATGAATATGATCTAAATATTTTATTAAATTAATTAAGAAGATAATTTATTGAATAAATTATTTAATTAAAATGATATTTTAATATTAAATTAAAATAAAAGTTTAAATATTATAATCATTGGGAATTGCTAGAATTATTAATTTTACGAGGGTATATCAATAAGTCAGTGACTTTTTGAATTTCCCGTCTCTTAAATGAAATTGCAACACTGCTTCTGTCAGCAGGCATCTATCAGCTGACTCCTGTCGAAGTTGGGGCTTTTAGTTTTTGTTTGACATCCATTAATAGCAGACTATCTCGTGATTGGAGAAGAAAATGAAAAAGAGTGAATTTCCATGAAAATCCATGAATTAGGATACGAATTGTTCCTTCATCCATCCTATTCTCCGGATTTGACCCCGAATGACTATTTCTTGTTTCCAAACCTGAAGAAATGACTCGGCGGAAAGAGATGGACTCCAACGATGAAATCATATTACAAACCAATAGCTATTTTGATATCCTTGACAAATCTTATTTAAAAAAAAAATATTGGAGAAACGTTGGACTAAGTCTATAGACCTCAAAGGAAACTACGTTGAAAAATAAAATAATTTTTTAAACCAAATTTTAAAAGTCACGGACTTATTGACCTGCCTTCGTATATTCATTGTCGGAAATGAATCGACTGAACCTCGAGAGTCTCTGAATGAACAACACATGGAGCATTATATAAATTTAATAAATTAATTTCTTCGATTATTGAATAGATATTGAAATAATATATAGCCTATATTTAAATAGAAGCATATAAGAAAATTGAAAAGTAATTTCATAGTAATCCAATTTTGAGTCTTTAACGACACAATTTTCCGGACACAGACATGAAACATTCTAAAGTCAATTTTGGATTCTAAAGGTCCAGAAACGTGAATTTTATTGGATCTTGTAAATGTATTTAATGTGATGCATAATAACACCACAAAAGTTGTAAATCATAAAATAAATTTTGTAGGTTTTGGAACAAGCTAAATCCACATAATTGATATTTATACTTCCCGCTAGTCTGTAATAGATTTGGCAACCATGCAGTATGCACTTCTTTTTTTCCTCCCATTCAGTTTTTATTTCCCTATTAAATCTCGTAACTATTTATCTACAAATTCACATTTAATATATTATGTTGAAAATTGATAAAAAAGAGAATCATTATTTTTCAAAAGAATCAACATGATCGATTCTTAATTATTCTATCCATAAATTTTAATTATCCATTTGTTTATTATATTTAATTTATTTTATATTTTAATTTTTCATTTGACATCTGCCAGTAAACTTGAAAACAATTTTTTGTTTTCTTTTTCAATGTATTTCCTATTACCAAATATAATTATTCTATTATTCTAAAATTACCTATTCTCCAAAATAATAATATTACAAATAAAAATTATTAAATAAATTATATATTGAACAAGTAAGTTGAGATAATGCTCTTATTGGGTCTTATTAAAATTCCCTTTTTCTATTTTTTTTTTATTTGTTGTTTTTTTTAATAAGATTATTAGGTAATTTATTATCTTAATCTTCCATTCTTCTTATCTTTAACTATGTAAGATATCATTATCACTTAAAAGTTTTTAATATCAATAGCTAGTTCAATGTATATGTAATTTTTGAATTTTGTTTTTATTTAATACTCATTATGGTGCAAATAATTTGTGGTTTTCAGAGCTTCTGTAGTGCGATCGCTAATATGCTAGGCTTAAGACATCCTGATAATCTTAATATGACAAATACTACGTGTTGTGTGGAAAATACAGAAACATGGGAAGAGGAAAAAAAATTTACGGTATGTTATTTAATCATATTTTTATCAAATTATAATTGTTATTTATATCTAATTTAAATAATATCAATATATTATACATAATACATATAATATATAATATATATATTTAATGTATAATTAAATGTATTTAATATAAAATCCATATTTATATCACACAATATCATCAATTTATGATATTTTAGTCCAATGTCACTTTGATCACAATTCTCTCGGCATTTAGTTAGAATATTTTTTTTAAATGTGTATTATCTAAATTGGCTAAAGTAATGAAAATGAATTAATTAAATAATAATATCACATATTTTCATTAAGAAAATTGAAAATAAAAGTAATTTGGTTTCTTTTTGTTTAAATGATAATTTGTAGAGTAAAAATTTTAGAAAACATACTTGATATATATATTAATATAAAATATTAAATATATTAGTATTTTTATTATTAAATAGCTGTGTAACTTGAGTTGTAGACCCTAATTAAATAAATATACCTGTTGTTTTTGCATTTTAGATATTTTTAGAAATTAAAAAACAAATGGTAAAAATATATAATTGATAAAATAATCTTTAGATAGAATAATTGATTTATATTTATGTTTATAATTTTTAAGAATTGGAAATAAATTGATCAACAAAAAATAAATTAAAAATTTCGTTTTATAATAATACAATCGTGTTCAGGGTCAATTATTATTATTTATTATTAATTTTAAGTTACAAATTATAACCTATAGATATACATGTTATAACTCGAACCTATAATCATAATTTTGCGATAATATTATTATATAATCCATACTATATATTATAAGAAATACTAAAGTAAATTGAAAACTTTCAAACTTTTTCTGAAATGTTTCGTTAACTCGACATTATTCATAAATTCATAATAAAATCCATTATTTTTCAGGTTTATAAAGTCATGGTCAAATCAAATAATCAAAGTTGGTTTGTTTTTCGAAGATATAATGAATTTTATAAATTGCACGAATTATTAAAAAAACAGGTAATGAATTAATTTATTCTGGCATCATAAATAAATACAATATAAATTATATTATATAAGTATGTGATTACAATTGGATATTTCATTACTATTTTATTTATTCCATTAAATAAACGACTTCTTAAGGAAAGTACGAGTATTATTCTTTTTCTACTACCATAAGAAGTTTTTTTTATCTATTTTTTTACTATTCGATCTATAATAAAACTTAAATTGTTTAAAATTTGAATACATTTTATTTAAGAGATAATATAATACATTTTATATAACATATAATTATTTATATACTTTGAATTTTTAATATCTTACTAATATTATTTATTAGAAATAAGATTTGGTTGTCCAATAAATATACTTCACCACAATCATATTCATCTGACCTTGCACTATTTTCCTAGATCAGAAAAAATGTATTTATTGAAAAATATTCAATT
The DNA here is from genome assembly GCA_963082975.1 of Labia minor. Lineage (NCBI taxonomy): Eukaryota > Metazoa > Arthropoda > Insecta > Dermaptera > Spongiphoridae > Labia > Labia minor. Next base: position 73,912,427 of record OY720348.1, read on the forward strand.
TATTTGTATTATTACTTATTTATAGCTTATAAAACATGAATCATAATAAAGATAAATTCATCACAAATAAATGGTTTAATTATCTTGATCCACATTGGAAATCAAATTGTCGAAGTATTTAAAATCCTATTCGTAAAATTATAATAATGGGTGAACAATTAATTTTATATTATTATGTGAAGAGGAAGGGGGTGGGGGAAAGTTTGAATAATTATATAATAATTTTTATAATTATTTATTCTATTAGAACGAATTATAATTATAAACTCTTTTTATTTTAAGTTTCCACAAGTTTCTTTAAAACTTCCTGGCAAAAAATTATTTGGAAATAATCTTGATCCGAGGTTTATTCAATCGAGAAGAGAAGGGTTAGATATATTTATACAACAAATTATGCAGGATTCTAGGCTAATGAATATGTAAGTAGTATTTATTAATTAATTGTTATCCAATAATTATATTCATTGTATAATATATGCAGGAATGAAGTACGAACCTTTTTTCAACTTGACAAACGCAAAAAAAATCAAAATGAAGAATGCAATTTAGATGACAATACGATAGAAGAATCTTCAGAATCTGAAAATAAAATAAGTTTAGGATCCTCTGAACGTAAACAGTATGTAATTTATTGAAATGATATCCATATTGATTTGATATTTCTTTAATTATAATATTTTCTACTATTAGTTTCATTAGTAATTATTATAAAAACAAATCTCGAGGACCTGTATTAATAATATAATGGCAATATTCAAAAACCGATTAAAGATTTGATATTTCAATTTTCAATAAATTTTTTTGGTTCAGTAATTCACCAATAACAATGAAAAAAATGCAATTGAATACAAGATTTGTTGATTAAATCTTTTCTGACACTATGAACATTTAAATGATTTCTCATTAACATATCTTATTTTATTACTTGCATTCTTAATACATTCATGATCATGAACACGAATTTTAAAATAATTTATATTTTTCCATTGAAAAATTATTTTTTTTTATATTTAATTAAAAATACTTCGATAATAAAATTTGTATTACATGTTACTCCAGAAGCCCTTCAAAAAATTCATCCAATATTTAATATTATGTACATTATTATTATTATTACTTATTACTGTTGAAAAAAATTGAAGGAGTTACGTTTATTTCCCAATTAGATCCAATTAATCGATAATCAATTTAATTAAACCTTCAAGATACACATTCATATTGATAAAAATATTTCATAAAATAACGTTATCAAGGGAAAAAGAAAGTCATTTTTATAAATATAGATTATCATAGTTAATTTAATTTCAAATATTTTATAATCTATTCTAAAGGAGTTCTTTGATTACGATTATTTAAAGTAAAAATATAATATATATTTATGTTAATAATTTTTTATTTAAAAAAAATTGTTTCTAGTTAACATTGTATTTTATAAAATAATATTGAAAAATAAATTGAAATTAAGACTTTATTGAAAATTCTATAAAAAATTTAAATTACAACAAATACTTATAAAATTTACTCTTAAATTTTTATTACTTTTATAGAACATTTCTCCATTTTGTTAATGCATTATAATTTAGATGTAACATAGTTTAAAAATGGTGTTAATATAATATCAGTTTATAGTTTAATTATACATCAACCGTCAGATGGATCTATCGTAAAAATAGTCTGCTAATTTTAAAAAATTTCCCTTTTCCAAGAAATTTTTTTATTTTCACAATCTTATTTAAATAAAAAAATAATATTATTCATAAAATATTCAAATTAAGTAACACACAATTATTTTTTTTCCTGAATAATTTTAAAAGAAATAAAATATTCATATTGAATCGTTTCTATATTTAATATAATATTACAAAGGATCATATTACATAAATTATATATTTTCCAATTTATAAAGATTGCATTAAATAACGAATACAAGGAAATAAAATAATATATTTCTCTTATATTATTCATTTATAATTTATCTAAAATAAAATTTAGTAAACAATTAATTATAATGAAGAGACAGCAAGTTCAAATTTTGTAATTTCCTCATACATTTCTTAACAAATTTTTATTTCAATGATATTGTTGTTCCTAATTATATATTCGTTAAAAACTTCTTGAAATATCAATTTTCTTTATAGCTTCTTGTAAATTTATTAGAATGCTATTATAAAATATAATTTAGAAAGTTTTTAATCTTTAAAATATATTTTCATAAATTAACCCATGTTTATTTTAAATATTTCAAAAACATTTACAATATTTTATTTTATTTTTTTATGTTATTTTGGTTAATATTAATTTTGTTTGATTTTTAGTGCAAAACCAGATGATTTTGAATTTCTTAAGGTCATAGGTAAAGGAAGCTTTGGTCAAGTATTGCTTGTTAAACATAAAGCAGAAAACAAGCATTATGCGGTAAAAGTAGTTAGCAAGAAGCATGTCATTCGTAAAAATGAAGTAAAACATATAATGTCGGAAAGGAACGTCTTACTGAAAACTTTAAATCATCCTTTCCTTGTTGGCCTTCATTACAGTTTCCAGACCGTTGAAAAATTATATTTTGTTCTAGATTATATCAATGGAGGAGAGGTAATAAACATATTTTTATTTAATTATTATTTTAAATGATCTCCATAAATATTAATCTCATTTTGTCTTATTTATTTCAGTTATTCTTTCATCTTCAAAAAGCACATTTTTTCCCAGAGAATAGATCAAGATTTTATGCTGCTGAAATTGCACTAGCTTTAGGTTACCTTCATTCCCAAGGAATCGTGTATAGAGATTTAAAACCAGAGAATTTATTACTTGACTCTGATGGTCATGTTGTCTTGACTGATTTTGGTCTAGTTAAAGAAGGTCTTTTAATGAACGGAACGACAAATACTTTTTGTGGTACTCCAGAATATCTTGCACCTGAAGTATTAAGAAAAGAAGTATGTATTTACAATAAATTCTAAATACATCGCAAATAAATTACCTTAAAAGATACTTATATGTTTTAGTGTCTAAACATTTGATAGAAAATTATTTCGATTAGATCAGGGGTTCTCATCTAACCTTTTTTTTTTTTTTTAACAACAAAATTTTCAAAAGTTTGCGGGCACTTGATATGCTCGCGCCCCCCGGTTGAGAACCCCTGGATTAGATAATTACAAGAAATAATAATATATATATACTATATATATCGCATGCAAATAAATAAATATAAAATAAAACCAAAATTATTTTATAATATTTTTGATTTATTATAATTAATTAAATTTTACATTTAATATTTTTTTTATTTTTTAGGGGTATGGAAGATCTGTTGATTGGTGGTGTTTAGGAGCAGTTCTCTATGAAATGTTGTATGGATTACCACCATTTTATTCCACAAATACAGCATTGATGTATGATCTCATTTTACATAAGCCACTTTTTCTGAGAAGCGGTACATCAGAAAGTGCTAAAGACATATTAAACAAGGTAATTTATTATTATGATATCAATTTAAAATAAAATTTAAAAAAGATGGATTTATTAATCAAGCGAATTATATACCATTCATTCAAATTTTTTTCAAAATGAACTATTATTGTATTATACATAAAAATAGTTAATTTTATGAATATATATATATTTATAAATATATATATTTTATTGAATTTATTTTTTTCAAATAATCTTCACTTTAATTATATATTGCTTTCAATTATAAAACATTTATTAAATTTCTAGATTTTTTTTTGTTTATCACAACATTTGATAATATTTTTTAAAAAATTTCTTTTTTTTTGGTTTTACAGCTTCTCGATAAAAATGAAAAATCACGTCTGGGTTCCGGAGTCGATGATGTTAAAGATATAAAAGCACATCATTTTTTTAAAACTGTAAATTGGGATGATCTTTATCACAAACGTATAGAACCACCTTTTAATCCTCAAGTGGTAATTTTCTTTTAATTATTTCTAATAAATAATACTTTTTGTATTTTTAATGCAACAAACAATCTCAAATATTCTAAAAATAATTTATCTAATTTTGTGTGTTATTATGAAAATATATGAACTTTTTGCGAATATTTTAATTTGAATTTCACTTTTACATTAAAAAAATTAAATATTTAGCAAACTTATCATTATGAACAGATTATATACTAAATCATTACCATGAATAGTTAAAATAAAAATAAAAATTTATATTTTAAACAAAGACTTCTATTCAATTATTTGATAACATTTTTTATTGTTAGAATATATTATATTAAAAGGAACGGATGAATACAAAATAAAATCGAAAATAAAAAATAGACATCATTTAAAATATTCTATTTTTCAACACATTATTATTAATAATAAAAGGAGTCCAGAAGAAAGGAATATGATTATCAATAAGAAACATAATATTTTAATAAATAGTCAATATAATGTTTTTTTGTCCCTTGTTCATATTTTTTTAATGCATTTAATATTTCTTTTATTGTATATTATATATAATATATATATATATTATATTAAAATATAATTAATTTTTTTAGGCGGATGTAATGGATTTTCATAACATCGACCAAAACTATATCAACGAAGAAATTTCATCTTCAATTTCTAACCCTGCTGGGGAAACCTTATCTGCCAGTGTTTGTGAAGCAGATGACAATGTTTTTGCTGGATTCTCTTATGCACCTCCAATGGCATTATAAAAAAAAACATTAAAGGTGATTATGGCTATTTAGTTATTTCCAATTCAATACTATAAATTAATATTATTGTATTTTTCTCTGAATACAAAGTTTTTTAATAACACTATTCAAAATTATATATTTAAATACATAGTATAATTTTTTTCTTAAATCAGTTATTAATAATTTAACTCAAGTGGGTGAATTTATTAATTATAAATAGAATAAGTTTGTCTTCAAAATTAATATTTTCTAGATTTATAATATTGGATAAAGGTCAAAATTTATTATCTTTGAAGAAGAAAATAGTTAGGAATCAGACGATAAATAAATGTTTAAATATATATTTTTTATTATTTTAAGTTTTTTTCTATGTTAACTTTATTTAAATATTTAAAATATTATTTTTCTAGATGCTGAAGTTCGTGACAGAGTTGATTTATTTCTCTCCTCGTAATGTAATCTCAAATGAAATTTTTTTTTTAATTTAATTTTACACGATTTTTCTTTGCTAGTCATTTAAATTAATTTCTTTTTTTTTTAATATTAAATTAGTTTATACTAAAATAATTTGTGCATTTTTTGTCCTCTTTGTCCTTCTATCATATTCTTTATAAAATGCAATTGCAACTCTATTAGCGAGTAAAAAATTCCCATAAGGTGGAATTGATTTTTTTTTAATTTTCATATAAATATTGAAATATTTTATAAAGATTTCCTTTTGATTAAAATTGATTGTCTATAAAAGTAATTATTGATAGTATAATTTGACCATTCTAATACTTATATACTCTCTCTCTCTCTAAAAAATTTCCATAATATAAAATACCTTAATATAGAAAATCTATTTATTATATTAAAACTATTATATAATCTCGTCTATATCTTATCTAAATTTGAAAAACATTATTAGAGAGGTTATAATTGCATATAATTAATTAAAATTTTTTTCTAAAAATATAATAATAAGAAATACAAATTAACATGAGGCGATTAAATATATTTTTTTTATTTTGGTTATTAAATATAATCTATTGAAATTTATTAAATTTTATTCCATTAGCACATAACTTTTAGGATAGATTTTTAAAGTTTTTAAAAATATTTTTATTAACTTTGTTTTATTTGTTTTAAAATATATATGAATATAATTCATTTTCAAAATAATTTGTCTACTTATAAAAATAATTTATTTTTTTATATGATTTTGATAATTTCTTAATTTTAATATATTTTTTTTATATTAAAAATTATAATGTTATTTTCTATATCCTATTAGGAACCAAATTTATTCGAATTAATAAGTTAGTAATTGTTAATTACATTATATTATACAATGATTGATTATTTCGATATTATACATCAAATGCACTTTAAAAAAAACAAAAAAACAAAAAACGAAAATTAAAAAAAAATATATATAAAAATGTCTTCCAAAATAAACTACAATATTAAATTTCGATTTCATAAAATTAAACTTTTATTCTATTTATTTTAAGAATATTATTGACTCGATTGAATGTAAACACTGTCAGAAATCCAATATATATGTTTCTACAATTACTAACACGAGTGAAATCAGTTCTTAAATAAATAAAAATATATAAAATTAATTTATATTTTTTATTGTTTGCAATATTTAATAATAATTAAATAATATTCAAATAACAAATTTCCATCCACAATTTGCCATTTAATTTTTTTCAAAATTATTGGAGTGTGAATATATTATTGATATTTATATAAAAAGTATTTTCTATAGATATACTTTTATAAATTTTAAGCTTGTTTAGTGCCAAATTTTTCTATCTATACTTTTGTTCTCTAAATAAAATAAATAATTTAGAGATAACATTTTTTTTGTTTTTTGCATATAAATACTTAAAAAGCATTCCTAAGACAAAAATAAATTCTTTTATCTAATAAAAGTAATTTATTTTTACTAATTTTATTTTGTTGGGCTATGAAATTAATTTTTAACAAAATATGTACTTGATAAAATAATTCATATTTTATTTGTTATCTGTAAAAAGATAAATGGAAATAAATCATAATATCGCTGAATTGAATGTTTCCAAGACTGTAAATGATTTGCGAGTCATGCAATGTTTTTGTAATAATTACTCAACTTTTATAACAGATATCAATTTGATAATATCATTATGGATTATGAGACTATGGAAATCAATTAAGCTATCTTAACACAATGAAGTGGTCCAGCTTCAATTTTTCTCGTGTAATTAATTTATCATTTCATTTAAATTAAATCTTTTAAACTTTGAATTGTATTATAATTATCTAAGTATGCTTTTGTTTTTCTAAATAGTATTTATATATATATTTTATATAAATATATATTTACTCCTACTATTTAGTATTAAAATGTATGTTAATTTATGCTTATTTTATATTAAAAATCACTTTTAATAACAAAATTTGTAAAAAAAAAAAATCCATATTATTTTTTAGTTATAATTGCATTTATATGAAATAGACTGTTAAATGAAAATTAGAATTTATTAATAAATAATTAATTATAATTTATAATTTAATAAATCAATAACTTATTTAATAATTTTTAATTAAAAAAATAATTTAATAAGTTATATTAACTCTTTTATAAATCATTTGTTGTTGTTTTTTTTTGATGATCCATAAAAGCAAATAATATAACTTGACTGGTAGACAATACAAAATATAATTAATTCTTATTTTTCTTTAGAATTAAGTAACATTATTGATAATGAAATTGAAAAAATAATAATTTTTTTAAATTAATTTAATAGTAATAATAATAATATAAAAATAAATGATCATTATTATATATAAAAAAAGCAAATTAATATTATCTTTAAATATTTTGCATTTATTTCATCTTACGCCCTTTTAGATCAGTTTAATGTGTAAAATAAAAAAATAATATGCTATTAAATATACATATATATATATATATATATATAAATCAACTTTATCTCTAAAAGTAAGGCTTTAAAAAACCGGTGTATTACATGCTCTATATTTGGCCTATATATAAATAATAAGATTATTTATAACTAGATAAATAAATATTTATTCAAACTAATATATTATATAAAAATATACATAAAAAAGACAAACAAATTTTGAAATAAATTTATTTTCTCTGTGATATAATTGCATGACTCGCTTATTGCTCTCTCTGAATAATGTTATAATCTTTAGATGCATTATTCTATTTTTATATAAACTTTTGGCATTTTTTATGCAATCTTTAAAGAATAACATTGTATTTTTTTTCTCTTGAAGTATTGGGCACATTGAATGAAATTCATTCTTTTAAAGAAAAATTAACTATTCTTAATTTCAATTTTGTCACTTTAAAAGAAATTTTAAATTAAAAATATACTCGGTGATTCTTTTTAAATTACTCCTTACTATATTACTATATAAAAAAATAGCTTGATTAGAATAATGATTATCATCTAAGAAAATCTAGAATTAAACTAAATCTAAATTTTTGGTAAATTCAAAATTATCTTCATGTTATATTTTTAATTGAAAATTTTACTTGATTCATAATCATTTTTTTGTTCTAGAAAATTTTAATGATTACTTAAAAATATTGGATTCAATAAATAATTCTTTGAAAACTAAAAAAACAAACAAAAAATAAACATTACATTTTATTTGTTTTCTTAGTTTAATGGATAAAGTGCCTAAGAATAGAAATAATATCTCTGGTTAAAAACACAAACTATAATTTATTTGCAAATATTTGTATTATCCTTTTTAGTTTTAGAAAAATATAGGAAATATAGCAAATTCTTAATAAATGACATTGTAAATTAATAAATAGCCAAATCATTAGTATAAATTCATTTATTTAATGTCTGAGTTTTTATATCGAAACATTTATATTTAATATACTTTTTAACAATAAATGCTTGTTCGATTTATATATATATATATATATAAAGTTATTTTTTTATTTATTTTCACTTTAATTATAAGCCTATTTATCTTAATTATATATTTATAAAATAATTATCCATGATAATTCTGACTTATTAATAGCACCTGATAAATTGTATTTGAGTGGTAAATATCACAAATTTTTATTTAAATTATTTCCTGTCATAATTCCCATTTGAAAGTTTTCTTTTATATTGTCTATAAATCAGCGGTCGGGGAACTTTTTTAATCATTACCCCAAAATATTTTTGTGTAAGTTGATATTACCTCATGGTGAAGAGCAAAAAAAAAAAACGAAATCTCCTCTTTTTAGTATCTTTCCTATTATATCCCCACATGATAATTTTGAAAAGAAAATAATTTGTAAAAATACTAACAGGTTTATAAAATAGCAAATTAAAATTATATACTTTTTACTCACAAAAGTTTCATTTTTACCCCATTTGGGGTAATTTAACCCCGTTCCCCGATCGCTGATATAAATGAACACTACATATCCTATAATTGAATCCAATTTCTATATGTTTATTATAATATTAGAAATTGTGTAAACAAGAAAGAATTAGCGAATAAAATGGAGAAACGATACGTAAAATGCAATGTAATATTTTATATTGAATGGCATAAATAAATTAAACATTTGTATTAGTTTTTAAAGAAGACGTGGACAAAATTGAAAAAAATTTCCTAAATTATCCACCCACCGCATTCTTGGTTTTCCAGATCGATGTTTTTCAATCGGTGCCCCACCAATATATTTTTCGCCATTCTTTTCTCTCCCATTCTAGCAACGTGTCCTGCCCAGCGTAACCTAACACTTAATTGTTTTCGTTTGATTTTTTCACTAATTAAATAGAATTGGTTAGTGTGTCTCCTTGTTTTAATCCATTTCGAATATCGAAAGTATCTTTTTGAAATTCTGATTAGATTAAAATTTGTAGCAGATTTCCTCGATCTATAAAGTCATGCATTACTAAAGTCTACAAATGATGAACCGAATTATTGAATTCGATTTTTTTTCCTAATATAAATTTCCAAATAAGAAATAGAAATTTAAAAAGAGTATATAATTTTAAACACTCCATTAAAATGAGAATTTTTATAAATAGTATATAATTATTATTTGCAACAATTTTATGTTGCCAAGAAAGATGTTATTTTTACCGACCGACGATAGTAAGGGAGGTATTGTTTTCACACCAAATTTCACATGTGGAGATTTTTACATATCTCCACGAATCATGCATTTTCTTAACAGAAAAAAGTATTTTTAGCATGATGTCTGTCCGTCCGTCCGTATAGATGGCTACAGCTTGAACGGCTCAACGGATTTTGATGAAATTTGGTATATTTACTTAATGCATCAGTAGGATGAATGGATCAACTTTTGGTGTATATCCGCCAAAACCGGAAGTGGTAGTATTAGCGATCGACGATAGGAAGGGAAGGGTTATTTTCACACCAAATTTCACATGAGGAGATTTTTTTACATATCACCACGAATCATGCACTTTGTATTGGTTTTATCCTCGAGAATAATCATCTTTATTAGTTTTTTCTTAAATTAAAATTGTATGACGTCATCCAGCCATTCATAACGTCACAGCCTGGTCTTACATATATATTATAAATAAAATAAAATTAAAAATATTTATGTTCTATGCCTATCTGTTTTTTATTACATTAATAGATATATTAAAATTATTTGAAATTGTTTCTGTAGCTGGAAATTAATTTACTTCAAACCGTCGGTCGGTTCAGACCTGGCCACAGGTCAACTTATTAATAAATATAAGGATGTGTGAAGCAGGTACTATTTTGAAAATAAAAAATAGTAGCTGTGGCCAGGCACAGAACCGACCGACGATTTGAAATAAATTAATTTCCAAACAACATATACCAGGGGTGGCTACACTTGACTTTAAATTTTTTAATTGAGCCACAATAAACTCAAAAAGAGCCAGTTTGGCCACCGTTGACATATACCATATATATATATATATAGAAACCATGTAAAAATCCCTAAGAAAAAATCCCTAAATCAAAAATGCCTGGAAAAAAATCCCTAAAACCAAATATCCCTATATATAAATAAAAAATCCCTAATAAAAAATTTCCCTAAATAAAAAAATCCCTAATAAAAAATTTCCCTAATTTTTTTTTTACTTATTTAATAATGAATAGCCGAAGATTCTTGAATGAAGTAGTTATACATCATGCTTGGTGTCATCACATCTGTTCCATCTGGTTTTGTAGCGTCCCATTTTTCATGGTTTGCCTTCATTATGGTCAGAAGCTCATCATGCGAGTCGCGGAATCGTTTCCTTGGTGGATCAGGCTTTTTACCACGAACATCACGACAGATTTCCAAAGAGATAAGGTTATGCTCAATATGGATTTGCTTAATCAGGTCCCTTACTGATGTCTTATAACCTCCTAAGCGTGAACGAAGAGCATTGTTGTAACTTTCCAATGCATTGTTTGTTCGAGGCAAACCCATCAAAGTGGCATCGTAGATGTTCCAATGTTCCAATGTCGAATTCGGGGTCATAAAAGCCAGCCAAAGATTGTTCACCTAGCCAAGTGCGCTCGAAGTCAGTTCCCCTATTTTCGGTCCAGACCCGATTACCTCCTTGGGAGACGACCTCCCGTCGTGTCTCAGGCAACTGGATGTCACCTTGTGTTTTAATTTTCTTAATCACAATTAAAATTAATACAAAAATTAAAAAATTTTGTTTTAAGTGATTTTTTCTTTTAGGGATATTTTTATTTAGGGATTTTTCCTTTTAGGGATATTTGGTTTTAGGGATTTTTTCCTTTAGGGATTTTTACCCGTTTCTATATATATAAAGTATAAAAAAAAATATTTTTAAAACTTGAACTTAAAAAGTTAATGAATTCATGTTACTGATGCATTAAGTAAATATACCAAATTTTATCCAAATCCGTTGAGCTGTTCAAGTTGTACACGTCTATACGGACACACACAGAGGGACAGACATCATGCTATAAACACTTTTTTCTGTTAAGAAAATGGATGATTCGTGGGGAGATCTGTAAAAATCTCCACATGTGAAATTTGGTGTGAAAACAATACCTCGGTAAAAAGACATATGTTTCGATGATCGTTGAATTGAAATATTATATTACATAAATATTATATTAAATCATAACTATTTCAACCCATCCAAAGAGGAGAATAATTATTTTTAACTTAATTTTATTTATTTTGTTATTATTTTATTCTATTTTATATCGTTCTATATGAATTTAAAATTTTAATAATTCCCCATTTAAGAATAGAAAAATAGAATAAAGACAAAAATTCTTAATTATTTTTATTAATTTCTTCTTATCAACATGTTAATTTAATTTATTTATTATATTTTATTATTAATTTGAGATGGTAGAAACAATAAAATCTGTTATATATATATATATATATATATATATTATATAAGTTTTCTTATTAAAATTATAAATATATATATATATATATATATAAATATATATTATATAAGTTTTCTTATTAAAATTATAAATATAAATATATATATATATATATAATATTTATTATTTAGTATTTAATTAGAAAAGAAGTTACATATAAAGATGAAGAACGAATTTAATTGAAGAAGTATTTCTTACAAGGATAAAAAATAATAATATAAATATGGTAATAATAAATATTTTAAAATAAATAAATAAATAAATTTTTCATTTAAAGAAAAGAAAACATAAATTCATTTTTTATATCTTTATTTAAATATACATTATGCTAAATACAATGAATTTTTACTTTTATTATTGGAATTTTGTGTATTTATTTTTATTTATTATTTTTTTTTTAATTTTTAATATAATAAGTTTTAAATAAAGTTTTGCTGGTTGAGAAGAAAGCATTTTTGTTGAAACGACAACTACTTCATTCTAAATTTGGTCATTTTAGTAGGTTTTTTTATTTTACTAATTGTATTATTTGATTTAAGAACAGCACTTTAGAAAGCTCATCAAATAATATTTACATTTGTAATTTACAATAATAAATTAGTAAATATATTATTCCTCGTTGAAATTAATTTATGAAATTTTTTTGTATTATAATTTTGTTTAAACTAATTAAAAAAATTAAATATCTATAAAGTTAGGTGTCTTTGAAGTCTTTAGGGAAATCTACTTTCTCTATATAATACATTTATACTTATATATTAATGATCCATTATTTATATTCCTTCATTCATCATCCACAACATTTTTGAAAAGCTATCATTTCATACCATACTTATTTATAATTTTTTTATGGATATATTATTATATATTCACGTACATATTTATATAAATTTATAATATTTTTTTTGCAATGGTATTAAATTTTTTAAAACAAACCTCTCTCTCTAAGTTTATTTTATTAATTTTTTATATATTATATTAATTATTATATTGAATCATTTAGAAATTACAATGGTTTGCTTTTGTAGTATTATTTTATGTATTTACTTTTTTTTAATAAACAATTCAAAACCTTGACTAGCACACCATATGACTTATAAAAATCTATCACATAATTAAAGGATTTAATTAAAAAATAAACTAGTCTTTTTTCAGTCCCTCAATGAATTCAAAGAATAAATAAAATAAAAAACATTAATATTTATTTTCTTTTTATTTTATTTATTATTTTTTATTCAAATTTTTTAAAAAATGTCTTTTTTATTATTTATTTTCCTATTGTTTGTTAAGAAAAGTGTAATCCATTATTTAAAACATCCAATTTAAAATTATTATACAAAAGAAAATATTATTAAATTTTTTTTGAATATCTCTTTGTATGGTTAGTCAAGGATAGGAAAATTTAAAATTAATAGATATTTATATGAAAAAAATAATATTAAAGGATTTAAAATATTTAAGATACTAAGTAAATTAGTATTTCTGTTAAATATATATTGATAATTTTATCACAAATGAATACTTCAGCAAGATTTTTTCAATACAATTTACTATAATTTATTATTTATCATATTATAATTATAATCAATAATTTAATAAAAAAAATACAAACAGAGAATTTATTTAAATTTACTCATTGAGAGATCAAAATAAATAAATAAATAATAAATAAAATTATCCATATTATTATTAGTAACATTATTATGTTTTAGATTTACCCTGAATATTTCCAATTTTGTAATTATAAATATTTTTTTCTTTCCTTGAGAACTTTTAAAATTGTATGAATAAAAATGACGTCACCGATATTTCAATATATTTCATTTATTATCTATTTATAATAAAATTTAATCATATTCAATTTTTTAATTTCCAAATTTATTATTTATGCAATAAAATAAAAGAAGTCTATTGATTAGGTTTTTATTCATAGTTGTATATAAATTTCAAAATTTAAATTCATTGTGTCTATAATTTCATATTTATAAATCTTGCTTTTATTTAATATTTTTATATATATTAGCAATTAATTTTGAACATGATTATAAAGACAAAAATAAATTAATTAATTTAATAACTAGAAAACTAGAATGAATAATATTTAATAATTTTATTGAAAAATAATGTTACGTTTAAATGAGGGACATATTTGATAATAATATATATGATATGATGTATCATTTAATTACTTATATATATTAAAAAAAACATATCATTTTTTCATTCATCAAATTAATTTTTTTCTAAATCAAAAGTAAAATGCAATAAAAATCAATAATTAAATAAATAATGAAATTAACATAAGTTCATGAATCCCCCTTCTGTTCATATCTATATCTATACAATTATACATTTAAAATCTATACAGTTTTAGATATAGATATATAGATGGATAGTTAAGAGAGTTTATAGATAAAATGAGGGATTTATTATTTTTATTTTATTTTTTTTTCAAATATATCACGAATTGAAAGGTGTTTGTAAAAGCTTTGCAATCATGTAATATTTTTCTTATAAAATGATATTAAGAAGGAAAATAATTAGCAGACATCTGCAAATTCTAGCACCGATGGAATTTCTTATAACATAATCGATGTTTGAAATTTAAGAAATTTTACAAATAGAAATACATAGAAATTGACTGATAGATCAATCATTTAAATATATTATAGTATTATTATTATTATTATTTAATATTTAACTTTTAAATTTTACAAAAAATTTTTTGTTTTTTATTCATTTTAATTTTTTTAAATTTTTTTTATAAATTAAAAATAAAAATGATATTTTAATTATATTTGTAAATATAATTAATTAATAAATCCACCTTCTTAATATCACTGGTGAATAGTAAAAGAAAATGAATATTATTTTTTTTAAGAATATAGACTTAAATTTATATATTTCTTGTTTGTTTGTTTTTAATATATTTTATTTATTTTTTTTTGTTTTTTTTTAGTAATTTGGTTACACTTCAAGAAATGATCGATTTGGGGAATTATTTTTGAAAAGTTGGAATGAGAGGTTGATCTTCTCTTTCCTGGCCTGGTGAGCCGCTCATGTATCCCGGTGATGGTGATTCGGATTTTTCAGGAACAGGAGTAATACTAGATCCAGTGACTAAAGATCTGATTCCTGGTTGTCCCTGAAAGAGAATAATAAAATATATCAATATATAAATTTCTTATTTCATTTCTTTAATTGTTTCTTTTGTTTAAAATAATTAATTATATTTATTATTTAATAATTTCATTAAATTCATCTGCTATACCAAATCATTATTATAAAATTATAATTTAATATAATAAATTTTATAATATAATTATTCATATATTATTAATAGAAATTTAAAATATAGCAAGTGAAGACATTCTAATTTTTGAATATTATTAACATAATGTTTTATTATAATTGAATAAATTTTAATTAATTGATTTTTATATTATCAGTATCTGTGAAAAATTCTCCCTTAATGCTTTTCATTATAATCCAAATATAATAAATAGATAATAACATAAGATTATTATTAATAAGTGAATCATCATAAACTAATAAAAATAATCTAAGATAAAGACCTTAATATCAGTTTCTAAAATGGACCGGTCAATAAGATGATATTCTTTTCCAGATCTTGGCCTTAAAGTGGTAGCAGCTGGTCGTCCTAATCTATAAAATTGATCAATATGTAGTGAAGAAAATGTAAAAAATAGATAATTTTTATTTTCTTAATTTAATTCTTAATACTAATTTTATAATATTTTTAGAAAAACAATAAACATAATAATAATGAATTAATACAAAGCTAACCAAAACAATATAATATAAAAGAAAACTAATACACTTAAACCAATGGAAATACATTCAACAAAATATAAATAAATATAAATTTATTAATGAATATAGTAAGTATATTAAAGGACAATAGTAAAATAGTTACCTTAAACTATCGGGTGTATCTGAAGAACTATGAGACGAGAGTGATAATGTTTCAATATAATCGGACATATCTGAAGTACCACTACTTGTACTTCGAGAATCCAAATATGGTACAATTATTGAACTGTCATTTGCTGGACTTGCAGAACCTTTAAAAAAATTAAAAAGAAATTAATGTAAAATATTATAAATATAGATAAATAATAAAATAAAAACAAAAAATAGGAGAAGGATAAGCAATTACCTTTGGAACCATCCCGTTTTGTAGAACATATTGGCACTTCCGCTTCAGCAGATGATGATTTGGCTGGAGCTTTAACCCGTTGGAAATGAAATGTTAAATCTTTCATTGGATCAACGGATTTCGATCTTCGTGGAAGTGATGCATGCAAACAGGCAGATGGTCCATGATGACGGCTTTGACTTTGATAATGTCTACGAGTGGACATGGATGTTGTCAGTGGTAATTCAAATTCCGCGAAATCTGCGCCTCGATGTTTGAGAGATCCTGTCGAAACTCCAGAATCATTGGAACTCGAGGAATCACGGTTATTAGGTGGTTTACATGGCACACTCGATGAGCGCCTTATATAAGGGGACGGATTTTGTATAGGTAAAGTGTTAATCGTTGTTGTCGTTGTTGTTGTTATTGTTGTTGACGAAGATGAATCTGTGTTACCATTTTCTAATCCGACATTATCTATTATTTCACTGTTATTTTCATCTAATTTTTTATTTGTATTTAATTGATTTTCAGTAGAATGGGATACGGAGAAATTTTCATCTTTCACTGTTGATGAATTTTCAATATTTAAAATATTATGCTGACAATTCGTCAGATTCAATTGAGATGTTGAAACATCCATGGAATCACCGCCTTCGTATTCATCAAGATATCGTGAAGAATCTGCAGAACTGGATCGTTTTCTAACAAGAATTGTTTTTTTATAATCATTACTCGAAAATAATTTTCTTAATTGGAGGCTATTCATTGTTTGATAAACTGCAGTTGCTGAGCCTCTTACGCGTCCCAATTCCAAATTTTCTTTACAATTGGTCCCATCCATTGCCGATGCTAATGGACCTATGAGACTAGGAATACTTGCTGATTTTTCAACACGCAAACCTCGAGAAATTTTTAATTGGATTGTATCAGTCTTACTTGTTGATAAATTCGTTATGGGTGACATTGGTAAATAACCAGGGAAATTATTTTCTTCGATTAATGTATTATGCGGGTGGGAAGAATTTATTGGTAAATTAAGTGATGGTTCCATAACTAAATAATCATCTTGTTTAATAGGTTTATCCGGATGATGATTGGGTGAAGCCTCTTTATCTACTTCTGTAATGATATCTTGTTTTCCCGATGTTCCAATACCCTGATTGTCCGATGTTGGTTGATTATCACGTCGATTTGTATGACAAGCATGTCCACATTTGGTACATATTTTCATTCCATTATTTAAACTGTAAGAAATATCATTTTGTGAATGCTCTTCATCCAAAGGTTGATTTATTCCTGCTCTTTGAAGAACATCTTTAGAATTTTCATAATATTCTAACGATTGAGCAAAATCAATATTTTGATAATTCAATTCATTAGTTTTGGTTACTCCTTGATTCGTACTTATTGAATCATCGGTTGTTTGTCCTGTTATTTCAATATTTTCATAATCTGATTGAGGAGCGATTGTTATTGGTTGACTTTTGCAATTACAAGTGCCACGTTGAGCATTTGTTTTTTTCGATTTATCCACCGTAGCATAAATGGTAATCTCACCACTTGCATTCATTACCGGCATTTTACCTTCACCACTTAATTTTACTTTATGAATAGGAACTCCGGTATTTTCCATACCATTCCCTCTTCGACAATAAGATAACATCATCCAATTTTCAGCCCAACACATCATTCTTTGACATGGACAATCAACCGAACTGGCTGGTATGTGACTCTTATCCACAGTAATTTCTATATTTTTTTTGTCTGATTTTAATACACAATTACATGATTTGGCAACATGCTTTACAGATGATGGTGTATCGTAATTTGAAAATTTATTTTCTGGTTCTATATTAGAAGCATGTAAACATTGTTTTATGTTTTTTGGAGTATCATAGTAATCCTCCGCATTTGTTGTTGTTGTTGTTATAGTGGAACTATAATTAACAATTTCTTCTTTCGATTCCTATAATAAAAAAAACAAAAACAATATAGTTTTATTAGTTTTAATGAATAATAGAGTATATATATATATTAAATATTGATATAATTTCTTACCTTAATTGATGTAACAAGTGATTTGGGAACATCATAATTTTCATAAGGCCCTAAATTATTTTTCTTCTGATGACAATTCATCGAATGGCATGGACACCTTGATATTTCATTGGTTTCCACTGGTAAAGGAATGGCTGGTTTAGTAATTTTTTTAAGTATAGATTTATTAGAACATTCTCCATTTGGTGGCGGTCGTGATGGTGTCATGTTAAGATTATTCAATTTTTCATCTCCTTTTGGATTTGGATTTAACTCCGATGGTTTGCCACAAGTGGAACATAGAACCTTGGGAGGTTTAGGTGGAATTATTGGAGCGTGTCCGGTTATAGGTTTTGGACGATCATACCAGTTGGACTCATCAATTGGTTCATGGATTGTTGATCTAGGTACTGCATATTCCGAATGTCCACTACTTCCATGCGATGAAAGTGAAGAACGATCACAACTACTCCCTCCAACACTCCTTGGATGGGTATGTACATGTGCTGGTGGAGTGGATAACGTTTCGGAATTTTCCATTGTCCAAGCTGGACTAAACGGAGTATCCGGTGTATTTGTATGGGTTACTGTCGATGATCTTGACATCGATGGTGCTCCAAGTTTACTTATACAACTCGCGCATCTCTCTAAACCACGATCCATTGCAGATATCCCTGGAACATTATTAGGACCAGATGCTCCCTCGCCATTATACCAAACAGCATCGGAATTATGAAAATGAGAATCAGGAACTTCTCCAACGGATACAGTATCTCCACAACCATAATCCCGATCAAGTTCCGTATTATGACCTGATGCTGATTCAGCTGAGGACCAAAATGGAGAACTAGAATTTGTTTGATGTATTCTAAAACATTCAACAATAGATTATATATTTTTTTTATAATAATCATAAAAAGAATAATAAAGAATATTAAATAAGGAAAATCTTTATCACCTATTTGTACATAATAATTCTTCTGCACTTTGATTTCTTGAACTATCAATAGTATTATCATTTGTAGAACAAGTGCAACAAATATCTTCACTATAAGTACTTCGGCACATTTCAGTTGTTGGATTAAGATGTACGGAATGTTGGAATGTCTCCGAACAGTTCATATCTGATT
This sequence comes from Labia minor, assembly GCA_963082975.1. Taxonomy (NCBI): domain Eukaryota; kingdom Metazoa; phylum Arthropoda; class Insecta; order Dermaptera; family Spongiphoridae; genus Labia; species Labia minor. The sequence continues at coordinate 73,931,817 of OY720348.1, forward strand.
TTCGATTATCTGTTCTTGAATGCATTTGTTTACGTGGACTACCCATAACTAAGAAAACAAAAACAAAAGTGAAGTTGAGAAAAACGTTATAAAAAACAATTAAAATATTCATAAGTGAATTCATTTTTATTTTGATACTCTTTATTATTGGAATTAAAACTTGAAACTAAACTTGTAATAGGAAACAAAATCAATCTCTCTTGGCCACAGATCCATTTCTAAAACAATTCTAGGAATTAATATTATGAATTAAAATATCCTTTTAAGAACTTAAGTGGTTGAGAAGAATTCTTTCTTTCTTCTTTTCCTCTTATCACCATCCTCATACCTTTTAACAATCGAAATTAATGATTTCCATCACTTAAGTTCTTATAATAATATTTTAATTCATATTAAAGATTATATATTAAAATGGTTAGGTTTATCTTACAATTATTTGGCTAAACTAGAGAAATTAAAAAAAAGTTATTTTTTTATGGTAGAAAGAAGCCCCTGATTTCATTAGTAAAATGGTTTAAAGGTTTGTTTACTATTGTGAGGTCAAAAACTCTGGTTTTGTCCTGTCCTGTCACAATTGAAGTGTTATTGTCCTATTTAAGTTTAGTTTTAGTAGTAATACTTAAAAAATAATTTTAAAAAATGTACTATTCAAAGAGTATTTTTCAAGAGATATAAATTATAAATGTTTACCTGATAGTTTACGACTGATTGGCCTTCTTCGAGAGGAGAGTTTATTTTGGGCAGCTAATTTAAATGTATGAGTGATCTCCTCGCCTTGGTCAGTAATACAAACATGAAGTCCCTCTCCTCGTCCACAACGGGATCCACCCTCAAAACAAAAACGGCCCTCGACGACTCCATATCGTCTAAAATAAAAATATATAATATTATTATAATAAAACAATCCATTCTTAAATGACATTCGAAACCATTGAATATACATAAATATTTAATTTTTTTTCTAATTATTTTTTTATCAATTGAAGTGAATGGCTTTAGACGAAAAAATCAATAATTACACACAATTATTAATTTTTTAATATATTCGTATAATTTATTTACCTATTCTAATTGTTAGATAATTATACGAATAACTTTTAATGTGTTTACTGTTTTATTTTCTATTCATCTATTGTAAAATTATGTATTCTTCTCTTTTGTTTTTTTATGTTTTTGTTTGATCAACAAATGAAAGGGTTACGAATATTTACAAATAAAATGGGTATCTCTTTTTCTAATTGTTCTTTTGAAAAAAGATAAAAGAAATTATTGAAGAGACATGGAAGGTCCCGAGGGATGTGAATGACAAATGATAGAACGTCACCTTTCTCTTAAAAAAAAAAAAAACAAAATAAAAATAAAATGAAAATGTAAGCACACCATTATTTTTAATAAAACTTTGTGTAAATTGTATCCCTAAAATATTACTTCTAGGTTAGGTGAATTAAGTTAATGGAATTATAATCTTTCATAAATATATTTTCATTTCTTGTTTACAAAATAATCCACTTCCATGTTTAAGTTGATTTAATAGATGGTTAAGTATACAATTTTTAGTTAATGATATCTATAATTCAGGGCCGTCTTAAGGAATTCGGCGTCCATGGGCTACTAAAAATAATGCGCCCTTCTTCCTAAGAAAATACTATATCGCAAATAAAAAATTGCCGCCTCAAAAGGCTTGCGCCCTGGGGCTATAGCCCATTTAGCCCTGTGGTTAGGGCGGCACTGCTATAATTATTCACGTTGTCCAGTAAAAATAACAATAAAATTATTTTACTGCTGAATTGCCACTAGCAATATCACGAACATGGTTGTTCTTTAAAAAAAAATAAGCTGGAGTGTCTCCACTCGACTATCTCGCAAATTTGAATTGGATTAATTAACATTTATTATATTTAAATTAAATTTAATTAATTATAAATTAAAATTAATAAATATTATTTATTAAATCAGCGCATGTTTGGCTCTTTGTTGATGGCACCACGTCACTTTAGAGGAAAAAAAATCAAAACGTTGTAGGTAATGACCTTCTTCCGGTTGAGCTACATTTCTCAAGAGTTGATAGAAATCTACGAATTTGGAATAATGTCCGTATACCAAATTTCATGATTCTAGGTCAAACCGTTTTTGCGTAATCTTGTCTACATACACACATACATACACACACACAGACATTTTTCTCAACTTTAGTGAAAATGATTCAGGAACCTTGAAAACGTATAAAAACATCAAAATCTCGACATCGAAAATTTTCGTGATCGCAATACTATCTCGCCAGAGATAGTAAAAAAAAAAAAAAAAGATGGGAGCGAATGCATTCATGAATAGAAGTGGTGGCCAGGCTTTTGTCTGAGAAGACGTTTTCTCTTGTTACCATAATATCTAATAATTCATATTAACAAAAATTTAATTTTTAAAGTCAATTGTTCTTGTTTGGTTCATCAACAAAAAATATAAAAACAAAATCGGCCCTCCCTTGTATTAACTCCCTCACAGCATTTAAATACAATAGATGGAGGGTGTTTTCTTTTTCTTATTAAGGAATAATGCTTGGTCTAAAGAATTTACTTTACTTTACTGGTGAATCCAAATATAGATTCAATGAACCTGACCGTCCGTCAAGAAATAAAAAAATATTTATTCAAAAAATTCTCATTATTATTTTATTGAATATATTTTTATTTTGTATTTTAATGTAATAATATGGAGGGCTGTCTTTTAAGTTGTACATAATGGAACATAAAGTGCACCTCTTCATATTTAGTTTAGCAGAGTGTAAGTGTAATACGTGATAGCCATTACAGGTCTGTTCGGGAATAGGAATAAGATAACTGGACTAATTATTATTAATATCCTCTCCATTTTATTTTATCTTATAAATACGTCGATTTGTACATCGACTATAGCAGTGATTCCCAAACTTATTTGGCCTATCGCCTCTTTTCCAGAAAAAAATATATAAATTACAAATTATATTAGTCGAAATCATAGTTTAAAATGCCTCTCAATTATATGTAGAGCTGTTTGTTTCTATAATTTATCCCAGTAAAGATATAATTGTTTTAATATTTTACAAATTTTGAAATGCTTTTCATGGAAATCTATTAATTTTAAGCTGTGACGGTATTCTTCCAAACCGACGATATGTAAATTAGAATCATTGTAATGTTTTTATTTATTGACATCTGTTATTAATTATTTTAAGAAAAAAAACAATTAAATGGTGTTCGCCTTAAATGATATCTATTTAGATTGATTCTTCACCTCCAAAACCTCCTAATGAGTGAATTTTATTAAAATTCAGGGTAGAAATTTCAAGATCAAAAATAGATATATACATATATATATATATTTGTTAGAAAGTCAACTTTCTTGTAATATAAATATGAATTAGCCTTGCTTCTTATGCTCGGCGTGTCTTTTAATTAATCACCGTTAGATGGAGTCACATGTATCAAAGGAGAATATCACACATAGATGAAAAATAACGAAAGATACGGTGTCGATTAATTTCAGACAAGGAATATAAATTTAATAATTCTAGCAATTCCCATTCAAAGAATTATTATATTATTTAAATTTTTATTTTAATTTCAAATATTCAAATATTATTTGAATTATTTAATTTATTCCTGGGGAATTCTTCAACTTATAAGATTATTCTAATCTTAGGAGTATATCAATGCGGTTGAATGCCAAATCGGACAACATCCGATCAAATCTAATCTCGCTAAGAAAATTCAATATTTCTGTACATCAATTATTACAATAATCACAAGTTGAAATTAAATCCTAATTATATTAACAAAATAAATATTTGAATTTATTTAAATTTGGTTGTGTTTGGATTTTCTTAATAAAAAAAAAATTATAATTATTCATTATCCCAACGATAATAAAAAACAAATATCAAAATAAATATTAAGGAATATTATAGCTAATTATAAGATATACAATAAAATATTTAATTAATTTGCTGATTAAATTAAAAAATAAATATGAACACAAAAAAGAAATGAATGTTATAATATACTGTTTGAAATTAAATAAATGAAAATCACTTCGGGTGTACCCCTCTGACTACGGTAGGCGTGAAGAGCGCTGAGCAACTTATATATATATATATATATATATATATATATTTGAATTTATTTAAATATATATATATATATATATATTATTTTATATTATCATGTATCTAGGTTATTCAAAATTTTATATATTTTAACTCTCTTACATAAACAAAAAAAAAAAGATATTCTCATTTTGAGCCTGCTCATATATTTTAGACAATAAAACACAATAGTAAAAAAATGACGGTAAAAATCATAAAATATATTACAATCATCATTACCTGAGCATGTTGGTAAAAACCATAAAATACTTTCAAAAAAATTATTATAATTTATATATATATTTACTTAACTTAGATATAAATTTTCGTAGAAAGATTTAATTTTAATTTCATTTTTATTTATTCTATTCAAATAAAATTCAAATTATATTAGATAAAATTAAATATTTTATTATATAATAATAATATTATAAAATTGAAAATTTAAATTATTTTTGAAATTTGAAAAATAATTATTCATCCGATTTAATAACTATATATATATATTGTAATACGAGGGTGGGGTGAAAAGTTTCCGGCCTGACCAAGAAAAACGATGTTTTTAAATTTTGTTTTTGCTATATTTTTCAACATAATCTCTATCAACACTGATAGATTTCTCATAACGGTGGTCTAATTAATTGAATTAATTTAATCAATTATTTATTTAATTAATTAAATTTGATTTAATTTAATTTAAGTCTCATCAACAGTTATGAATCGACGAAAAAATTCGTTTGGATTACGCCTACAGCGCCAAATTGTCGGTAGAAATGGTTTTTCGAAGCAGTTTTTGGTGTAACTTTAGCAAACGCGGCACCCACGTTGCACACCGGGTTCCTTGTTCAAAGGGTAGTGCAAAATATTTCGCACACGTTCAGCTGACATCGTACAGGTCTCAGCTATCTTGAATGTTGAAAAATAAAGCAAAAAAATTTAAAAACATCGTTTTTCTTAGTCAGGCCTGAACCTTTTCATCCCACCCTCGTATATAAGCATAAAAATGTCCTTTAATAGGGAAATATAGTTAAAATACTATAAATAAACATTTATAACAAACATTGACATCCTCACGTCAACAGCCTCAATAAATCTCATGACATGTTTCTTAAAACTTTAAGAGAACAATCTTAATTTAATATTTGATTTTTCCTCTGAATGATTTCAACTTTTTCCTTTCCCTTGTCAACCGTCACTTTCACCAAACTATTTTCTATTCCAAATTAACCAGAGTACTACTAAATTAAATTCATCATCAAATTTATTAATTTTAAAACCCATTTTTTTTCATAACTCAACCCATACTAAGCCTCCAATATACGACAATATATATATATAATAGTATATATTAAATAGATAGATAGATTCCTAGGTATATTATGTATATAAGTATATTATTATTATATTCTTGTCAGTTAATGTATACAAACTACTTTAATATAATAGCCTATTACTGTTATATGCATTAGTAATAACTTAATTTTATCAAAAAAGTGTCAAGTGCAATTTAAATTAATATTTCAGCAGGAAGAGAGTAAAAGCTGTGATTTCGTTAAGACAGAATGGATGATGTGTTTTCGATCTTTAGAAAGGCGACGAGAAGGAAGCCGACGTCTACAAAATGTACATTTTTATAGTACTTTTTTATTATTAATCAACGGTTTACAACCTAAGCCCAGGTTGGGTTTTCTGCCTATTTTCTCTCCCTATAGTATTCCAAATTTACTTGGCTGACTCGATATATAACTCCATGAAAAGCTTCCATGTAGGGAGGTAAAAAAGGGGATCAACTTAAGAAGGAATCCTCTGCACGAGTCGATTTCATAGAAAATAGATAATATTTTTAGGCATAAACAACTCCTAACCGTTGTCAATCTATCATAAAAATAGAAAAAGAAACAAATGATCAAATTATAATTTATAGAGGGTGGTGAACCGAGAGAGACCTCATCATTCCGTCCCTTGCCTCAGCTCTAACCACTTTTTAATGATTAATTATTTGAATAATCCTATTGATGTATTTGAAAATCAAAATTAAATAAACTTTTGCACTGGTGGGAAGTGAGGGAGAATGCATGATTGAATATACCCCCCCTCCCCTATCTTGGACATTAGCAAAGCTGCAAAACTTCATACAATTTATGCTAAATGAATATGTCTAAAGAAAGGGCTCCATTTATTTTTGAATAAAATAACATAGTAGAAATATAAAGAAAAACAATCTATCTATATTAGATTTTCTTTGTATATTATACTGTCGTATATTGGAGGCTTAGTATGGGTTGGTTTATAAGAAAACGGGTTTGAAAATTAATAATTAATAAATTGGTAGCACTCTGGTTAATTTTGAATAACAGATTAACGAATCCGCGACGGTGGATGAGGGAAAGGGTAAAATTCAATTCGTTCAGAAGAAAAGTCGGATATAAAATTAAAATAAAATTAAATATTTAATATTAAAAGAATTGATATTATAATAATTGATAACATAGAAATTATAAAGAGCTGTTTGATGATAAGGTACAGTTATTTGTAAATATTATAAGTTAAATGAAATTTAGATTTAATGAGCAATTGCAATTTTCAATAAGGGCCGACCACTTAGCTGTATTATAGGTATGAATAGTTAGAGAATTCTAGAGACATGAGTCTTCTGTTTCAATCATCAGGATTTATCGGAACAGCTTCTTAGGCTGCGCCGGCTATTCAAAGGGGGGTGGCCGTGATGTCTCCTCCTGGGATCCACTCAGGGATGAATTGGTCTCTCTTCCAACATATCATGAAGACTGTTTCCAAATTCTCGTTATATGAATAAGGAAAACTATTTATCCCTTTCCAATCCGAATGAATTTTTACAAAACAGGAATTCAAGAATTATTTTAACTTTTTAATTGAAGATACTTCTATTGTATCTTTCGGCTTTTAGTCCCCTTGATCACTTAAAGTTTTATGAAACATGTCATGAAATTTATGATCACTTGCGAGTCCAATTCATGACAAAGGTCTCACATTCTCTAATTTAGCACATTTCTTTATATCGTCCACATCTGTCGATGTTTGTTATATAAGTGAAATTTATTATTTTCACTATATTTTGTCATTTATAAAGGGCATTTTTATGCCTATATGTGTGTTACAATATATATATGTATATATATATGTATATAAGATGTAAAACCGAAGAATATGACGTGTTTTATATATCTCGAAAAATACGCCTTTTGGCGTGAGAAAGGTATTGGGGACGATAATAGCCACATACACGGTCAGATGAAGCGTGTCTACCTTATTTATAAGCAATAGTCGTTTAAGGAGGATTTATTTTATTTTGAAGATCAATATCATATCATCATATTTATTTCAAAGGCTCGTAATTTGTTTTCTTTTACAATTTTAACAAGTGAAGTTTATTCTACGTTTTTGCACATTATTTAAAATTAATATTAAAACTTATTGTTTACTATTTGGAAGTCTATCTCAAATTGTGTCGAAGGACTGAAATGAGGCAGTGTGTGTGCGAGGGATATGGTGTGCGATTTACCTTAGCTTAACATTGAAAAATTAAACTCCTCAAACAATTTAGTAAGACGAGGGAAATATTCATAGTCTCAGACTTGTGTAAATATATTATTTAAGGTATGTACTTTTTTAATTCTTAAAACTCAGCTAATTAAATATTTAAACACTTCAACTTTATGAGTTTTTATTTTTGTTTTACATGTAATTTCCCATAAACAATATCCTTCACACCGGATCCGCAATATCACCACCCCTGTTATGGATATTGCCCAAAGGTTGGATTTTTTTTATTTCCGTAAATTTTACTACTTATAGGAAAAAAGCTGCAGTTTATGCTACGTAATAGTCCTAAGTTCCATTAACCCCAATAATCAAGTAATAATATGTATTAGCATTTAAAATTTAGCAAAAACTCGAATTGTGCGTCATATCTCTCCGGTTTATATTATATTTTTTCTATAATATAATTTTTTAATCAAAATTAATTTTTTACTATATAATATTATAGTAATATATATATATTTATATAGTATTAACCTCTATATTTAGGTCTCGATGTTTTAAATGATTGATTTATTATGTAAATTAATATATGAAGAAAGCAGAATTATATTGAAAAATAACTTACCTCTCTATTTTTATTATCTATTTTTATTATTATTACTAGCTGTTCAGATCACCTTTAAATATGATTTAATTTCAACTTGTGATTATTGTAATAATTGATGTACAGAAATATTGAATTTTCTTAGCGAGATTAGATTTGATCGGATGTTGTCCGATTTGGCATTCAACCTCATTGATATCCTCCTAAGATTAGAAAAATCTTATAAGTTGAGTCCTACCCCAGGAATAAATTAAATAATTCAAATAATATTTGAATATTAGAAATTAAAATAAAAATTTAAATTTTATAATAATTCTTTGAGTGAGAAAGACAGACGTCTTAACCGAACAGACATACAGGCATGGAAAATTCTAAAATCACTTTTGGATTCTAGAAGTTATGAAACGTGAAGAAATGCAAAAAAATTTTAAATTCTGAGCAATGTGCAGAGAAAAACCTTTTATATAGAGATAGATAGAAGATAAGAAGATAAAATTGATTCATATCATAACTCAGAATGTATTTACAATTATACAAACGTAAAATAACCAAATAACTTTGAGCTAAAGCAATATTTAATAATTATTATAGAAAAATTCAAAATAATTAATTGTTTATTTATAATATAAAAATATTTGATAGTATATATAGATTAGAAGATAGGTACAAGAAAATGTTTTTTTTTTTTGTATTTTTATCGACTATAAAAACAAGAGCTATTTTAAGGGTAAAGAAATGTGGCATTGATATTTTCTACGGGTCGTTTCGGGGCTATGTCATGCCTTTTGAACTTTTATATGGGTTTTTTGGTGTTTTAACCCCACTCATTGCGGTGTATCCATTGTTTATTTATTTAATCTCATTTTACTACTATCCTATGCATTTCCATTGTAAATTCTTTATAACAGAGTCTAGAAAATGAAAAAATTAATTAATAATTGGCCAACACACAATTTTAAATAGTTAGGAGTTTGTGTACTAACTTTATTTAATTTCATACGAGAGAAATGAAATCAATACATTGAGAAACGAGGTATGAATAAATAATAAACACTGTTTTTGTGAATGAATAACTGGTCTTGAATCGAATTTAGAGAGTAAAAAATAAACTAGAAAATCTAGGACTGCTATAACAATACATTGGTCATCTAAAGAGAGCGAAATTTATTTTGTCATTTAATTGAAACAAGCAATAATTAAATAAATAATTAGACATGAGAGCTATTTTTACTGCACTAGTTAATAGTATAATAGGAAAGAAAATAATATAAGCATCAAAGGCGCTAGGGTAGATTGGTAGGATGGGCGTGTACCAGCCTTCCAAGTATGTAGACCCGAATTCGATTCCTGGGTTATTGAAGTGAATTTTGCTATTTCTGAGGCCTGGTCCAAGGTCCACCCAGCCTATAGGATCAAAGCTTGCAACAAGTAGCCGACTCCGATCAATATAAAGGTTGAGAGGATCTGCTATACTGATCATACAACACCTTTACCTCTATCCCGCTTAGACGCTGTTCTTTCATAGGTGTTTCAACAGCCAGAGTTTATTCATTATTATGATCATTAACTTATATATTATTACATGGGACTAAAGAAATTTTTTACTAATTATATATATAAATATATATATATATTTGATTTATTTGAAATTTAAATCCAGATAATATTAAGATTGGTCAAAAAATAAAAGTCACCTTCAGCACATATTTATCTTTTATATTTATTTTTTCTTAAACTCGAAACTTTAAAGCAAAAAAAAAAAAGATAAAATAAATTATTACTCCGAACTAAAAGTAAATATAAAACATCATACTTATTAAATTAATATTATATTCCTGTAAGATTTGTTTAATATTAATAAACTAACTTGACATAATTATCATTTAATAATTAATAATATTTGAAAATATAATGTTTATTTAATGAAGTCAATACCAGTATATATTTTAATTATAAAAGATACAACAAATATAAATATCAAAATAAATTCAAAATATTTACATTTGATAATATATTATGAATTTTAAAAAAATTGTTTTTGCAAAGTTTCTAATTATACATATAATTTGGAGTTTAATGAATGTTTTGATACATAGTAAAACACTTTTTCTGCTACTAGATTTTATTTTACCTGTACCCAATCGATCTCCATGTTCTATTTATCATTTATAAAGCCTGTGGGGCTATTTGCGTTTATATTCAGCTAGTTTCCAACTTCATCAATTTCTAAATAGACCACCTATTTAAAAGTTCAAATAGTTGATTAAATAAATAGACTCTATCTTTTCTTTATTTTTTTTTTAAATTTATTTTTCTAAAAGGAAACCTTTTCAAAAATTATTATTTTATTTTAGTAGTTTCGCTCATCAAATATATAATTATGTTTATGATAACTTCAAATATCTTAAATATTGACGAGACCTGATTGAATCGTAATTATGGATTTTATAACATTTATATGAATCGTTCCCATACCACATATAATATACATTTTATTATAAAGTTACATATATAAATTATAACTATACTATAAATTGTAGTTATGATAATATTTGACGACGAAAAAAATTCAAAACAATTTTTAAATTATTAACGTTTTTCATCAATGTGTTATTTTCTCTAGAATTTTTAATATTAATATAGAGTCAAAAACAATCTAGATGGAACAAATTCTATTGGAAAATTTCTTCCATCTTACCTTTAGTGTACCAACAATAATCAATTTATTGTTATTTTTTAATAAATAATAGAAAGAACATGGACCTTAGAAAATACATGGTCCAATTCTTTAGATAAAATACATAGAACGTATAGGCAAGTGGAAATTAACTTAAAGGTGAGTGAAAAAAGCTTTCGATCGGACGCATTGCGAAAGGGAGTCTAGTTGAAAAGGGAGACCATATAATTCAGGATTTAGGCTCTGAATGCCCTCTTTGTGCCTTCTTCTCGTTATATAACTCTTGTACAAGGTTTGGAGAGAGGAACCCGGATCCGACCAAGAAGTCCACTAGCGACTTATTTACATATTAATTTTACCCTATTCTCTACTTTTATTATCTTCATTTCCGTAAGTTGAGGCAATAAACTAATTTCTCTGTGAAAGAGGACTAAGTATTTTGAGAGTAAGCTAGATGTTCTATTAAAGGAGATTATAAAATCTTTTTATACACATTTTGTTGTATGTTTTTGCCTGGAAATTGTATAGAATTTAAAATATTTTCATCTTTTTAAATTTTTTGTATAACTTTCTCTATCACCTGTTGTGTTATATAGATGTGAAACGTAGTTCGTGAATTTAGGGGAGAAGAATAGGTCCAAATTTATGATTTAAGAGATCATATGAAAATGGTAGAGAATGCTTAACGAGGAATTGCATAACCTTTATGCCTCACTAAACGTATTTGGCGTCATACATATTTACTGAGAAACGACCGATGGTTAGGCAATATTAAGTTATATGTTAGATAATTAGGAGAGGAGAGGAAATAGATTGATATGGGATTTATATATCTACCATAAATCTATATCTATATATAAATGTTATGTCAGTTTGTGTACACTTCAAAAACTCAAAATGTTCTGCACCGATTGAGCTCATATTTTATCATGATTATGTAATTTTTCCCATCAGTCACATACCGGCGACAGCAAAAAACAGTTTTTTTAAAGGCAAGCTGTGTACCAGTGATCGGACCATCAACCGGAAGCAAGGAGAACCCTCACAATTCTAGCTAACGACACGCGCAGTCACATGGGAAACAATACCTAAAAAATAAAATAAAATTGAATTTGGGCCGTCGCACTCGCACTACAGAAGAATCACGAAGATTGCTTTCGAATATGACTGAGGAAGAGAGCAGGCATCCGTTCAAGAGAGGACCTAAGCACCTTCCAGATACGTAACGTGGAACAAGCAGAAAGGCTTGAGGATGCATGATTACGAGCACGTCAATCGCATTCTGCAACAACAGATTTTATTCGTTGTCAACGGATTGAAAGCGATAGGGTGAGAATAGCTGAAACACGAACCCAAAGAACAGCTGATCTGAATCTGCAATACGATCGTTTTGCTTTCCGGTACAATCCAGCTGTTGATTATAGTTTGAGTCGGCATGTTGTCATTGGCCAGATGAGTCATGTCTGTATCTACTGCTAGGCTCTAAAGTTGAACAATGAAACAAAAGGGATGCGTTTCGCTGTCAGAAAAATCAAATTGCCGCAACTTGAGGCACCACCAGAACCATTGAAAACTCTACTTGCTGGAACTACCGCTGAATTGAATCATGTTCTATCGAACATCAGAAAATATAGACGTCATTTGATGGGGAAATTTATACCATCTTGTGAAGTGTTTGGATATGTGCTCTGCTGGATGTATTCAATAGAAAGTCAAAAGCGTATTGTCACATGTGCATATACTAATCTAGTTCTCGATAAAAATACTTGAGACGAAATCGACGATGTGATATGCGCAGAGATTCCATGGGCCGACGTCGATAAGGATTTGCATGGAGTTGTTATCAAAAGCATGATACATGGATCGTGAGGTACACTAAATCCGAATTCACCATGCATGGTAGACCTGAAATGCTCTAAGCAATATCCTTGAGCATACACAGTTAACACAGTAATAGTACACGATGGATATCCTAGGTATAAGATTTCTCATCCATGCAACCACAATGTGCCACAGGGATGAGTATATCTAATATATATATATATATATAAAGTAAATAAATAGGGTTCATTTGACAAAGATATCATTTTTTAAATTTTATTTTGGATTGTGCGTATTTGCGGAGGTGGATAATCAAACAAGAAAGATATTTAATAAATTTAATGAAATTTTTTTTAATACAGTTATATTTATATGATTTCTAGAATTTTGATCAATATTAATAATTTAATAACAATTTTTTTAATATATTTCTATTTTAGATTTATACTACTATAGTATATAATGCCAAAAATGCAATAAATTTTATATAAATATTTATATTAAGTTATTTGTTTTATTTTCCCTAAATCCAATTAATTAAGTGAGTAAATTCATATTATTTTATATAAAAATTTTTCTTTTAATAAATTGTTTTTATGAAAAAAAAACAATTTCAATCTTTTTATTAATAAATCATTTGAAATTAATTCTTATCTTTAATTTGATTTTAATGAAATCTGCTGAATATTTAATATAAATGAATAGAAACTCACCTCAATTGACCAATTTCCCAAAAACACATGAGTCTCGGTGGGACACCGCTTGTTATGCAAAATCTTTGGTCTTGAATGTGCATTCTAGCAGGTCCATTTGGAATCTTTGATTTTACTGGTGCACTGCTTATTTGAATTAAAAATTGTTGATCTAAATAGAAAAAGCAAGAAATGGACATGTTTAGTGAAAAAGCATAAAATTAGAAAAATAAAAAAAAAAAAAAAAAAAAAATGAAGAAATCTACCATCTCCTAAATTGCTTGAGATCTTCACTTGCCACTGAATCAATCTTTCTCTCGTGTCAAAGGCTAAGATTACTGTCACATCCTGGCAAATTATGGCGATTGTATTAGACTCTTTGTCTAAAGTGAAACCTAAAAACAAACCAAATAGAGACTTTTCATTTATTTTATTTCTTTTTTTGTTTAAAAATGAAAAAGTAAAAAATAATACTAAATTATTATATACTATTAAACCGGTAATAAATATTTTAGTATAGTATAGTATATAGTAGTTCATATTTTATGACATTCTTTGAAGTAATAAATTATAATTGTTTTCTATTTTTATAAATATATGACTACATATACATATATTATATATTATTATATATTAATATATATATATAACATTATTAAAATTATATAAATGAATATAATTTATGTTATGATAAGAAGTAGCATAGAAAATCAAAACATACATACTTACATTAAATTATTATTTTATTTTTGGGAAAATATGTATCCAATCAAAACTGACTCTTTTTTATTTAACAATATTTATTTTTATGGTTGTTTTTTACAAAAATGAGGAATATAAAATACTAAATAGAAAATTAAAAAATTTTACCATTAATTATTTTGATATAAAATTATAGAAAACAATTATAAAAAAAAATTGGGAGAATAATGTTTATATATTATTTGAATGCTTATTTTTTTATATTTGCAAATTAATTTAAATTTAACTGAATAAAATTGATTAATATTTTTTGAATAACAATAAAAAAGAGGTAGGTATTTAATTTTGTGCAACTCAGTGAGGTTTTTAGTAAATATTTATTAAAAGTACAAAAAAAACAACATCATTAACAGGTGTTTTTTAGAATATTATCTTTTTATGGACCGATTTCCGATTTAAAAAGAAACTATGCATGTTAGACGTTAAATTTTATTCAATTTTAATAGTTTAAACACTAATTATATTTAAATAAAATAATCTATTTTAAACAGATTAAAAAAAATAATAATAAAATTTAAATCAGGTACCGTGTGCTAGAATTTAATTTACACAGTGTAATTGAAATGGTTGACATTCCTGCCATTATGTTCACGAGGTCAGCAACTATAATATAATTTTATTAATAATGTATAATGTACATAATGTTCTGATGTTAATTTCCATTAAATATAATATAATTAATATATAATTCGATAATATACTTGATTGAATTATTTTTAATTAATAATTTTTTTTTTTCAAACTCTACATAGCTCAATCCTATTTTAGAATAGATAAAAATTTTAATGAGCAATATATTATGTTAATTTATTAATTGCTAATAAAAAAAGATGTATATATATATGATAATGATAATATATAAAATAAATTTAAGGTAAACGATCTTATAATTCATAGTTGCTATCCACATAAACATTATCTTAAGAAAGTTCATATAATGTGAAATTGAAAATTAAGTCTCTTAGTGTTGCCAACTTACCAGATTCAACTCCCAAAAAATGTTGTAAGGATAGGGAAGCCTTGGTTTGCCCCTGCTTGTAACGGTCTTTGCTATCTCTGTATAATTGTAGATGCAGACAATCTGAATAAACAGAAAAAAAATATTAATTAAAAAAAACGGAAACCTTGCTTCAAGTGAAAAGTTTGCTAAAACTCTACAAATGAGATACAACGATGTTTCAAAACGGAAATAATAAGAAAGTTTTAACTTCTTGAGGAGAAGCAGTGATATTTATAGTAATTTTAATTTATAGCAAAGCAAACAATTTCTCTTCACCAAGCGAAAATGACGTTTTTTCTTAAAAAAGAAAAATCGATTAAAAATAAAAAATGCTCGCACCAAATAATTAATAAGAACAAAGGATTTAATTTGCGTTTCGAAAAGGAGGGTGGAATTATTTTAAGTTATGAGTAGCAATGAATTAATTGATTTTCTGTGTGAGTCGCTTCATAGTTATTTCAATAGAAACTTGAAGTCAAATTTAGAGAAGTTGAAAAAAACGGATTCTCTTTTTATCCTTCAAAATATATTCATAAAATTTCATTCAATCTCAATACTACTTAGAAATACCATTCACCTTCTTGAGAGATCAATATTATGAAGACTATAAGAAATCCTAGTGAAAAAATAATAATAAAAAAACTGCCATGTATATTGAAATTTTTTATGTATAGGATGGTCAAAACCGTAATCCAAACAGACTACTATATAAAATATTTAAAAAATATTATTTATCTGGAATTGAAAAATAAAAAACCTTAAACATCTTTAATAAAAATATTTTTATTCACAGTTAAAACCTTTCTAAAGTTTATATTTCTAAAAAAACTTGAAAAAATATTAATGAAATGTTAAATTCTTATAAAACATTAGAAAAAATTCTGTAATTCTCATTGAATTCCAATGAGAGCGAGAAATTCACATTTAAAAATTAAATTTAATAAATTAATTCATTATTATTTTATATTGTTTCTTATATTAAGATATTTTTAAATTTCATATATCTTTTTAAATATTTATCATCAATTTATAATACAATCACAGAGAATAATTTGATTCTGAAGGATGGCGTCTCGGGTGGTATCGGTAATTTTTCCATAATTTTTGCACAGTGGTCTTTATCACCCTTAACTTTACACAGGGTGTAACAACTAAAAATAAGTTGACCTGTGGCCAGGTCCGAACCGACCGACGGTTTGAAGTAAATTAATTAGCAGCTACAGAAACAATTTCAAATAATTTTAATATATCTATTAATGTAATAAAAAACAGATATGGACACATAAATAATAAATATAAACATTTTTAATTTTATTTTATTTATAATATATATGAAAGTCCAGGCTGTGACGTCATGAATGGCTGGATGATGTCATGTAATTTTAAATCAAGAAAAAACTAATAAATATGATTTTCCCGAGGATAAAACCAATACAAAGTGTATGATTCGTGGTGATATATAAAAAAATCTCCTCATGTGAAATTTGGTGTGAAAATAACCCTTCCCTTCCTATCGTCGATCGCTAATACTACCACTTCCGGTTTCCGGATTTGCACCAAAAGTTGATCAATTCATCCCACTGATGCATTAAGTAAATATACCAAATTTCATCGAAATCCGTTCAGCCGTTTAGGCTGTACACATCTATACGGACAGACGGATGGACGGACGGACGGACAGACATCATGCTAAAAATACTTTTTACCGACCGACGATAGTAAGGGAGGTATTGTTTCTGTTAAGAAAATGCATGATTCGTGGAGATATGTAAAAATCTCCACATGTGAAATTTGGTGTGAAAACAATACCTCTCATACTATCGTCGGTCGGTAAAAAACTTCTGGTATGTTAACATCCCATGAAGAGAGATATAATCTATCTAGTAAATTGCCTTCTAAACGGGGTAGAGGTGTTGTATGATCAATACAACAATTGAATCTATCAACCTTTTAACCTTGATTCTCTGGATCGGACGTCGCCACTTTTATTTCAAGTAGCTTTCCAAATTTGATAAAGCAGCTGGATGAACCTCGAACCAAATCCCAGAAAGAGAAATAATTAATTATTGGATTTCCCTAGCCATACCTGCTCTTACTGTGCACAAATCAGTAGTAAATTCTAATAAAAGATTCTGATTTAAAACATCTTTTCTTTCATTCTTGCCATCAAGAATTAAGATTTATAAATATCAATATAACATAATTCAATAATTTTAAATTTTAACTTTCGTTATTTATTTTGCTTAGCTTGATTAGTTTTTCTTCTTAAAAAATTGTATGAAACCTGTTTCACATAATACAAATAGATATAATGATTGTAACAAAAAACTTGAGGGCAGATTTTTGAAATAATGAGAAAATGGTCATATTTTTTACTACTATAAATATATATAGAAGAAGGTATAAGTTTATAGTTACGGTAAGGATATTTATGGATATTTGTAAGTTTATTATTTTATTCAATAATTTCTTATATGAAATATTGTAGAATATTGGAATTATATATAAAACACTTTACAAGTTTAGTTTGTTCATAAAATTATTAAATTATAAAAAAATATACCTTACTCGTATATCTTTTATGGAATGTCAAATAAGAAATTTCATAAAAGAAAATATTGGAAATATTTTGTTGAAAGAATTTATTAATTTTAATTTTTATAAGATATTAATTAATTCATATTTAAAAGAAAATATTAATTTAACATTGAAATATTTACATATATATATACCTACATATATTAAAATATTGTATTAACCTTAACTACTCAATCTTAAACTCCCATGATTGATAGAATTTAGTATATTATTATGAAATATTTCTATATTTAATAAAACAAAAAAAAAAAAACTCTGACTTTTGTACGTCCTACGCAAAGACAACGCCTATCAAGCCGGTTATATCAATGAGGTGTCCTATGATCCGTAGAACGGGTCCTCTCCACCTTTACCTGCATTTTCTTGATCGGAGGCGCTATCAAGTAGCTTTTCCCCAATGTTGTTCCCGGAGGCTGGGTTGACTCCGTCCCATAGACCCAGCTAGGGAAATTCCCTTACCAGGTCCGGGACTTGAACCCGGGTGAAGCAGGTTCGCTACCCACACACCCAATGACGTCTTCTCTATATTTAATATATTTAACAAATTGTATTTGTGCCTTATTAAAAATAATAAAATAACAATATCAATTATTATTAAAAAATAAATAAAATATAAAATATCTAGGGTACAAATAACGTAATTAATTTTTTATTGTCTATTAATTGTATATTAATTAATTATTCAAATATTATAGTGACTAGGGATTTCGAATTTTTCTAATATGACTAGGCGGTTATATAAATGCCAATCATTTGCATCTGCTGTCGACATATTATAGATTATAGTATATATAGATAGTAATATTTATATATAAATGTTCGGTTGAGTGTACACTTTAAGTTCATTTTTCAAGTTCCATTGGTCTTAGACAAATTTATCATAATTTTTTTTTTAATGGATTTATTAAAAGATACACCCTCACATTGAAATATTTTTTTTCAACAAATTAACTTCCCCATTTCATACCTGAATTGAGTAAATAGAATCGATAAAATATTTTTCCCAGGTCGGAGCCAAATAAAAGGGTTTACTAGTGTAGCTTATGGCCATTTGTTCATCGTTGGGGTCCCATGTCCTTTAATAATTAAACATTAGACTCAAATCAATATTTGCCGGGGGCAGTGTGAGATTGTTCAACAATACTGAAGAAAGTAACCGTATGTGTGATTAGCTTGTATGCGTTTGGGGAGGGGGGGGGAGGCGAATGTATTCAATTTAAAAACCATTTGTTTACTCAAAGCTCGTTATGTTCACTTTTCACAAATAAAACATCACTCTCTAGTAATTAAATCTCTGATTCGAGATTTTATATTAATAAATAATTCTATCGAAGAAGTGAATTAATTATTTATTAAGAAATATAATCTTTTTTTTAAATTAATTTAAAATTACATCAGGAAATACTATGATGATGTGTGATATTAGCTTGTATGCTTGGGGGGGGGGGGGGGGGGTGAGGCGAATGTATTCAATTTAAAAACCATTTGTTTACACATGAGCTGTGAAATTTATTTTTTATATTTATTGAATTTATTCAATTTTGATTAAAATAAAGATTGGAAAACGAATAAATAATATTTCAATTTTAATTGGTACCAGAATGAACTGTACATAAATAGGAGTATGTAGTCATATGGGAGTATTGTAGTAAACTAGAAGGTAGGTACTAAATGTCATTGAATTAAATAATATAAATATATGTCTTAATATTTTTTTATTTATAAAAAATATATTAAAATGAAATAAATAAAACTTATCTTATCATACTAGCAAAAATTGTATATATATTTGTTTATATTTTTGTCTATATTAAACCGCTCTATAGATTTTTTTGAAATTCACACCATAGATAATATTTATAAAGAAAAATCGATCTGTATTGGTTTCTGCCTCGAGAAAAATCAACTTTATTAGTATTTTCTTAATTTAAAATAGTAAATTTATATGACGTCACAAATTACGTCTTGCTCATGGATTTGGATAAAACTTTACCAGTGGGTTCCTTTTTTATAATTCCAAAGATATAATTATAAAAAAAAAATTATCTATTATAACTAGGTAATTATATTAAAAAGAGCTTTTGGTACAGAAGATTTAGATAAAACTTTTTCCTTTTGCAATTTTTATCTCGTAAACTAGAAGAGGCCCGAAAAAGTAGTCCTCCCTCTCCCATATCTTATTTCTATTATACTCATATCTAAGTTTATGCTATTCTTATTTCTTTTATACGAATGTATATGAAAATATTTCAACAGTTTTTCAAATAATATTGACTTAAAGAGGGAGAGAGTCCTCTTTCAGGGCAGTGAGCAATTAGTTTTTTAAAGCCCTCATTAGTATAAAGTTGTAAAGCTTTTATTCAGCCTCATTTTTTTTTTTGAATACGAAACGAAAAAACTCACATTTTTTTATATCTCTCTCTTCCTGTACCTCCTAATTTAAGTATATATATATAAGTATATCTGCTAGAGAGAAAAGATAACCAGAATTTTGAAAAAAAAGAATCTCCTTTTTAGTCGAATTTTCATAATTTATAAAAATTAATTAAAAATTTATTTTTAATTATTTTCAGGATACTACCTGTAATTAAAAACTTTATATAAAAGATTAATAATAATATATATATTTTTAAAAAAATATTTTTGTTGTAGAAAAATATTTATGATTAATTAAACTTTATAATTATTTTAAATGATCATAATTAATGATTATTATAAATTGGGGCTAGAATAGGAGAGAAAAAATTGAGTGGTATAAGGGGTGGCCCGTAATAGAGACGTTTAAAGGAGTGTGGTTGCTTGGGCCAAGAACTTTCGAGTTCCGTAGAGCCATAGAGATAGTTAGAGAGAATTATTATAAATTAAAAAATGTCAATTACTTAAAATAAAAATTTTAAATAAAAAGTTCAAAGAAAATTTTACCTTAACCGAATTTGAAAGTTCATTACCCTTGAATTTTTCATGATATCAGTTTTAACATAACCTTCTACTTGTTATTATTATTAATACATCGATTCTATCTATATTATATTTAATAATTAATAATATAAATAATAATAATTATAAGAAATTATATATAAATATATATTTTTTTTTTTTTTTTTTTTTTTTTATTAATAATATTAAATATATTCTAAACTCAATAATTTTTTTGAATATTAGAAATACTAATAATATTAGAATAATATATGAATAAATATAAAATGTAAACAACCTTTGCATTATTATTATTTATTTTTTCATAGGAGTGAACATATATTTCTATCCCTTAACCAGGATCAGTTACCCCTTTTGCTCTCGATGCCAATCCTCGGATGTGAATTCCACGCTTGAATGACGATGAACACTTCTTTCAAAGTACTCCATCTTAATGAGAAAAATTACAACAAAACTTTCAACGTTCAAAAAAGGCTTTACTATATAATTTCCAGAAAATATAAATAAGGAGACGACTTATTTGATCTAAAAAGGCCACGATTAAATTATTTTCATATAAAAAAAGTTTGGAAAGTAAAAAAAAAGAAAAAGAAATTACAGGAATTAAGATTTCGTTATGGAAATAGACTCGCTTGCCTCAATTAAATATCTAATAATTAGGCAAGTTAAAAAAGATTTTTAAATGTTTTATTAATAAAAATTTTAATAGTATCTGGGATGGGGGGCATAATAAGAAATGATTTTCATTTTTTAGACTTTTAGATTATTTTATTATTGGACTGCGGGTTCTGTTCTCTGTCTTTTTCATTATCCAAGCCACCATACTAAATACAAAGTTGAATTCCCCCTCCCAAAAAAACAAACATCAACAACTAATAACCGTCATTTGGTCGGTTCAGACATGTGTAGCAATGGACAACACCACCGATGGATTTATATTGACACTTCTGAATTAAAAACAGCAGTGTCCGCAACAACCACTGAACCGAACTGTCCCAACCATATGCTACTTCTATCTAATTCCAGTTCCTTTCCAATTCCTTCACGTCCCGCCTTATATTGTCTGCTCAACGTGTTCTTGGTCTACTAAAAGGTCGCTTACAAATTTCTTCTTCTCACTAATTTATCCACAGCTAACCACGAGTCTAGCCAAGAACAATCCTCTCGTTTTTATCGTTAATTCATTTAGTCGAAATTTAATCTCGTCTTCTAAAGATATGGACCATGCCTCAAACCCATTATAATATAACGGCCATAAAAATATTATTTGATATGAATTAAATTGTAATCATTTTCTCCTTTCCTTTAAATTTTACTTTTGTCGTAATTGTAAAACATTTTTACTATCTCGCCGTTGAGAAAAATGTCTATGTGTGTCTGTAGACATGATTACGCAAAAACGGTTTGAGTTAGAATAATTAAATTTGGTACAAGGACATTATTCAAAATTCATAGTTTTCTATCAACTTTTGAGAAATGTAGCTCAACCGGAAGAGGATCATTACCTACAACGTTTTGATTTTTTTTCCTCTAAACTGACCGTAATAATAAAGATATATGTTTGCTAGGTTTTCACATGATTAAAAATTGTATAAAACTGCTATTTATAGAATTTCATCTTGAGTGAATCACTGAAAGTACCGGAATTAATTTTTTAACACGACTGCAAATCACGCGCCAGCACGTGGTGCCATCAAGAAAAAGCCAAACACGCGCTGGTTTAATAAATATTATTTATTAATTTTAATTTATAATATATAATTAATTAAATTTAATTTAAATATAATATTTTATGTTATTTAATCCAATTCAAATTGCGAGATAATCGAGTGGAGACACTCCAGCTTATTTATCACAAATGGATTCTGCATTGGTGAATTTCAACGAGCTCTTCTATTTCTTATAAGAAGGATACTTTATTTTCTAGAAACTCTAAACCAATTACATTAATAAATCATATAGAATGTATTGAAAAAAACTATAGGAATATTCATCCTGCTTGATTTTAATAAACATATACTGTAATTATATGTTAAGAATATAAAAAATATTAATTAAGGAGGAAAAGTTTATTTATTCGTGTTTATTTTTATATTATATTAATATTATTTACACTGTGTGTGAATGAATAAAAAAAAATGTAATTTAACTTTTAAAGAACGTTTAAATGCAGAAATCAATACATTTATTTAATTTATAAGTGAATTTTTGTGTTCAATTCGATTATATTTATTTTAAAGATTAGTTAACTTGTTAACAGATACTTTCTGGAATGAAAGAAAAAGACATTTTTTAATAATAATAAAACAAATTAAAAAAACATTATTAATTAGGAGTATTTAAGTAATTTTTTTTTAATAATGCTATAAATTTTATCTGCTTTTATTATTGCTTTATTTGTACATAATCAAGATGACATTAAAATGAATAGGGACATTTACGTCATGGCTCATCCTAGAAAGGAGTTATTATTTTATTATAATATAGATAAATAGTAATTTACATAGAACTTTAATTACTATTTTTTAGGAATAAAAAAGAAATTGGACACGATTTTTCGTTTAAAAATTATTTAAAAGTTATCAAATCGTTATTTTTCTTTAGTATTATTATTAAATATTATTTTGTAAATTGACAAACTTTATTGCAATAAGGTTTACTTAATTTTATTAATAATAAATAATATATTCAGTTATTGATTCTGATTTTTCAAATGTCGACTCGAATATTCCATCAACTTTAATAAAAACAAATTAAGTATATATTTAAGAAAAGAGGGGCGGGGGGCGAGTGTAAAAAAAGAAGAGGGTTGTTCTTTTGAGTCCTTGATCCTAAGAAAAAAAAAACTCCTATTGATGCTCAGTTGTTTCCGGTCTTCTTCTCTCGGGCGTTTTTCTTCTATTTATTCTCTAATTTACAAAGGCACGTGACCAGAGTTCAGATCAAGTTCACTCTTTTACGAAAGAAAAATAATTAATGAAATTAAACAAAATTCTTCGTTTTATCAAAAAAAGGAGAACCCGCATTTAGAAATAATATACTTACTATCCTCTGTTTTTGTTTTGATTTCGAATTTTTTACAAAAAATATTGTTATTTATTCATTCAGAATGAAAAAAATGTACATATCTATGTCAATATTTATTGAAAAAGAACAATGATGCTTTATATATATAATACAAAGATTTACTTTTAATTTTATTTGATTCGCAAAAATATTATTATAATAACTAATGAGTTTCTTCATTATATTTTAATATCAAATAGAAGAGAAGAGGGTATATTGTTAATAAAAAATAATAATAAAGGTCAAAATATTGAAACATAATACGATATATTTTGAAGGATTCTAAAAAAAAATATAATAACTAAATGTTGTTAAAAAAATCATGGAGTTCTTAGACATTTGTCAGAAATTAATAACTTTTTTGAATTTTATACTAAATTATACTAAAAAAATAAAATGATTATTAAAAAATGTGGAATTTATTTGTGGTAAAAATAGATCTTTCTTAAAAATTGTCTATTAATTTTTTTTTTTTTTTTTTTTTTTATTTTTATTGTATGAAAAATTTTTAATTGATTTTAGAGTGTATAGTGCTGTGGATTCATTATATAATTTCTAATATTTAACTGAATTTTAGGCAAATTCTCATTTCGACATTTTTAAAAAAAATCCGTCTTGTTTTATTATTCTAATAACTTTCTTTCTATCTCAGATGATATTCAAAAATTTCAGAAATTATTAAGATATCATCAATATAATTTCCACCAAATTCTTGTAAATTATTTAGATATATTATGTTTATTGATACACGTTGGAATAGTATTGGTGAAATATCGAAATGAAATCTTTCTCCCTTACAGATAATGACCAAAAAGTAAAATTTATATAGATACATATAGAACCACTTGCAGTTTCTTGTTTTAACAATGCTGTGCTAAATTCTAGGAAAAGATTGCGATTCTGGCACTATGGCACCAACCGTCTTTATGGGCAAAGTAAAGCTTTTTTAAGCTTGATATAAATTTTAAAAAAATATTTATTTTTTTTTTATAAATATTGGTAAAATTTACAGCATATATTAAAATAAGAGCATATAAGAATATTCTGGTAATATTTTATTGTAATCGGCTCAACCAATTTTGAGTTTATAACTTCACAATTTTCTGGACAAAGAGACGGATAGAATGATAGACATGAAAAGTCAAATTTGGATTCTCCAGGTCATGAAAAGTGAAGATTTGCAAAAAATTTCAAATCCTAAAAAATTCGATTTGTTCGGCAACAACACTCAATGATATTAACAAAAGTTCAAACATCAAACTGCATACACTGTATTTATCATGAATGTTTTTAGATTGCGAGGGAATTCAAACGACATTTCAGTAATAAATTGTAAAATTTGCCGGTTTTATCTATTAAGATAGATAAATAAATATTTAGTACTACAAATTCCATAATAAATTGTAAAATTTGCCGGTTTTATCTATTAAGATAGATAAATAAATATTTAGTACTACAAATTTCATAAATTAAAATTTTAATGTGTATTGTTCAATTTTAACTCATTTCTATTGAAGAAAGTTAAAATTATTCAAAAAATAATCTTGTCTTTGTGCGTGCCATCAAAATTTTCAAACGTGCCAATTATGGCACACGTGCCATAAGTTCGCCATCCCTGGTATATAGTAATAAATGTGTTTTTATATTTGATTTTCGACCCAAACCTTTTTCGAATGATATATGTCAATTTACAAGGTTACCTCAAGATTATCATTTAAATATTTTCTTCTAATCATATATTAAACATTGAATATATTTTATATATATAATATCATAAGTGAATATTAAATTAAAATCCTTTATAATTAATTAAACCCCTTCTTTTTTTCGAACAACATTTATAAGCTTCCCTCTCCCCTCTTCAATGAGAAAAATCAACTAATCTAAATAATAGAATAATAAATTCAACAATAATATTTCTAATATATTATTAATGAAATAGTTTCCATGATATAAATTAAAATAAATTAAAAAAGATAAAGAGAAATATTACAAATAAAAAAATAATCATAGAAATGAAACATGGATTTTGTTACACCCCTCCCTCAAAAAAAAAAAAAATAATAATTTATATATTTATTCCACTGTCATATAGGTATATTTAACAGGAATATATATTTATACATAGTTCTTGTAATCCTAATGTGTGTGTCATCATTTTTTAAATTTTCTTTCCCGAAAGTCATGTCGAAAGTGGCGCCGTGCTTATTATAGCGACTAATTTTGTAAATTTCAAATTAATTCTATCTAGGAAGAGATAATTATTGGGGCATCGAATCTACTTTGTTATTTTTTATACGATATATGAATAGAAAAATAAAACATCATTGGAATGGGGATAGTAAGGGTGAAATTAATATGTCTACACCCAACGCAGTATAATTTTCCCCCATCCCCGTGGACACCATTTATTCTAATTGAGCTGCTGATGCATATGCTATTTATTCATTGGAATTTTCTGTTGTTTTTCTATTATTAATTTGATACAGTTTTTACTCGGAACGTATTCATTGAATAAACGATGATTTAGATATTTTGAATGGCAGAAATGACAATAGAAGTCATTTTTTTTCTACTGCTCTCTTATGATAAATCCATGTTATATACAAGCAATTAGCTCGTATCCGTTTCAAACGAATTTAATTATGGTCATAATTTAAACGGATACTTCATTCATTTGTTTTTTGAATATATCCATTCTTGATTTTGAAAAATGGAATTAACTTTTCATTTTCAATTTCACGATGAACATATGGAAATTTTAAATGGAGTGTAGGATTCACAAGAGAAGATTGTGCGGGTTAAATCATTTTAATTATTAGATAGATAAGAAATTGGAATATAAATTGGATATGTCATTTGCAGTTGTTTTTTATTCTCCAATTTTTGTTATTATTCTATATATCTATATCTATATATATGTTCGTTTAGGTTTCCGTGAAAGTTATTATTATTAGAAGTTAATTAGACGTTTTATTTTGAGATTAGAGGCCGATTTTGGCGCCATTTACAAGTGACACTAAATGGCCAGTATGTGTTTTAGTGTCAGTAGTAGTGCGAGGATTCTTCCGAGCTTAAGAACGCAGTAAGTTAAAGATTGCCCACCATTCAACTCAAAATCTCAACATTGATTCTTGGTCACACAGACTAAGACCTAGAGTTTAGAATTACTTATATATATATATATATATATATATATACTATGTACAGTATATTTTCTTAAAAACCTAAATTTAAACCCTAATTAATCAGTTTAATTCTATTAAATATAATAATAATAATAATAATAATACAATAATAGGGAGAGGAGAAAAACATAAAGTTGATTATTTGGGATTAATAATAATCCCAAGAGTATATCTATAGATTGTATATCATATCCGAATGAATGTTTTCCACCGATCACGTTCAGCAATTACCAGGGGTCTTTTTTGATAACCGTTACAGTGATCTCGAATATTAATGTATTGTCATCTATCATATCCATTGGTTCAACTTATTAGGCTTTAATACGGCCTTTCCAATTATATGGAACCAACTCAAACCGCTTTCGGCGGTCTTCATATCTAACCAGAGGGGCTAAATTTTTAATTTATAATTAGTACTATTTTTTTATTTTTTATTTGTATCCTGGATGTCATTTTGGGAGAAATTATTTTTTATGAAGATAAAAAGACTTAATTAACCTAAATCATTTGATAATTTCGTCCATTCTTAAAGGTCGATTGAAATTCTTTCGTGCTCCAATAATAAATTGATAAATCAATTAGATCTTGGTGGGCATCGAATGTTAAATGGAGTAGCATCCCTCGGCAGGCGCCATGCTTCTGGTGCCGGGGCACGAAACCGACCAGCTAATGTGTTAGCGATCTACAGACTCTTCCCTTCCCCCCACTCCCTTTGTTGGTCCTCCTTGGCCCATGTTGATTCTTGAGATTGGAAGTCAGCCAAGTACGAAAAGAGACTTCGCAACGGAGGGGATGGGTCGAAATACAGGCCCAACTTGTTTATTTGGTCAGGAAAAATTGAATATCGCCCCAAGGAAACAACTCCAAAAGCAAAGCAGCCATTATTATATTATTGTGAGGCTCTAGGTTTTGTTGTTGAACATAATTTCTACTTGCATTTTTACATTGAATACTTTATGTAAATTATATGTTTACTTAAAAAGTAATTAATAGGAATAAAATAAATAATTGACCAAATTCGGTTAAATAAGAAAACCAAAGGTTCGTTTTTAATAACTTACCTTTGACCTATTGATTTTATTTATTTTTTTCAATTTTTTCAGTTTTTAATATATTGAAAATTGTTAAAAAAAATTTTAGGTTAACTTTCCAATAAAATACAATGTTTCAATGAGAGCTGTCAGTCCGATCTTTAAATCTAACCAATAAATGACATGAACATTCAGATTGTGACTAAATAATATCATAAAATTCAAAAATATAACAACAAACAATGACCATCTGAAGTTCATCTATGAAATTATCTTTGAGGTCTATAAGTCTAAATTTTCGTTAAAATGTGTATATCCAAAATCTGGGGAGACATTGGATATTTTCCCGATCGGTATAAAAATGGACGTCGGCGACAAACGGGTTTTCCTAGAAAAATCTCGAATGAACCTTAATCTTTACGCTACCTAATGACACCTTGAAAAATGATCCAATGCTTATAGAGCCTTAGAAAATAATCGAGAAACAAAAAGTGTCCAGAGTATCCCCGGTCTTCCATGTTATAAGTCAACTTAACATTCGAATCTGTTTTTGGTGGCTGGAAAGCAAACGTTTGATGATATTCGTTTCTAATCGAAAGGTGATTGGGACCAATGATTCGTGTGAAAATATAACAGGCAAAATAAATAAATAAATAAATAAAATCTACGTTAATGCATATAGGGCAGTAATGGAAATGTCGAGCCGCTGTTCACGTTGTTCCATTACTTGCCTGGTTGGAACAACTAGAATATTAATAAACAATGGACCGATACCAAGTTTTAATTATGATTTGGCAAATTTTAATAAACCCTGACTTATGGTTTTCCATTTTTCAATGATTCTATAAAAATGAAATGGAACCGTTTAATTAAATTCAAGAATGCATTTATCAACGTCGATGAATATATAAAAAAAACAATAAATAGTAAAACATTGGCATTTCCATTGGATATGAACTTCATTTACATTCAAGCATACATAGAAGAGAGAATATATATAATGTCGATATAATACTAATTATTTCAATTATCTATTAGAAATTTTTAATTAATAAATAAATATAATTATAGGTCTGACTTTTTTGATTCACACAGTATTTCTATTCTAAATCATTTTTTGAATTTATTATTATTTTTTATATTTTTATACGCTTTTTATTAATTTCACTTTTCTAACTGTAATGTTCAAAATTTGTAATTGGATTTTAACCTACTTCTAGTTGAGCGATTTCGCTCCAATTTGAAAGGTATATAGCAAGTCGATGACACTGCAATAATCAAAAAGAAATATTTTGAATTTTTTAAAAATATGGATTTTTAAAATTTTTGATTTTAATTATATTTACTTAAAGATAACACACATTACTAGAGTTCAACCAGAATAACATTAGGCACATAAATCATCAGTAACTAAAAATTTGTAAATTATCTTTGTTTAACTTTGCCCGACTGAAACAGCTTTATATTCTCTGATGGTATTTTAGAAGAATATATAAGAACTAAACAAATTTTCTTTAACTTTAGCCAAAAAAATTACAAAATAAAAAAGTGAATAATAGAAAGTGAGTGTGTATGTAAAAGGGAGGGGGGAATGATGAGATAGTTTCATGGGAAATTCCAGTATGAAAAATCGATAAAAAGAGGAGGGAGACATGAAGTCGCATTGGAATCCGAAACACTTTTCCATTTCAACTTGATAACTTTGGAAATATATCGTTTTCTAATATAATAGCAATAGTTTGGAAACTATAATTGTCTTATTGGAATTTTTAACCCATTCCAACCTCTTTTATCTATCTACCTTCTAACTATATATAAAATAGACAGATATAGAAATAATTCTTGTATCGAATTGATATAGACTTTATTCTTGCTTTATAATCATTAATAACATTTATCATATTGAATTTGCAATATTTATTGAAGATGTGTTGAAATAGATAATTATTATTTCTTTTGTCTTTAGTTTTTCCCTCATTTCCCAATATCTTTTACTTGAACCAAATTTCTTTCCTTAAAACATCATTTTGTCAGCTTCCAAAATCCATTAGTCACTGAAGCAAGATCTGGAGAGTAAGTTAGGTGTTTGTAAATAATAAATCTAGATATTAAATTATTATAAAAAAGAATGATGATCGTATTAATTTTCTTACGAAAATAAATTTAAAATTTTTTTTAAAAAACTATCATATCAATAGATTCATAAATGTTTTTATATGAAAAAACTGTATTTTTATTATTTTAAATTTTACCCTTGAATGAATCTCTAATAAATCTTAAGATTTTAAATTATTATAAAAAAGAATGCAAAGAATACTCGTGTAATCATTCAATAATGTATTTTTTCTATATTTTCCATAAATAAGACATTATTAATATAAATATTTTATTAATTAAATTGAATTATCAAAAAGATGACTGTATTTTTCATAATATTACTATTTCAATTTTAATTTTTTTTTAAAACTTCCACTTATTCAAATATTTGTAAAAAATATACAAATTATTTGTCTATAAAAGTTGTAGTAGTTTTTAAAAAGTTTCATGATTAAGGAAAAGAAAAAGTAATGAATTCATTTTAGTAAAAATTCTTGGCTAAATGTTGTATTAATTAATTAGAGAGCGATCATGGGTAACATAAATTTATGGCAGCGGAAAATGGTAGTAACCTAAGCTCAATATCAGTTGCAGTCCCAAGGGTCTTAAACGGTTAAGGCAATCACGCGTTTAGTGATTATTTAGTTTCATATGATAATTAGATTGAATTTTTAATTTCCCTCTCGAGTTAGAAATCATACCAAAACCATTTAAATATTTGAATAGAACATTTTTCAATTTATATAAGTAAAGCTAGGAGAAGGGGGTTGGGAACTTATTTATTCATTAACTCACACTAAGTTTTATTCAGATAAATTCAAATTTAATTTTTTTAATTGATAATATTATTAATAATTATTCTTTTATTACGAATATTAAACATTATAAAATTAAATTTATCTACCATTTCTTCTCTACATGTGAACATGCACTCTTTTGTCACATTTATTTTACAGGGTCCTGATGGATAACAAAATTAATTATAAAATAAATAAATTAAAATATATTGTCTTTTTTCGGTGTACTTCATACATTGAAATTGAAGTTTTTTTTATTGGAAATTAAGTTCAGCTTTATAATTATATTTTAGCTATATTTTTCTTAAATAAAAAAAATGATCATTTTATTATTTTATACTTATTTCTGATATTTAAATTTTATACGAAAATAAATAAAATTTATTTAAAAAAAAAATTAGCAGTTCATTACTATATAAAAACTCTATTTTTATTATTTTAAATTTACACATACACACACACATTCAGACATTTTTTTCAACCTTAGTGAAAATGACTCAGGGACCTTCAAAACGTATAAAAACATCAAAATCTCAACATCGAAAATTTTCGTGATCGCAATACTACCTCTCGCGAGATAGTAAAAATTGTTATAATTATATACTACAATTAATATAAAAAATTCATTTTCTCCATTAAAAAAAGATTAAATAAGCAGAAAAACAGAATTTATAACTTTTATAAATGAAAAAAATATTATTTTAAATAATGTATATATATATATATATATATATATTTTAATTTATATTATTTTCTATATATTTTAAGTATTCATTTTTCTAAAATAATAATTTTTCTAATAATATTTTTCCCTTTTAATTTTGAAAGGATTTTGTCGATCTTATCAAACATATTTGTTGTATGTTATATGCATGAAATGAGTTCCATGATTAAATCCATTGAATTGATCAACACAATTTATAGATTACAATTTGTTAGAAGATTAGAAGAGAC
This sequence comes from Labia minor, assembly GCA_963082975.1. Classification (NCBI taxonomy): domain Eukaryota; kingdom Metazoa; phylum Arthropoda; class Insecta; order Dermaptera; family Spongiphoridae; genus Labia; species Labia minor. The sequence continues at coordinate 73,963,680 of OY720348.1, forward strand.
ACTAATAATGTCTTTAATTAATTGAACCCTCGAGCGAGTTATTTATTCGCGAGGAGGAATAAAATCCCTCTACCATACTCTTACCATTATAATTTAAACAAGCTAACGACACATTTACACTCACACTTATTATATATATATATATAAAACAAAAAATAAATAAATAAAATGAAACCACATGGCTTTTGTATATATACTATATTTTTGAGATATTAAACCGCTCTATAGATTTTTTTGAAATTCACACCATAGATAATATTTATAAAGACTTAACCACCTTTCTTAATTAAAATTTAAACAAGGACCGGTATAATTTCAGAATTTATATTATTATCAGTAGTAAACCTTGGTTAAAACAGTCTATAAGCTATTGCTTCTTTGAAAAATATAAAACTGAAGCCATCTAATTATAATAACATATTTCTTTTTGACAAATTGAAATCGATTTTTCATCATCTTTAAATTGAGATAGGTTTTGAAAATTTTTATATATATTTCAATCGATCCCTAGAATCTATAGAAGAAATATAATTGAATTATAATTAATTAATTGTAATATAATTAGTGATTAATTACTTTTGATAACTAACTCCTTTTGTATTGCTCCGATTAATTTTTTTTAACGGATTCTGAAGCATAAATATTGATTTCAGGAGAGATTTTCATTTTGAAAGTAATTAAAAATATTTTATAGCATTAAAACTAATGATGAATTCTTATTAATCAGTTGTAGCGCCAATGAAGAAGGTTTTTTTCCACTCAAATTGCATAGAGAAATGAAACAGAACAATAACCTTTTTTTATGAAGACAATATGAGTACAATATCCTATATATACATTTATAAAATCTCATATTAATATTAATTATTTATTTATAAATATTATATAATAATTATTCTTCAATAATAACATTTACGTACTTAACATAAATACATAAAATCATTTTTAAAAGTATAATAGTTTCTTTTTGTTTTATTCAATTGATAAATTTTCGTATAACATCATCTTTTCTATTTCTCTTGTTATATTAAATAAATTTATCGAATTAAAATTGAATTAAAAAGAATAAAATAATATAAATATAAAACATTTTTTATAAAAAATAACGTTTTTCACATGAACTATAAAGAATAAAATAATTTTTCTATAAGCCTGACAAAGTTTATGGATGATTGCTTCATATTCAACTAGAAACGTTGGGCACTTTTAGTTTTATTTATTTATATGAAAAATCAATAAAATTTTTTTTATATTTATATTATTTTATCATATTCCTATAATTCCTCTAATCGAGGAGGATAGAGTCCTCTTTGTAATAGACACATAGCTATTTCCTAAATGTATTTCTCTAAGATTATACATTTCAATAACTATAATACATAAAAGATGACATAAAATTCAACAACTAATAAACAATTATAAAAACCAAGAAGACTGCAAGGAGACACTTCATAAAACATGACTACATTAATAATTCAAGAATTTAAATAAATGATTACAAGTAATAAAATATGAAAATCAATCAATAGATGTTAAATATTAATTCGAATTTTCACCTTTATTTTCAATTTTCAATAAATAAAAAAAAGATACAAAATCAATTATAATTATTAATTTTAATATTCAATAGTAAATAAATAAGTAAATTTCTATTCCATATCCTTCATTATTTAAATGAATTATAATAATATTTATTAAACATTCAATTAAAATAAACGATATATTTATTATAGATTATATATATTCTTCATAAATAAATACAATTGATTAAAGAGTCGATAATTTAATAACTAATTTATTAAGGATTAAAAATAAATAAATAAATAAATAAATAAATAAATATATATATAAATTAGCATTAATAATCATTTGTAGAAATATAATCTTTCACTAACGACCCACCGGACAGATGTTAAGACCCGAGTGTAAAGTTAACATTTTCCATTCCATCTACTTTTAATAGCTAATAATTAAAATAACACCCTAACATTAATTAAGCCACCCTCCCATCCACTCGAACTTGTTATGGTGACTTTTGTAAACGGGACAACTTGGTAGCTATTTGCGGTAATCCAAACGATCATTTATCATTTTCTATTCTTCACCTGAAGAAGAAATAAACACAAATCATCAAGTAAAAGAAAAATAAGAAAAATAAGAAAAATTAGTATTCATCGAATTCACTCTCACCTTAAAATAATAAAATGAAACGTTGTTTTTATAGAAATAACTTCTCATTTTAGATTTAAGAAATCCCCATTTTCCTTATTATTACTTGTTTCGTTTTTTAAATTATACATTTATTTAAAAAATTTATAAAATCAAGCAAACCTTTGCATTCGTTGTGACAGCTTTATTTATTTTATCCTGAATCACGATATTAATAATTTCTATACTAATATATATTAAAATTGTTAAATTAAACTTTTCACCAATATCTAAAAACAGTTAGAGAGAGGGAGAGTTCGAAAAGTTGTTAATGTTTTTTTTTGTATGTTTTTATTATATTTATCCTTTAAAGAAACAAAGGGTTAAATGGGTTAAATGGTGACTATCCATTTGCAATGACTATTAGAATAAGAAAAAAATTCAAATTGATTATTATTTTATTTTATTATTCTTTAATAGTTCTCGTTAAATTTTACCAAATTCACAATTTTTATGAACAAACATCTAAATTTGTTTATATTTTTTATCAATTTTTAAAAATATAAATCTTATATATACATTATATAGATTTCTTTTAAATAAATGTATTTTTCTTTTCTTTCATCCTTCCCCTATTCTTTCTTTATGTTTAAACACTTGGAGTGAGGGTGAGGGGGGGGGGGGGGGAGTTTGGAATAATTTTAATTTTAGATTAAATGATCCTTATAAATCCAAATGAATTTATCCTCTATCTCCTTAATGGAGAAAATCTTTCCAGCCCCATTAGATATTTATACTCCTCTTTGTTTATAATTTTGCTGGAGTTTAATTTTAACTCGTTTTGGCTCCAGGTTTTTGTTTAAAAGGAATTCATTTTCTTAATACTTGCTGTAGTAAATTAGAGGATGGGAATGAATAAAAAAATGATAAAATTAATTTAAAAAAAAAACTGTTCGAATGCTGAAAGAGGTTCGAAGCTTTAGAATATTTTATTTTCGTTTACGAGTGCAATTATCTGATTGGATACATTAATTGTATACCTAGTATTTGCAAAACCATCCCTTTCCCCATTTTCTAAACAGTTAACACATCGTTCAATAAGTCCCGAGACTAACAACGAAATCAACATTTTTTTTCAAAAATCATTTTTATTCATCAAGATAATCTCCTTTTAGAGTGATACAATCTTTCTAACGCCTTTTCAACATTTACCATGTTTATAGAAGAATTTATCCTTTGCTTCAAAATAGGCTTCAGTTTCGGCAATGACCTCCTCATTCGAGCCAAATTTTTTTCTTTGGAGTATTATTTTGAGATCAGCAAAGAGCCAGTAAATCTGGCGAATACGGGGGATGGGGAAGCAAATAAAAGCCCAATTCGTTCAATTTTGTCATTGTTTTCATGTACTTGTGGCATGGTGCATTGTCTTGGTGAAAAAATTTTTTTTTTCTACTTCATGTGCGGTCGTTTTGCTGCGATCTCCTCCTTCCAACGTACCACCAAGTCAATATAATAATCACTGTTGATCGATTTTCCTTTTACCAGGTAGTTAATGAAAATAATGCCATGTGTATCCCAAAAAACAGACGCCAGCAGAGTGGTGCGTTTTTGGACGCTTTGGACAGCTTTCGCCAGCCATGCGCCACTCAGATGATTGCCGATTCAACTCCGGAGTGAAATGATGTATCCATGTTTCATCCATGTTCACATATCGACGCAGGAAATCCTTTTTATTGCGAGTAAATAGCGATAAACAGCTCTCTGAATAGTCGACTCGTTGCTGTTTTTGTTCCACTGAAAGCAATCGCGGCACCCACTTGGAAAAAACGTTTATCATGCTCAATTTTTCATTAAGGATTGTAAATACGCTTCCACATGATATCTGTGTCATTTCTGCAATCACACGGACCTTCACTTTGCGATTTTTCATTACAATTTTTAACACTTCACTCACATTTTCCTGTGTAACGGCTTCCAATGGCCTACCCGAACATTCCGCATCGTTTGTGTACGTACGACCACTTTTAAATTCAGCATACCAACAACAAATCGTTGTTTTGGATGGAAAGGAGTCCGGGTAATGTTTTTCAAGTCATTTCTGGATTTCTACGGCGTTAAAAACCACACGCGAAACTCCCTTTTTCCATTTTTCAAACAAATTACAAAGTGACTTTACTCTAACCTTGATAACTCTGCTGTCTATGATCCGATCGACGTGAAATTTTTACACGTTTCATGTAGAGATTTGCACTCTATGGAAACGTGGCCACTTTGGTACTACTAGCACCATCTCTGGGTTAGTCTCGGGACTTATTGAACGATCTGTTATTTATAAACCTCTTAAAAAATAATTAAATTAATATACTATAGCTGGATTTTTTAAATATTATAATTCATGATAATAAAAATTATTCCATAAATCAATGATGATAAAAATGTCTAACAAAATGAATATTAAAGAATATTGTATGCCATTATAACATAGACAATAACTATATAATTTATTTATTGATTAAATTAAAAACTAAATAAGACCAAAAAAAGGAAATGAAGGTTTTTATACACTGATTTGTAATAAAAGAAATGAAAAGCTATTACACTGGTATAGTCTTTTAACAAAATATATTACTATTTATCACTTCGGGGATACAAGGGACAGATCCCGCTGTCTGCATGTTAAAAGCGTTCGTTAAAGGCGGTTTAGCAGCTCGTTCAATTATTAAATTTACTTTCAAATAGATTGAATAATATAATGAAAGAAACAAAACAAAGTATGGTATGAACATCTTCATTATCTAAGGTACAATTTTACTAATAGAAATATAATATTTTCATTATACTTTTATTAAATTACCACAATGAATTTTTATTTGAACATTGAATATTTATTCATTTTATATTTGTTAGGAATTCTTCTATGTAATAATACAGACCCTTTTTGTGCTTATTTTTATAAATCCAACTAAATATAAATTGTAAATCACAAATTTATTTTTATTATCATTTTATAAACATTTTTATTATCATTCTCTATTAAGTTAATAGATTAGATAAGATTATATTCTCCTTTCTGGATTATTTTAATATAAAGATTAAAATATATTTATTAATAATAATACTAATTATGAAAATTATTACTCTGATATTTAGAACATGGAAGAAAATCATAATATGAAATAACCTGTGATATTTACTATCTCGCCAGAGATAGTATTGCGATCACGAAAATTTTCGATGTTGGGATTTTGATGTTTTTATACGTTTTGAAGGTTCCTGAGTCATTTTCACTAAGGTTGAGAAAAATGTGTGTATGTGTGTATGTAGACAAGATTACCCAAAAACGGTTGGAGCTAGAATCATGAAATTTGGTATACGAGCATTATTCAAAATTCGTAGTTTTCGATCCACTTTTGAGAAATGTAGCTCAACCGGTAGAGGGTCATTACCTACAACGTTTTGAATTTTTCCTCTAAAGTGACCGTAATAATAAGCGGGAGTGTCCTCCCCTAGACTTTCCCGCATATAAATAGGTATAAAGAGTTGTGAATGAATATTTAGAATGTGTAAACTTGGTATTTATAAAGAGCCAGTTCGTATTAGTTTATTGGTGTCAAATTTGATATTTGGTAACATTTATATATATATATATATATATATATATAGAATAAAGTGCTACTTCCGGTTAACTGATATTTTAAATGTAAAAAAAACAGATATGGATATAATATAAATATTTTTAATTTTATTTTATTTATAATATATAAGGGCTGGCTGTGGCGTCATGAAGTGCTGGGTGACGTCATATAATTTTAAATTAAGAAAAAACTAATGAAGATGATTTTTCTCGAGGATAAAACCAATACAAAGTGCATAACACGTGGAGATATGTCCTCACGTGAAATTTGATATGAAAATAACCCTTCACTTCCTCTCTTCGATCGGCAATACTAGCACTTCCGGTTTCCGGATTTGCACCAAAAGTTGATCCATTCCTCCTACTGATGTATTAAGTAAATATACCAAATTTCATCAAAATCCGTTGAGCCGTTCAGGCTGTACACATCTATACGGACGGACGGACAGACGGACGGACGGACTGACAGACATCATGCTAAAAATACTTTTTTCTGTTAAGAAAATGCATGATTCGTGGAGATATGTACCTAAAAATATCCATAGGTGAAATTTGGTGTGAAAACAATACCTCCCTTACTATCGTCGGTCGGTAAAAAGGAAACGCTACTTGTATAGGTAAAATGTCACTTCCGGTAGTCAGATCATGATGAAATTTGGTATCTCAATTTTTTTCATATTTTTAAATCTATATACAAAATATGAAGCAAATATCTCGAAGCAAACTGGTACTTTACTTGAAAGGTAAACGCAACCAGTGTAGGTAAAGTACCACTTCCGGTTAACCGATTTTGACGAAATTTTGATAGAAATCTACAAACTGTGAATAATATCGGTGTACCAAATTTCGAAGTCCTAGCTTGATTAGTTTTTGAGATAATTTGCTTACAGACATTACATACATACATACATACATACATACATACATACATACACACACACAGACATAATTCGAAAAATGGTATTTTCCGACTCAGGGAGGTCTAAAACGTCAAGATCTATCGAAATCTCGAAGTCGAAATTTTTGACGATTCCAATACTTCCCTTATACGAAGTATGCGGGAAAGTAAAAATAAAGATAGATGTTTCATAATTTTTCCAGATGATTAAAAATTGTATAAAATTGCTATCTATAGAATTTCAGGTTGATTGAATCGCTGAAAGTACCAGAATTAATTTTTTATCTCACGCGCCAACACCTGACTTGGTGCCATCAACAAATAAATATTATATATTAATTTTAATTTATAATTAATTAAATTTAATTTAAATATAATATATTATGTTATTTTTTTTTATTCATTTTTGGATGGGGTCTTTTATTTATTATTTTTAAATCTACATTAATCGTTAATAGTCTGTGATCAGTTGAGAAGGAGAATTTATCATTTAGTATTAAGTGTAAATAATGTTTAATTGTAAAATTTGTAAAAAATGTTTGTAATTATTTAATCATGAATCAATAAAGGCAATAATAATAATAATAATAATAATAATATTATGTTATTTAATCCAATTCAAATTTGCGAGATAGTCGAGTGGAGACACTCCAGCTTATTTTCATCTGATTGAATTTAAAATTTCTATATAAATTAATTATTAAAAATACTTTCTTAATTTCTTTAAAATGATAATTAAAGAATTCGATTAAAATATTAAATAAAAAATTCTCTATTAAATTAAATAAAATGATAAATTTTCGAATAATTTCAGTAGTTTATCTATAATTCTTAGTATTTAAATATAAAATAAAAATTTATTAATTTTAAAATAATGAAAATTGTTCAAAGTCCAATTTTTGTATTTTTTTTTGTCGGACGTGCACGGACAGGTTCACTGAAGCGAGGCAGGCGTCAGTCTGCTCACGAACGATAGGCTGTTTGCAGGCAAAGTTTGCTTATCGTTTATTTCAATCCTTCCTGTGTGTTTTTTTACCCAGAAAATAATTACTAAGTTTTTTGGAATATATATATATATATATTAGGCTATAGATCAGTGTTCGTCATTCCCCAGTGACCTCACCCTTTTTTGCCCATCAATGCTGTGAAGATGAAAAATTCTTCAGCTTATATAAATTATATATATCGTATGCCAGGTAAGAATATATTTATAGCTCCAATTATAGGTCATCTTTTTTTTTATTAATTCCTTTAAAATGGTTATAAATATTATCGATTGATAGAAAAGTTTGATTTTTTACTATCTCGTCAGAGATAGTATTGCGATCACGAAAATTTTCGATGTCGAGATTTTGTATTATACGTTTTGAAGGTCCCTGAGTATGTGTGTGTGTGTGTGTGATTGTTTTTCAGCTGATAATAAAAAATGAAAATTTTTCATTGAAGTGGATTATTTCTTACAATCTATTTGTATCTGTTTGTTATATATTTTTTTAGTTAATTTATTAGATTAATTTCATTTCAATGTTGGGCATTTGCTATGAATGGTGAGTACGTTGCAAAGAACTTTGTTGGTGATTGCTGCTATGATGGCATATTGTGAAAATAATAGAATAAAGTGTGGATGCGGGCGCCATCCCTTTTGGCGTCCTCCTATTTGGTTAATTAGTGCCCTGCATTGCCTAAGCAAATACTTCCACCCGAGCTAGCCGGATTGATTAACGCCCTGAGAGGGTCTCTAATGGGTGCCCACCCTCGCTCTATGAGAGGTTCCTACTTTTCCTATGCAACCCAAAACGAACATTTACGAGTTTGTGTTCCTATTCGTTGACAAGAGTGGAAAGAAGTTTCGAGGACCAAACTCCAAGATTAATCAAATCATCTTGAAATCCATTGATTAGCTTTATATAATGTAAATTAAATTCGAAATTGGATAAGATTACTACTCTTATACATACCATGCATGAGCTTAAAAATCTATCTATTGTAAATACAGTTCTATCCCCTACTCCTCCTAAACGACTTATGCGATTTGGGCCATTCCAATGCCATTGGATAGCCCTCCGGTTAATCTATTAATAGCGGGAAATTCATTGAAAACAAGAAATACTTTTGGAGAAAATTGAAAAAATAATTTTTTTCTTACTTTTTATTATTTTTGACGTCATTTGTGACGTCACATTCAGTGCCTATTATATTTTATAATATTTTTCAATCTTTTGCGTTTCAATTTTTTTGCGTGTGAGGGCTCTCACACTGGTTCGCTAATCTATAATTAATTTACTGATTAAATTAAAATATATTTTAAATAAGAACACAAAAAGAAAGGAATGTTTTATGTAATATACGGATTAAATAAAATGGATGAAAACCTTTTACTACTTTCAACCAAATACTATGTACCACTCGGGGTAGAGGGGGCGGAGCCCCCGTCTAGGTGTAAAGAGCGCCGAAGGGGCTCTGAGCAGCTAGTTTATTTTATTTCAGAATCAATTATTATTCCCACCATTAGTTCACACACTCTCTATATTTATATATTTAGCTTTCTTTTCAATCGTCACGAAAATACTTTTTATTCATTCACTCAAGTTCAAATACAATTTTTTAAGATTGGAGTGGAAGACACTTGATGTTTTTTTCAAAAATTAATTCATTAATTAAATTTAATGAATTAATTTTAGTTTTTTATGGGAGAAAAAATTTCTCTTATTTAGGTGAATATAAGTAAATTTGTCTTGCAATGTGACTACATTTAGTTGAGGGAGAAACATTTTTTGGATTTTCAACTAATTTTTAATACTTTAAATTAATTAATTATTATTTATTATTTATATTGTTTTTATATAAACTTTAATTTTAAAAATTTTGAAAAATAACAAATTGAAATCCTATATTATATAGATATATATTTGTTAATGTTCAATGTAATGAGCAAAGACTTTTAAAATTCTTTTAACCTTTCAAACCCATTTAATTAAATATTTTAATTATAAATAACAAATCAGATCAAAATAAAATAAACTATTAAATAAACCACTTATATAAAAAAATACATTTGAATCATGAAATGAAGAATAAATGATCATTCACTAAGCAAGGCTCTCATTGAAAAAGAAAGGCAATTATACTGATATCCATGAAGGAAAATGTTTTCTTTTCCTCGTTTTTCCTCGCTATTCATTTAATTTGATTTATTAACTTCTAGGTCAGTGCATCCACATATAAGAAACGAAATCTACATTAAAAAATCTTTCATTAGAAAAAAAAAATATTCTCCCTAAAAATGGAATGAATTCAAGTCAGACCAACGGGTCTTTGTTCGTTCATAAAATTAATTTTATAAAATAAAATCGCCGTAAAATACTCCTTTCCATTCTAAATTAAATTAAATGAAAAAAATTATATTTCATAATATTTTGAAAGTTTAGTTAATTTTTAATAAATTTTTAATCGAGATAGAAAGTTGAATTTACAATTATCTGAAATATTTTCTTATTATAAAATGAGAAATTAATTTTTCTTAAATTCAAATATATCTTTTTTTCATTTGTTAGAAGATTTATATTTATAAAAAAATATGATTATTAATATATATTTTTACTGTCTCGCCAGAGATAGTATTACGATCACGAAAATTTCCGATGTTGAGATTTTGATGTTTTTATACGTTTTGAAGGTTCCTGAGTCATTTTCACTAAGGTTGAGAAAAATGTGTGTGTGTGTGTGTATGTAGACAAGATTACGCAAAAAAACGGTTTTAGCAAGAATCATGAAATTTGGTACATGGGCATTATTCAAAATTCGTAGTTTTCTATCCACTTTTGAGAAATGTAGCTCAACCGGAAAAGGGTCATTACCTACTACGTTTTGATTTTTTTTCTTCTAAAGCAGGGCTTCGAACCGTTATTTTTAACCGGTTTTCGTTCCGGTTCAATAAAAAAAAATATCAGTTCGGTTCCGGTTTTCGTTCCGGCAAAAATAATGGTTTTTTTCGGTTTTCGGTTCCGTTCCGATTAATTAATTTTAAAGACCTTTTATTTGTATTAGAAATTTAGGTCTGGGTATGCCGAGTCTGCCATAAATTAGCGCCCGAAAAATATTTCTTGCTACGACCCTAAATCATACTACATGAATTATATATAATACTAGCTGCTCAGAGCTCCTTCGTCGCTCTTCACATCTAGACGGGGGCTCCGCCCCCTGTACCCCCGAGTGGTACATAGTATTTGGTTGAAAGTAGTAAAAGGTTTTCATCCATTTTGGCAGTTCTTGGCAGCTACAACCACATTTCTCCAAGTGTCCCCGCTGACCTCATCTTTCTTTGGCCAATAAATGCTGGAAAGAATAATCTGAATCTACTCTCATCTCCCAGGGGCATAGACCATGCGTGGCTCAACGGTACTCGAAAGTTCTTGGCAGCTACAACCACATTTCTCCAAGTGTCCTTATCCTGAGCCTCTGTTCCATCTCTCGTACGTCATTCCCTGATGTACTCATCTTTCTTTGGCCCATAAATGCTGGGGAGAATCCTATTCTCAAATACTCTGAATCCACTTTCATCTCCTAAGATCATAGACCATGTCTCACACTCATATAATACAACAGACAAAATAATTGTTTTATATATTTTAATTTTCATTCCCTTTTATAATAATTTTGATGAGATAAGCCTCTTTACTGCATGATAACAGGCGTTTCCCGATTGCAACTTCGATTTAAATTCTTCTCAAATATTATTATCCTTTGTGATTACATTCAATTTTTCTACATATTCAAATTCTACATTTTGTATGTTAATACTGCTCCTGTTTGTTTCTAAATATTTTTATTTATCATTATTAATTTTAAACCTCATCTCTTTTCCTACCTCCATTAATTTTTCCTCGCTATCTGTAATTGCAATTGCCGAATCTGCTATTATATTTAAGTCGTCTGGGTCACCTAATATTTTACAATTGATTTCCGCATCTTACTCTTTCTTTACTACCTTCAAGATAAATTTTAAGATCAAAATTTGAAAAAGTTTATCCAGATCTATTGAGTCATGCGTAGGTTTTACTAAAGTCTACAAATAATTAGTGAACAGAATTATTGAATTCGCGGTTTTTTTAATATCTGTCATAATGAAAATATCTTAATTAATGTTGATCGATTTGGCCTGAATCCGCAATGATATCGTCTAATATTTCCTCCGCCTATAGTTTATAAGTATTGTATATGTTATAATAGAGTATAATATTTCTTGATCATTTCATTTTGATATTTTAATTTCATTGCTTGATTTTTATTGAATATTTTTAATTATAATAAAATTTGAGAAAATGCAAAGTTAGAGACTTGAGACAATTTATAAAAATTAACGGTATAAAAGTATTGATAAAACTAAAGATAAATTAATAATATATACATTCATTAATAGTATTAATTTAAATTAATGGATTTATTTGATTTTTTATTATTAAGTTCATTTATTAATTTTTTTAGATCATAGTTAATTCCCTCCCTTAAAATAAAAGAAGTACCTATTCAAATATAGAAAGAATAAATACAACATAATTTAAGTTAAATATGATTTAAATATTTTATTATATTAATTAAAATGAGAACTTTTAGAATAAATTATTTAATTGAAATGATATTTGAATATTAGAATTTAAAATAAAAAGTGAAATATTATAATAATTCTTTGATTGGGAATTCTTTTTTGTTTGTTTCTATGACAGCAAAAAAGTAAACAAATTACATACATACATACAAACACTCTCCTTTATATATATAGATAATATAAATAATAAGAATTAATTAAAGGTATAATAATTAGAAGTATATAATATATTATTAAACGGAACATATATGTATGAATATTTTTTTACATCCCTCTACTTTCAAACACTCAACAAACGAAACAAATTCATATATTTAATGTTAAAGTATACAGGATTCTTGGATATATTTATTTACAATTATAACTATAATTATAAAAGATGAAAATTATACCTCTAATTATTAAAATATCTTCCAATATATTTTCATTTAAACTATTTCTATTGTCTCGTAAAATAAACTTTAAACCAGAGAAAGCTCTTTCAATACTAACTTGTGTTGCAGTAGCTCCTAAAACCACCATTGCAATTTTGTATCAATGAGGATATGTATTTTTATTTTCCTCCCAAAATTCTAAAATAAGTTTTTTACTGTCTAATCTTCGTACTTGGTCAAAGTTATTCAATATTTGTTTAAATTTATTTAATAATTTTATTTATATTTATGAGTCATTTTCTTTATATTAATACATAACCCTGTAACAAATGGAATAAATAATTTAAAAAATTAATACTATCATTAAATCAAAATATCAGTATTAAACAAACGATGAAAACATTAAATTTTGTATAGCGACTACGAGACGCTGCCAACACAACCGAAGGGAGAGTATGACTAGGACACTAATTTTTGAAATAAAGTTTTTAGCGACACCATGCAGTGCGAGGCATAACTAATTGAAAAAAATTCGGGCTTGTGTGTTGACAAAACACCGCTTCTGGCAACTCTGGATTAAATACGTACTGATCTGAAATAAACCGATATTATTTTTTTCGGTTCAACTCCGGTTTTCGTTCCGACAAAAATACCGGTTTTTTCGGTTTTCGGTTTTCGGTTCAGTTCCGGTTCGAAGCCCTGCTCTAAAGTGACCGTAAAAATAAAGATAGATGTTTCATAATTTTTCACATGTTTAAAAATTGTATAAAACTGCTTTATATAGAATTTCAGCTTGATTGAATCGCTGAAAGTACCAGAATTCATTTTTTAACACTGCAAATCTCACGCGCCAACACGTGAAGTGGTGCCATCAACAAAGAGCCAAACACATGCGCTAGTTTAATAAATATCATTTATAATTAATTAAATTTAATTTAAATATAATATTTTATGTTATTGAATCCAATTCAAATTGCGAGATAGTCTAGTGGAGACACTCCAGCTAATTTACTTATTTTTAAACTATCCTGTAACTATTATATTTATATATACATATATATATATTTATATTTACCTCTATTAATGACATTAAAATAACTAGAATTTACTAAAACAATTGAATTTTTTTTTAAATTAGTATAATTTAAATTTTATTAGATCTGATGCAGTTTGACTAAATGAGAACTTCATCCAATAAAGGGGCTTATAAAAAGTTTCCCATTCTATTGTCATTAAACGTTTCAATTAGTAAACTCCACTCTCAAAAGAGTTTTAATGCTTTTTGCTTGTCCAAGAGAATTATCGATAATTTTTAATTAAGAAACGGATCAAGTATTTTGCCAGCCGTGTTTACTACCATTCAAACAGAGAATGTGCCGTTTTTTTGCAAATTCTTTTTTTATTTCACTTTTCATTTGGTTTATAAAGATCAAGTTAAACAATTGATTTTTTTTTAAAGCAATTTCCATCAAATCGAGAGAACTTTTGATTTATTGATAAAATTATATAAATATGAGAACTTGCTATGATACTGGTTCGCTCAAGTTGAGGACGAGGGATCGAACTTCGCTAAGTTCAATAATTCAATAAATAATCCAATTAACTAATATAATGACTAAAATTGTCTTAAGAGACTCCTAGTCAATAAATTAAGATAAAAATTATATTTTCATAACAATTGCTTCCCATTATCCTAATATAGCTTGAGCCCCATACAAGCTTTATTATTTCTCTTAGGATCTATTAAAGAATGCCAACAAAAATTTCACAACAAATTCATCAAAGCATAAATTATTATATTATTTTATTTCTTGTTCGGAAGAATCTTAGAATAATTTTAGAGGAAAGAATCTTCTTTAATTTAAACTTTTTTTTCAACTCACTAATATTTAGTTTGGGATCATGTAGTAAATCTATTAAATCTATTAAAGAATAAATATTTAATATATAATTATCTTAATCGCATTAACATCTACCAACATGATTTTATGTAAATATTTATACTTCATTGGATATCTCTAATGAAATATCTACAATAGTTTTGGATACTCCCCCAGTATTATTAATTCAAGGGAACTGGACAAAGTTCGGGGGATTATAAATAAAGTATCTGGCCTTCAGATTGGTCATCTCCCCCTTTATAGACTTTGTGTGCCACATTTCCACTACTTCTGAAGGATTGTAACCCTTAAGGAACCTAAAGGACTTTAGTTAATCCTTTGTCTGGTTAGAGCTTGTCTTCTCACAATTAAAGAGTATAAAGCTTTTTTGGCATTGGCTTTGATATTCAACAAAAAAAAAAATAAAGATTATGTGTATGATTATCAAAAGATTAGTTCTTTAATTCAAAAAGAAAATAACCAGTGATGATTGGAAAAATCAAGAGAAAGAGAATTATAACAGTTTTTAAAATCTATTTCCTTTTTTTTTGGTATTGTCATTAAGAAGAATCTTGTTTATCTGTTAAATAATTATGTTTTGCCATGTTCATCAGAAAAAATCATTCTTCTAGAATCCAGAATTCAAATATTGTAGTAACATGTTTATTCTCTGCTGTCTTTATTTTCTAATTGTAATAACATGGAATTGTCTAGATCTGTTAGTCTACGAAATTAATTTTCATTAAAACTTCACTAATATTTTAAAGATTATTTTTTAGGGGACAAAATTATATTTACTAACTAACCATATTTATTCAGGATAATCACATGTTTTCAGAAAAACTATAATATTATAAATTTGTGTGGAAATTAAGGAAAAACTTTTAAAAATTAATAATTTTAATTATAATAATTAAAAATTTTAAATGATAGTTTGAGATATCTAATTAAATTAAAATCTATTTAAAAATTGATTTTATCTTATAGAAACTAACTTTATAAAAGGATTTATTTATTTATTTTTAAACAAAACAAACATCGAAAACCACTTAGAAAAAAAAATCGCAAATAAGTAATCTAATAAAATTGTAACAAAAAGTTCGATCTTACTTAAAAAAATCTTCTAATAATATTAAAGTAGAAAGATGAAGAGATTGGTTCAATCAATTCTTTCCAATGACACCGTCGAAAACTGTTCAGAAAGAAAATGTCTTTAAAAATATTTGAGTGATAAATCGCAAAGAAATTTTAAAAAAGATTAAAGAGGATTAACGTAAAAATTTGCTAAAAGTTCTTATAATAATATATTGGAATTTTTTTTAAATCTTTTGAATAGCCTTATTAATTTATTAAAGAATATAACACTTTATTATAGTTAAATAAAGTTAATGGAAGTGTCAGTTTTTTTTAGAACTATATCTTGTAGAAAAGTTATTTGGACTATTAATATGATATTGTTTGTCATTCATTTAAGTGAATCGGTCTATAATACGGAGAGGTATTCGAACCTACCTACAAACCGTTCTAATCAATAACCCTGTTGTCAAATCGAATTGTATCCCAACCCATACACTTATTGAGGTTTGGTTGTTCACCCAAGGGGAATATCATGTTTCATCGGTCATGCGTTTCTTAACCAATTTCAATTTCAGCCTTTTTTATGGTGTTCATCCTTTTGCGATGTGCCAAACCAGCGCGACGTCCATTTTCATTTTTGACCGAAAAGAAACCAACTTGAATTTCTATTTTATCGTATGTAAAAATCCTGAATGTGATATAGCAAAATTATCTAGGTTCTATTTATTATTATATAAACTCGAGTCTTTGTCGAGATACCCTAATTATAAAAATAGATCTCTTCTGCATTTTTAAATTTTTGCCTCCTTCACACCCTCTATTCGCCACTCCCTATTATTTACTTTTTCCATTGAATGACTGTAAATTCGAGGGTTAATATTTTTTTATTAAACAACTGAAGTTCTGACCGGAATATTTTGACCAATAAAGCATGGCCCTTGTACTCTACACTCTACACTATAACTTAGGTTGATATTAGAAATAAAATTAAAATTTCAATATAATAAATATTAATTACATTTATTTAAACAGATAAAAAAAAACTTTTAAAGAAAATTAAAAAGACTTTGACTTTGACTGAGACTTTGCTCTACAACACCACTGGATTGCGTACATGCTCGTTGATATCAAAGTGAGATGCAGTATTGTTCGAATTAGAAGTTTCTCAGAACTTTTAACTTGGGAATTAACTCATAATCACAAGGTGACTGGTTTAGTGAATAAGGCCGATGTTCCAGTACTTCCTGTCTATGTACCTGAAGTCTTGATCGGCCTATGTCAGTACAAGCAACCCATCTCACAACTGTTGTGTATGGAAGGGCACAGTTACCTAAAGCTATTATTACAACAAGAATAACACTAATGTATTGATGCATATGTGAATAACCTGTTTGAAATATATAATTAAAAATATTAAAATAAAGAATACATTTCTTGATTTACTGCCTATTTATGATAAACTAAAAGAGATTACAAAATTAAAAAAAGTTAATATTTAATACTTGAGGCCAACAAAATCGTTTTACAATAATTATTTTTTTTTTAAGAGTAGAAGAAGGTGGAATAGAAGAGAGAGAGAGAGAGAGAGAGAAACATTTTAAAGTGGATGCAAATTCACTTTGCCTAACGGTAATGAGCTTCTTGGCATTTTCATTTTAATGATTGTACTCCACTTTGATGATTCTAATTGAATTACGTGTTAACTAAATAGTTGTCATTTTCCCTTAAGACAACAGTTCTCCATTATTTGTGGAGCTTCGGATGAGCCTTTCAACGAGGCAAAAAGTTCACCGCCTAAATACGAGACGAATTTTATACAATAAAAATAAGAAGGAATTGATAAAGACGTTGGGGAAGGAGGGAAGTGATAGAAACAAATTGCATCTCCGTCAAAGACGAACTTTTACTCTTTATCTGACACTCAACGTACAATCTCTTCCATTTAACCGACTTCCACTTTAACTTAATTCATTCATTAGTCAATAGATATATATATTAAAAAATAGAACAATTTCTTCAGGTATTTACTTTACAATGCTCATAAACATGATCTAATATAATAATTGTAATGAGTCAGGGAGAATGTCTTTTAATTATACTCTCATCTTAATCATTGTTGTTTAGCAACTCATAATAAAAGTTATAAAGTTAATAGATTTAACCGAAGGTAATTGTTTTGTTTTAAACCTCAAATATATATATATATGGCTATTTTTAAAGTTTCATTTATACTATTTTATTTAAAGCTTTATATTGGAAATTTCTTTTTAAAACTAAAAGTTGGAAAATTATTTTATTCATTTATTTCTTGCATTCCCTTCTTATTCAAATTCCATATTGATCCAATTCAGAGTGCCCTTATCTTAAATTGAATTAAGTTCTCTCTTCCAGGAATACGATCTATGAATGTACCTAATGTTCCATATCCTTCCATCTTTTAATCATAATAGAAATAAATGATAAAAATACTTTTTAAAAAATGATTTTTTATTATGATTATTGGTTATATACTTTTTTTGAATACAAGAAGTCATAAAACGTGAGAAATTACTTGAAAAGAGAAATTAATCTGAATTCAGTAAAAGAGTTTTGTTGAGATAAAAGTGCACTGGGAGAATTTAGAATTTGTTTATTTTAGCTCTCAAGACTGTTAAGGAGCCATTCAAAATTTTTTACATATTTTAAACATAACAAAATTGTTTAGCTCTCCGGACAAACCTGCATACATCAAGCAACAATAATCAAAAATAGGAAATTTTAGCGTCTATTTCAAATGGATTCTTGTTGATATCGGTAACATGTTTTAGTTTTAAATTGTCTTAAACTTTTGTCTTTATTAATTTGTAACCCATTTAATTCAGCCAACATATTAGCAGTATATTTCCTGTTTTTTTCCTCAACACCTATTCCTTTAGGTTTGAAGTGAGTAAATATTTGCAAATCATCTGCATAGAACTGGTGCTGACAGTATCTTAACAATGGAAAGAGACTAATAAAGATAGAAAATAATAGGTGACCTAAAACACTACCTTGTCCCTGATTTAAGGGAAGTTCACGCGAATAATTGCCCATAGAGATCTTCCCGAGAGGTAGGAGCCTAACCACATAATTACACTCAGTAACCCTAAGAGCAATTTTTTTTTTCTGAAACCCTCCTGATATTTATCTTGTAAGTTCTTAGATTCTAGATAATTATTAATTTGATTATGAACTTCTCTTTCAAGAATTTTAGACCTATAATCGTCTATTCAAGTCGGATTAGATTTTTTAGAATTGGATGTATTAGTATCATCTTCTATATAGTCTGGAGTGATAAATCAAAAATATCTGCTATAATTGGTAAAATGCATGGGAACGAAAGCTTATAGATTTTAAGGGCATTTTATCCACACCAAGATTTACTAAGATTAGATTAATCCACGTTCTCATGACCGATACATGGTGTGTTGGTTGTAATTGCATATTAGTCACATTTAATGAATAAAAAAGATCATTGAAATATAAATTATTAGGAGAGTCTCTTTCAAAATCAACATTAAAATCACCCATGACAATTATATTTGAATACAGAGGAGAGTATTTATTAAGCGCGCAAATTTTACAAACCCTTAAAAATTCCACTTTAAAAGGTCGATAAATTACCACTAAAAATATATTACAATTCTTAAGGGATATTTCTATAGCTCTAAACTCAACAGAAGTTTCATTAAAGATGTTGGACTGCGCATTTACATGACTAATGCCTAATTCATTCATTAAGGTATTTATATATTATTAACAATAATACTCATAAAAAGAGCGTATAAGCTTATGGCCAAGTATACATAAATACTCCAAAAATATGATATTTCCATAATGGTAGAGGGAAAATAATAGACAATTATATATATATATATAGAGCATCATGCTTGTTAATAAATATACACATTTAAAACTTTTTATACTTTTTGTTTTTTTATAATAACATCGATTTGTGAAACTTTTAAATATTCCTTCATATTTAAATATTATTAAATCTTTAAATATCTATCATGATAATTTGCAAAAACAAATGTTATTTTAATCTTTACCAATACACATGTCATTAAATTTATCAGATAAATTAATAACTTTTCATTTATAAAACATTTAAATTTTACTATACATTAAAAAACATCTATATTTATAAATCTATTATAATAATAGAAAATTAAGACAAATGCTATTTCATAATTCAAACTGATAAGATCATCTTTTAATATTTTTCCATGAAATAGGTTCAAATTTAAAAGTTTCTAATTTGATCCAAACTCAATAAGTTAATTTTGGGTTCAACATTTGCCTTTCTGACTAATATTGATCCATTTCTTCACCAAAGATATTTAATTTTTTTTGTCCTTTTTCAGCTTATTCGTCTCGTGGTACACCTTTTTAAAGTAAGGAGTCAAAGCCTCGACCATATAAACGGTTCTTAAATTATCTTAATTATTCTTAATTATCCTTTATGCCGATATCACTAGTAGATAAGTTTTGCCTTATTCTTCTTTTACGATGCACCTCTTCTTTATTTCTTTCATGAATAAACCTTACGGCAATGACTGGAGGATCTTTTAGGTTTCCAGTTTCTTCTGACTCTGTAGACCGTAGTGGTCTTCTTTTGAGGTGGAAGCGCCGAGGATGTTGGTGATATTATATACAATTTGTAGCAGGTCCTAATTGGGCTGTTTTGGAATGCCCTGGATTTTGATGGTGTTGGTAACATTTAATAATTTTTGGTCTCCCACATTCAACTTCTCTCGTAATTGGACATTTTCATTTTCTCCCTTTGTAATTTCAATTTTTTTCTACATGATTTGTAAATCGTTAAACCTGGTGTTAATAATAGTCACTTGAGACTTTAGTTCTTCTAAAGTACTTAAATTGCACTCTATAGGTGTCAGAATATTCGCATGATGTTAAATAACCTGTTCTAACTTGGTATTGAGTTTCGCAAAGATCGCCTCGATAGAACTATCCCTACAGAAACCCTCTTTAGAGGCAACTGCTTGGCAGCAGGCACAAATAGCCATTATTCTTTAAGTAAAAAGAAAGGTAAAGGATAACTTTAAAGGAGCTCACTTGGACACGCCTGGACACGGCAAGAGTTAGTGAGAGAGAAAGAGGAGGGGAGTAGAGAGAAGGATTGAGAGAGAGAGAGAGAGAGGTAGTTTATGAGGAAATAAAATACATTTGATCTTCATTAAAATTATTCCTCAAAGGCTCAATACTAAATATGGAATCCATTTTTTTTCTTGTGCTCTTATTGCTATATAACACACACACTACCGTCATTTATACTAAATTACCATCTTAATTGTATGTTTGAATTAATTAACAAATTAATTGGGTTTTACCTAGAGATAACCAAATTCAGATCAACATGAAGTTATAAATCATATAAATAGATAGATAGGTATAAATTTAATTCACGTTTAGATAAATAACAAATAGAAATAAACATCATTATTTATATTGTTTATAATTTAATATTTCAGGTCGTTTAGAAGTTATGAAATATAAATAATAGAGTTATAAATATATATATATATATAGTTATATAAATATGAGTTGTGTGTGGCCAGGCACAGAACCGACCGACGATTTGAAATAAATTAATTTCTAAAAAACATTATATATATATATATAGGGTGACCATATTTCGAAAACACCAAACCGGGGCAAACGGTTTACCTTTTTTTACAACCAAATTGAAAAAATCTTGAAAAAAAAGTACGAAAAGTCCTAAATATTTAAAATTAGCTGGAGTGTCTCCACTCGACTATCTCGCAATTTTAATTGGATTAAATAACAAAATATATTATATTTAAATTAAATTTAATTAATTATAAATTATAAATAATAAATATTAAACCAGCGCATGTTTGGCTTTTTGTTGATGACACCTCGTCACGTGTTGGCGCGTGAGATTTGCAGTGTTAAAAAATTAATTCTGGTACTTTCAGTGATTCAATCAAGCTGAAATTCTATAGATAGTAGTTTTATACAATTATTAATCATGTGAAAAATTATCAAACATATATATTTATTTTTACGGTCACTTTAGAGGAAAAAAAATCAAAACGTTGTAAGTAATGACCCTCTTCCGGTTGAGCTACATTTCTCCAAAGTGGATAGAAAACTACGAATTTTGAATAATGCTCATGTATCAAATTTCATCATTCTAGCTCAAACCGTTTTTCCGTAATCTTGGTTACATACATACACACACACACATACACACACACACACATACACACACATACACACATACATACACACACACAGATATTTTTCTCAACCCTAGTGAAAATGATTCAGGAACCTTCAAAACGTATAAAAACATCAAAATCTCAACATCGAAAATTTTTGTGATCGCAATACTATCTCTTACGAGATAGTAAAAACGGAACAATAGGCTGTCCCGAAGACATTTTTGGGGACGCCGGGACAGAGCACCTAAAAACAGGACAATCCCGGAAAAACGGGACGTTTGGTCACCCTATATATATAAAGTATAAAAAAATTTTTAAAACTTGAATTAAAATGACTAAATTATATTATCTTGGTTTTTATTTTTAGTTTAATTATTCAATAATTAATTACAACTATATTTTAAGTGAAATATTTTGGGACAATGAATATAAAAATAATACTTTGTAAACTACAACTTCCGGTTTCCGGATGTACACCAAAAGTTCTATTCGTCTCAGAAACTAACTATTTAGTTTTAGCACTATAAATTCATTTCGAGTCCCTAATAAATCTTAAATATATATTCTTTATTATATTTAGGTGCCATCTCTTTACAGGAGGTGACATTTACTAAATTTAAAAATATTTTAATTTTATGGTAATAAAAAAAGAAAGAGTGGGAATTTAATCATGTCAATGTAATTCTAATAAGAGCTAGAAGTATAAATTGAATTCATTATTAAAAATAAATAAAAAATAAATAAAAAAACATATTCCAACACTATTTCTATTTTCTCAAAATGTTATTTTAATTTTCCTAATCTATAATAATAAAATGGAATTTTGGTTATATAGCTAGATTTACCTCACTCGCATAATATTACTAGTAATATGAGACTCATTAATGTCTCTCTTAAATTAATAGTATAATTATGATCATCATGGGTAAATGGATAATAAATGTTGATCCAATTTGATACATTATTTAAGAGGAAAAAATAGAATGAATACGAATCCATAACAAAACAAAAATAAATAAATAAATAATTTAATATTTATCAATTTTAATAATAATAATAATTCATTTAAAAACTGACATTTCATAAAATATTGGAATATCAAATGAAATCATGGTTTAGTGTACGGGTATGATATTATATATTAATTTCATTTTTGTTTCATTTAATACTTTATTTTTTCTAATAGAATAATATATTTAAAGAAATATAATTTTATTCTATATTTTTAAAGCGAATATCTCTATTAAATTAGCTGGAGTGTCTCCACTCGACTATCTCGCAATTTGAATTGGATTAAATAACATAATATATTATATTTAAATTAAATTTCATTAATTATAAATTATAAATAATAAATAATAAATATTAAACCAGCGCATATTTGGCTTTTTGTTGATGGCACCACGTCACGTGTTGGCGCGTGAGATTTGCAGTGTTAAAAAATTAATTCTGGTAATTTCAGCGAATCAATCAAGCTGAAATTCTATATATAGCAGTTTTATACAATTATTAATCATGTGAAAAATTATCAAACATATATCTTTATTTTTACGGTCACTTTAGAGGAAAAAAAATCAAAACGTTGTAGGTAATGACCCTCTTCCGGTTGAGCTACATTTCTCAAAAGTTGATAGAAAACTATGAATTTTGAATAATGTCCATGTACCAAATTTCATCATTCTAGCTCAAACCGTTTTTGCGTAATCTTGCCTACATACACACACACACACACACACACACACACACACACACACACACAGACATTTTTCTCAACCTTAGTGAAAATGATTCAGGAACCTTCAAAACGTATAAAAACATCAAAATCTCAACATCGAAAATTTTCGTGATCGCAATACTATCTCTGGCGAGATAGTAAAAAGTCGTTTAAATATAATTAAATTTGATTGAAAAGATAAGTTAATAATAATTTGGTATTTTAAATTTCTCTCTCTATTTTAGTGAGTAATAAAATTTAGTCTATTTTAGTCAGTAATAAAAAAATGTAATATGCAAGTTTAACAAATAACATGAAAGCTAAATATCTAGAGAGAAATAGGAAAATTTAATAAATATATACCTTTAAGGTAAACAAATTATTAAAAAAAGAGAGGGGAAAAATACATAACATCTAAAAAAAGATACAGCGCATTTTAATTAAACATTTTTATTTGGTTTCTTTTCTTTTCTCTCCATCCTAAAAACTCTCGATGAATCGCTAATGAAAAATGAATGTGAATGCAAATCAATAGCGAGACATTCTTGACTTCCTTTTTTCCAATCAATCATAGATTATATATGACTCTCCATTTATTGAAATTCAGAGATAAAAAAAAGAAAAAAAAAACATTCATTATCGAGATTCGCCAAATGAAATTATTCAATTGCACTTAGATATATGTAGATATTAATTGGATAGAATTCTTTTTTTATTTAAAAAAATGTATACAAAAAAATACAAGTAGATACGTAAATCGTGGATTATTTGTTATGCTTTACGAATTGGATATATGTTTTTGATTTAATGTTTCGAATTCCCAACGTTCCCATCATCAGATCAATACTGTCAATGTAAATCACTAAAACATTTGTCTTGATTTACTTGAGATAAAAGAGAATGGTGCAAACTTGGATTTTTTTTAGTAGAACAATCTCATTCTCAACCTAAATATTTTTTTAGATCTATATATAAATAAATATATAATTTTATAAGTATGATTCATTCAATTCAATAACATTTAGTACATCATAAGTAATATCTAGAATAATAGACAAATCCACAGATTATGATTAATAACAGAAATGAGTCTTATTGTGCAATCAAAAAGTGCTCTTTTCAAAAGAATAAATGAGAAAATAAGAATTCCGATTAAAGGAGTGAATAATATAGATCGTAACAATTATATTATTTAATAAAAAAAAAAAAAAAAAACCTCCGACTTTGTACGTTATCAAGAGGGTTCTATCAATGAGGTGTCCTATGATCAGTAGAACGGGTCCTCTCAACCTTTACCTTGATTTTATTGATCGGAGGCGCTATCAAGTAGCTTTTCCCCAAGGTTGTTTCCGGAGGCTGGGTTGACTCCGTCCCATAGACCCCAGCTAGAGAAATTTTCTTGCCAGGCCCGGGACTTGAACCCGGAACCATGTGAATGTGAGGCAGGTTCGCTACCTACACACCCAATGGCGCCTTCTATTATTTAATATTTTTTTTGTTTTTTTTATTTTTCTATTTAAATACAAACTAATTGAAATATTTACACTCGTAAACTTTAACAAATTGACAAAAAAAAAAAAAGATTTGAGATTGTATTACAACAAAAACAATTTTAAAATACTATTTCTTGGACTTTGTATAGATTTATTATTCCATTTTATCTTATTACATCTTAGGTTATTATTTTGGAATTAGAAATGTCAACCAAATATAATTTTTGGGAATCATTGAATATATTATATAAAAATATATTTATAATAAAATTTAATTCATGTTAGAGTGGTGAAAAATACTTTAAATAATAAATTTATGTAATAATTTTTACTTGTAGAATATTTTTATTAAAATAAAATAAAATGTAATCATTTTCTTAATTAGAGGGACCAATGTCTTTATTATTGAATTTTTGGGTGATTATATATTTATATTCTATAATACTAATATGTGATGGTCTCTGCATGTTCTCATTGGTCTTCATATTAAATTTTCAATATTTTATTTTTTTTATTAATTTTAATTTTCAAAAAATAATAATTATATATTTGTAGGTATGAATGTTTAATTTTTTTAAATAAAATTCCCATCCAAAAAATTATTTATTTATTTTCTAGTTTATAAATAATCACAAAATATCATGTGTATAATTAGTATTATAATATTCGTACTCCAATGATAACATTGATGAAAATAATATTTTCGAAACACCAGTTATCTATATTTTTCATAATAAAATGAATATTATTTTAATCCATTCTTATAATCTTATCTTATTATGCTAGCTAAAATTGTATATATGTATTTATCTATATATCATGGTTCTCAAAAACCGCTCTAACGATTTTTTTCAAATTCACACTAGATATAGTATTTATAAAGAAAAATTAAGTTTTATTGATGATATCTCTTGAAACATACAGCTTCATTATTAATTTCTTAATTGAAAATTATATATTATATGGAAAACGTCAAAATTTTTAATACTGCCTGCTAAGACAGTAAAAAAATGACAATTTTTTATCTAAATACATATAGTCCAGCGGTTGGACTGATGTTTTAACGAGTGGATTTCGTCGGTTCGAAACTCGCCGGGTGAATCGTTATTTAAAAATGAAAATAATGATTTTGTTATTTTTTTTTCTTTTTATCTATTGTTTACTTTTTAATAAATTACTATTCTATATTTATTTATTCATTGTTCTTTTATTAATAAAGTTTTAGATAGTTTTATAAGTTTTAATATTTTTTCAATAAAATATTATTCAATATATTTATTAATATTATTTTATTTATTATTATTGAGTACCCGAAGTTCCATTCATTTTAATCAGATTGATGCAATGATGCAACAGTTAATAATTGTAATATTGTAATAAATTTCTATCTTGAAAATTGTTACATATTATTCAGGATATTTTAAAAACTATTTCTTTCTTTAATTAATATTCATTTTTTCTATAAGTCAGATATATTTCCAAATATTAAATAATTTTTGAAGTGAAAACTTCTTTAGCGGCGTTGAGCACTTTTGCGGGATGGGGAAAAAGTATAGAACTCGCGTGATCGTGACAAACACCATGAAACCATCTGCTTTCAAATTTCTTATAACAGAGCGCGAAATTTGAATTGTCATTAGAACTGTTTTATAAATTATCTCTAACATATAAATATATATTTATTATGTAAAGTTCATTTCATATATACATATATAATCAAAATTATACGAAATGAACTTCACATAATAAATATATATTTTATGTTAGAGATAAGAATTATAAAACAGTTCGTATTGCAATATTTTAAACAAAGTTGTGTATTTATATATATATAAATATAAGTTACAAATTTGTTTAAAATATATGTTTAAAATAATATATAAGTTATATATATATACATGCATATGAAATTCATCTTTCTCGTGAAATAGCGCGAATTTCGTCTGTTTTAAAATTTCTTACGCAGAAGTTTTCACTTCTGTCGGCCAGTCCCACGACTGCCAATTTTGCTTTTTTAATTCCGAAAAGCTGCAAAGCACGTTTTTTTGTCTTTAGTTTGTTTTATAACCACTTGGGGCGCTAAACAGTTTTTCAAAAAAACACTATAGAAAAAAAATATATGTACCTATATATTATATATTTATGTATTATTGAGGAGCACAAGTTCATTAATTTTAATCAGATTGATGCAAATGTGTAACATTTAATAATTGTAATAAATAATTAAAGAATTGTGTATCAATATTTTTTAAAGGGTAGAGCGAGAGCTCGGTGTCCCAGGTATTAATATTACCAGCCAAATCCAATAATAATGAATCATTTTTTTTAACTTAAGTACCGAGCCGAGGCTCGGGGTCCCGGTACTTAAATTTATGTTAGAGGTCGGTTAGATCGAGGAAGTCCGTTGAATGAACAGATCACAGTTTAAGTTTTTATTTATATTTATTAAATCGAAAAACTAGATTATTTATTATTAACAAAAAGATTACAATTATTAATTAAACAATATTTATAGAACAAAGAACAAAGGTATAATATATCGAACACATGTAATGGCTAGAAGCATGAGCAACTGTCAAAACTATTTGTTTGAATAGAAGCTTTATAGCTTGAGCGATAGATGGCGTCTTATGGGTGGCGGAAATAAACGAAATGTATTTCTAACAATTTATATAACAAATTATATTTCCTATTTTTTGAAAATTCTTTGGGAAAAATTAATTATTACAATTGTTCGCCATTTTATAATTAAAAAAAATGAAAATTATATTTTTAATTTTTAATTAGTAAATGGATTTGTTTTCCATAGGACTCAAAACAAAAGATACTTGTTTATATACTTGTATATGCATTTAAAATTTATTTCTTTTTTATGAAATAAAAAAAATATTAAATGAGAAAAATATAATGGAATCTTTTAGTTAGTGAATTTATATTATTTAAACATTTTCTCTAATTTAAATTTTGAAAAAAATAACATATATTAAGAATAAACTCCAAATATATAATAGTAGGTACTAATTACTTTTGATATTCGAAGAGTGGCTATATTTTAATTAACGACAAAGATAAGGAAATAATTAAATTTGTCCAAGTATAATGAAGTGAATTAAATGAAAGCGATCCCCGATGGAAAGACAAACAATAACAGATCATATTGCATTGAAAACCACACGGATTGTTTTATCACTTACATTAAATAATCGGTAACGTTTATTAATTTTAATTTCTCACGGTACAATCATTTCATTTTGTAAAATTTAAGTTAAATATACTTATAAAATTTCATGAAATTGGGAAGAGACTAATATTTGTATTATAAGAACAAGATGACCCCTTTACAGTTACTCCAATTTATTTATATATTATTTCTTAACTGATAAATTTTTATTTAATTTTTGATAGAAATTTTTCAAAAATTTAATTTTCATTGAATTGTTAATACAACATTAGGAATATAAAATTTCAGTGCTGAATTATATTGTTATTTTTTTTTCCTTTTAGCTTTCCCCACACAGACACTTATATCTTATATCATATCATACATTTTCATCATATAATCAATAAGTTTTCAAAATTGTTATAAATTGATATTTTCTAAATTTGAACTTTTTCATAATATAGTAAAAGTATATTTTTTATAACGTTTTTATCAACTCCGCTTCACGTCTGTCTGACTGTATGTCTGTCCTCCTGTCTGTTCACTCTTATGACAAATTGAAATCGATTTTTCATCAGCTTTAAACTTAGCTAGACTTTGAATATTCTTATACATATTTCAATGGGTCCCTAGAAGGTATTTAAGAAATATAATTGAATTATAATTAATTAATTTTAATGTAATTTACTATTAATTGATTTATTTGAATTTTCATTCATACCATGTGACGGATAAGTATTGAGTTGGATTTCGTTTTGAAAAAAATTTAAAATAATCTATAACATTAAAAGATAAATTTTAATGATAATTATATAATAAATATATTTTAAAAACATTACTTCAATTTAAAAACATTTATTTAATATAATAATAATCATCTTTTCTATTTCTCTTGTTATATTAAATAAATTTATCGAATTAAAATTGAATTAAAAAGATTAAAATAATATAAATTTAAAAAAACTTTTATAAAAAATAACGTTTTACTCATGGACTATAAAGAATAAAATAATTTTTCTATAAGCCTGACAAAGTTTATGGATGAATTGCTTCATATTCAACTAAAAACGTTGAGAGCTTTTAGTTTTCATTTGATATTTCTATGCAATTAAATTCCTATATATATAGCTATAATTTATATATATATATATATACATACCACACTAAAACACACTTCATTAACAAGTAACAATATATCTTCTAATATAATCAAATGTTTTAGATTTGATTGATAATATGTAAATTTAATAAAAATTTTTTTAAATTTTGTTACATACTTTGATATAAGTATATTACAGTGAAAAATAATAAAAGATTAATTTCTTAGCTCTTAATCTATCAATATTATTGCATAATAAAAAAATTTGTCAGTTTATGTTTAATTTTTATTATTACAAAAATTTGACTTGATTGTTCATATAAATTAAACTAAATGCGCCCAACGTTTTTCGTTGAATATGAAGCAATTCATCCATAAACTTTGTCAAGCTTATAGAAAAATTATTTTATTCTTTTTAGTCCATTGGAAAAACGTTACTTTATAATAAGTTTTTCTATTTATATTATTTAAAATATGTATTTAATCATACCTTCCCGTCAATTGGAGACAAATTTCGGAAGAATTTTTTTAACGAGAATTACATAACATCTTTAATATTATTCCAGACAGCCAACAACATATGGATTTGTCTATCCAATTTAAGTCCTATAATGTGTTTAATAAAATTTTTATTATTACAAAAATTTGACTTGATTTTTCATATAAATAAATTAAATTAAATGCGCCCAACGTTTTTAGTTGAATATGAAGCAATTCATCCATAAACTTTGTCAGGTTTATAGAAAAATTATTTTATTCTTTTTGATCCATGAGAAAAAAGTTATTTTTTATAAATTTTTTTATATTTATATTATTTAGATCTATATATTTGTATTTGAAATCAATTCTACTTTTATGTTATTCTCATGTAATCTCTCTCTCTTTCTCTCTCTTTCTCCTATTTCGATAACAATCGAATGGAGTTTGGCAGCCAGTGCGTGGCTGTCGGTTGGGATAGAAGTGGGGGAGATTAGTACATAGACGAGTTCATTAAATGCATAAAATCAACGTCGTGTCCAGTTGAGATTCTCTCTCATTGGATTTATTCATATCATAAATCAACATTTGATAAATTTAACTGAGAAGCCAGATGTTTAACATTAAATAAAAATAAGCTGGAGTGTCTCCACTCGACTATCTCGCATATTTGAATTAGAATAATTAACATACATTATATTTAAATTAAATTTAATTAATTAAATTATAAATGAAAATCAATAAATAATATTTATTAAACCAGCGCGTGTTTGGCTCTTTGTTGATGGCACCACGACACGTGCTGGCGCGTGATTTGCAGTCGTGTTAAAAAATTAATTCCGGTACTTTCAACAATTCAATCAAGCTGAAATTCAATATATAGCAGTTTTTTATAATTTTTAATCATGTGAAAAATTATCCAACATATATCTTTATTTTTACGGTCACGGTAATATATTGGATATGGTGGATATGGTGAATTAAACTGTTTGTAGGATTTGTAGAAATTTGAATATCAAAAAGAATTAAACGAAGTCGTTATATAAATTATTGTATGCTAATATATTACAACAGTAAATGGATTTTTAATTTTAAATTTTCATTTCCTTAAAGTGTTGGGGAATAGAATTCTCAGATTATAAGCTTTAAAAAGCGGTACACGTGTTTTCAAAGAAAGGCAGTCATCTGGAACTAAAAAGAGATAATAGACTAGCAATAGTAATAAATAAAATGGGGAGAATTGGCACTGAAATGGCAAATCAATTGCTGGTGGTCATCAGTCCCTCCGCACCTCTTCTCAGGCCATTGTGCAAATAGTGGACGAGCTACTAATCGAAATCCTCAACATGAATGGAAGCCTCTTGCTGGTGCAAGAGATCAAAACCAATTAGTTTTTTTTTTTTGGAGAAAACGAGAAAAACCTAAGGAGGTAGAAGAATTGCAACTACTCACAGTAGATATACCATTTCCATCGACAAGTATAAAAAAAATTGAATTTTTTTGATAATAATTGATAATTTGGAAAAATGTATTTGGCCACAAGAGAAGTTCAAAAATTACAATAATATTTCAAAATAAAAAAAAATCATAACATATATTTGGTTTATTTTTAAAAGATCAATATTAACAGAGTAAATTGAAGATAAAATTTGGAGATTATATGAAATTAAATCAATTAAATTAAATTAAAATAATTAATTATTTAGAAATCAAGAATCGATGTATTAGCCAAGAAAGGCGAGGAGAAAAACATCTACTCACGGCCGGTTCTAAGGTTTTGAGCGCCCTTTCATACAACTTATCTTTTAAATAATGAATATAAACAAATACTTTATTCTTTAATCCGTGCCACTCAAAATTTGGTGCTCGGGAAACCGCCCGACTTGTCCTCCCCATTATCCGGAGCTGCACATAAATAAAAAAATAATTTTATCTCGAATTAAAGATAAAATTCATCATTTAAAAATTGTAAGATATTTTCAAATCAATAGAAAATAGGAATGATACATATATTTCTTTCATTTCACTTTTTTGTATTAATTATTTCGTTAATTACATTTAAAAACTCAAAAAAAGAAAAAAACATTTATAGATTAATTTTCTTCTGATTCAAATAAATAATCTTCATTAGCCTTCTTACTATTCATAGTTTTGATTGCCTGATTTTGGCTGAATCATTTTCAAAATTAACAAATGTAAATATATATATATATATATATTGAAAATTTATATATATATAAAGCCTCAGTAATAGCAGAGAAAGGGAATAGGCCGTGCCAAACTCAAAAACGATCAATAAACATTGAATTAAAACACAATAGTAAAAAGATATAGAAGAAATAATAATAAATTATATATATATATATATATATACTATTTGATGAGTATTTTGATGAGATAACAGGCGTTTCCCGACTGCAACCTCAAATATTATTATCCTTCGTGATTACATTCAATTTTTCTACACATTCAAATTCTACATTTTGTATATTAAGATTTTGTATGTTAATACTGTTCCTCTCTGTTAGTAAATATTTTGTCTTATCACTATTAATTTCAAACCCCATCTCTTCTCCTGTCTCGATTAATTTTTTTAGGCTACTTTAAATGTTATTAAATTATTTAATACAAAATAACAAACAAAAAGTAAATAATAAAAATAAAAATAAAATATAACGAAATTTGTATAATGCATACTGGCCACAGGTCAACTTATTAAAATAGATTTGCAATCATTTCCAAATATCTGAATAATATGAATTTTATTTATGAATTCTACTTATTCAAAGGGATAGTTTAATTTTTACTTATTAATTATTACAAGTATTTACACGAATTGCCAAAATTAATTAAAATAACAACAATGTCAAGGAGGTCTATAATTGGATGATTAATGAAATAAATAGATTTAACTCTCACCATTTCTCGACAATAAATAGGTATCTCATAATTTCATTCATCATTATGAAAACGATTCAGCAGACATACCTGAAAACAAATAAACAAGTTAATTCATTTGCACAATTTATACGAAAACATTTTAAAAATTATTGAATACATCTAAAAATATAGCTTATATATATATATATATATATATATATATATTATAAAAAATATTTTTTTATTAAAATATATTTAATAATTTAATAATAATAATTATTATTATTATCTAAATATTGTAATTGATCAAAAGGCTTTTATATTTCCAATGGCCAATAAAATAAATAAATAAAATATTATACGATTGAAAAAGTTCAGTTAATTAATTATAAATTATAATTTATTAAAATAATTATTATTTTTATGAAAATAAACGTTTATATGTTATTTTTACTTAATTCAAAAAACAACATAAACAAAAAAAGAAAGTAAATTTAGAACTTTCCATTTTCTTGCTTAAAATAACATTGCATCTGTCTATTAGAATAGAATATTTGAGATTACAATAAATTAATTAAATTAGATCATGATCTATCATTTTTCAAGTAGCCTTTGACAGTGAAAAGTAATATTTTCAATTTTCTGATTGACCTCTTCATTCTCTCGCCCGGTTTCAATGAACTACAATAACCTATATACCTACGTAGTAATTCCAAGGCGGTCTGAAGAAAAACATAAAGGAAAGCGGGTGGTGGAAATAAATAAAAATAACACCATCCTTTTGTTCGTGTTAACTCTAATCACGATTCTTTTTAGTAATTTCATTTTAAACTTTTGCTTTTTACTATTAAGTCTAACTTTGACACCGGACAAAGAAGAAGCAAAAATAAGATAAGAGAAAAAAAAAATCCTAAAAAATGGTATTCATTTAGGAGAGAGTGAGAATACTTTTTAATCTCAAAAACAATGAATAATTATATATGTAATAATAATAATACGTTTTACAATTTTTTTTTCAAGAATAAAATATAATAAATATTAATTCAAATAATATTGATTATTAATTTTTAGTACTTTTTACAAAATAAGTAGGGGAAGGACGCGTTAGTAATAAAAGGGTCCACATTTCTTGTTTACTTCTCGATTCTATCTACTTAAAACACCTCAAGTCCTAACCTTTTCGTTACAATACAAACAGTGGCGTACCTAGAACTTTTGCCGCCCGGGGCGATCTCCAGTTTTCCGCCCTTTTTATTATAAGTCAATCAAATAGTGGTAATGCACATAAATAAATTATTAAGTTATTTAATCAATATTAATTAATACACAGAGAGTAAATTTTTTTACACATATTTGTATGCACTCGTAAACATATTAATATAATATTTACTCTTCTAGCTTTCATACTAGAAAAATCGTGTATAATAATGCTCTCAAAATTTATATTTATATTTTTTCCGTCGGCCCTGCTTTTCAAAAGAAAAATCGATGATTTAAAAAAATATTGGTATATCACTTCAAAGTAATCATATAAACTTTTCAAAAGAAATGACATTGATAAACTGATATCAAAAAATTTTAGTTAGGAAAAATTGCTGAACAAAATCGTAAAGATGCCTTTACGAATTCAACGAATTTTAATGAATACCATAAAATAAAATTATTATCCTGTTCTTGGAATTAGAATTCAAAATTTACACTAAAATGCATTTATATACACCGAGAAATAATATTCGAAATCATATAGTTGATCATAATTTATATAAATCAAATAGTAAACTTATAATAATCATAATAATGATTTATTATTCAAGAAAGAAAAAAAATAAATATGAAATGAATAAGTTGCTTTTTACAACTATAACTAAATATAAAAAATGCCGCCCCAAGATAAGTGCCGCCCGGTGCGGACCGCACCCACCGCACCCCCCTAGGTACGCCACTGAATACAAATAATTTTGTAATTGCATGAAACAACTTCACTTATCTTAGTCGAAATAGTAAAAAAAAGTTAATTTAATAAAGATTACAAAAGACTTAACTATATATATGCAAATTAGAATTATTTTGCCAGTATGCTCTCCGTCTATATGCGAAAGGTTTTAATTCATTTTAATTCAATCAGTATCTTTTTTATTTCATTTGGATTTTCGTTTTCACTCTAATTTGCAAATTGCACTATTTTTCAAAATATAAATTTAAATATAAATAATATTGGTTACTTTGTTTTAGAAAATATTAATAAATATATTAATATATATTAAGAGGAGGTAGTTTATCAACAAATTCAGACACCAAGTAGAAATTAAAAGAATGAAATATAAGCATATTATATTATTTAAAATTTAAATATATTATAGTTAAAAAATTTAATTTAATATTTAATTAAAAAAATTAATTTTTGATAATTAAATTAGTAAATAATTTAAAAATAATTTAAATAATTTAATTAAATTAATATTTAAAAGAATGAAATATATATATGTATATTCAATTAATGAAATATATATATGTATATTCACTTAACAATTTTTAAAAACACCCACGTCGAATAATATCATCTAGTTTGATGTGGCCGAATTATGACGTATATGTATATACATAAATGTATTTTAATATTCCCCAACAAATGCAGAGCTATAGTATACATCAATGTATTTCAAATTTTAAAAATAAATAAATTTGTTTATTTTTTGTTTAGAACTAGTACTAAACCTAAATTTTTGTGTTAGATATAATATATCTACTAATCCATTAACTAATTTACTCTTCTATTCAATTATCCAGCGTTTAATAATGCTGAAATTATTATATATATAACATCTGATATTATCTGATTCTCTCCAGTCTATTTATGAAATATGGTATAATAATATAATTATAAGGGAAAACAAGTAATATATATAGCTTGTCTATTAACAACATCTCTCTATAATTTTATTACTATCTCGCTAGAGATAGATTGCGATCACAAAAATTTCCAATGTCGAGATTTTGATGTTTTTATGCGTTTTGAAGGTTCCTGAATCATTTTCACTAAGGTTCAGAAAAATGTGTGTGTGTGTCTGTAGACATGATTACGCAAAAACGGTTTGAGCTAGAATCATGAAATTTGGTACAAGGACATTATTCAAAATTCATAGTTTTCTAACAACTTTTGAGTAATGTAGCTCAACCGGAAAAGGGTCATTACCTACCATTTATAGGTTTTGATTTTTATTCCTCTAAAGTGACCGTAAAAATAAAGATAGATGTTTGATAATATTTAACATGATTAAAAATTGTATAAAACTGCTATATATAGAATTTCAGCTTGATTGAATCGCTGAAAGTACCAGAATTAATTTTTCAACACTGCAAATCTCACGCGCTAACACGTGACGTGGTGCCATCAACAAAGAGTCACACACGTTTAATAGATATTAATTATTAATTTTAATTTATAATGTATAAGTCGTTTTAGGTATATTATCCATAAGAAATAAGAACCTAGATTGATAATTGATTTGTGTATATATAGTATGATTAGTATTAAAAATGAATTATTATATATTATATATTATACCCTATATATATATATTTAGATTCATCAAAAATAAAATTTTATTTAATAAATTATTTATTTAATAATATATTATATAATATATTTATTTTATTTAATAAATCTCCGATTCTTCGTAAATGATTATCAGTCAATATTCTTTTTTAAATTATTTTTTTAATAAATATAATAAAAATTATTATTATAATATACATTATATAATATTATTTTTTTTAAATAAAAAGTAAAAGGGAATGATTTATTTTTTCTAATCGTGCGATAAGACACTCGGCTAAATTTCATGGAAAAACAGAATATAAATAAAAATAGAATTAGAATTTATTTATTTTAATATTGATTTTAATAAAATCTTTTAGTTTCCATTGCAAAGTGAATGTGATCGGTTGGGCTGAGTGTCCGTCCACCTGGCCAGGTAATTCATTAATAAGTATTTTATTAATTAATAATAATTAGAAATATATTATTTATTTGTTTTCTATCCACACTTTCCATTAAAATGAATATTTTAATTAATTATTTATGATTGTTTTTGGATTAACTTATTTGATTTTTACGACTAAACGATATCTATTTATTTCATTTTTCATTTTTTAATGCTCTCATCATCATCTTTGGAATATATTAATTAATTAATTACAAATATCCATCAACAAAGAACCAAAGAGCGCTGGTTTAATAAATATTAATTATTAATTTTAATTTACAATTTATAATTAATTAAATTTAATTTAAATATAATATATTATGTTATTGAATCCAATTCAAATAGCGAGATAGTCGAGTGGAGACACTCCAGCTTTTTTATTTTAATAAATATTATTGAATTGAGTTTGAGTATAATAATGTGTGTATGATTTTGTGTGGTTAAGATTATATAAATTACGCTTTGTATGCTCTCTCCTCTTTTCTTGATGAATATATGTATATTCTTTGACTTGATTTCAGAAATATATATAATTTATATTTATTAATGGATAATTTTTCATATAAAAATAATAAAGATAACATTTCATAATACTAATTAAATTTAAATTCAATTATCTTCAATCATTTCAAAATGAATGAAATGCCTTCTTCCGATTTGGTTCTCGAAGGAGAAAGAACTGCGATTTTTGGGACAAAAATGCGATTAGACGTTATTAAACCACAACACACACCAACTATAATTCAATTTCATTGCACTATTATTTGTTTTACATTTCTTCATATACATACATTCATATCTTTTATATATATATATATCATATATCATTATATTAAGATGAACGACATAGTTAAGGATATTGATTGAGGCATCATTTTATAGGGGAAAGTTCGATAAATTTTTTATTCCCCATTCTTTTATATTCAAAATAATACATTACCTTTAATCTCGATTAGGGGGAGGAATAAATCGAGACGAGGGTTTTTTTTATAAAGCCTTTTTTTCATATTTTTCTTTTTTTTCATTTTTGTAGAATTTTTTTTTTATTAAATTTTCTTGATTTCCATCATAAACCTTAGATGAGTCGTTTTTATGCCCAGTTTTCAGGGGGGACGTATAAGCTTTATTTTATATATCGCAGAATTGGGAGGGGAATCACGATAATTTTAGTATCTCCTATCGGATAATAAACATTCTAATCTGAAAAGATCGATCTCTCCTTTTATTTCTTTGACCATACTGTTTTCTAACCATAAATAATATGCTCTTATTTTTATGTTATGATTAATTAATAAGTTTATTTATGTACTTATTTTTATTCGATTAGGTTTTGTTATCTTCCTATAATATAGTATTCCAAGTAAATGTAAATGGAGATGATTTTCCATAAATATTGTAATTTTAGTTTTTTGTTTCAAAAATTTATTTTCAATATATAAATTATTTTTATTTCCAAAATTTTCAAAGCATAAAGATTACATCCTGGTAGCAGAAAATTCTCAGCTCTATCCAAATTTTACTTGCATTTGCTGAATTACTCTCTAATATATGGATTGGTAAAAAGTTTCAATAATTATCATCAAAGTTGTTATAATAATAAGAAGTACCTTGAACACCCAGCTATTTAAACAATATTGATATACAATTCTTTAATTATTTATTTTTATTACAATTATGAAATGTTACATCATTGCATCAATCTGATTAAAAGAATGGAACTTGGGGTCCTCAATAATAATAAATAATAATAAATAATAAAATTAACTAATAAAAATTTATAAGAATTAACAAAAAATTAAAAGACAAAACAGATTTAAAAATTTAATAAGAATTGCCTCTTCAATCTATATAAGAGCTAGACTGTTAGATTTTGTGATTTCCTATCTTTATTTATTTATTTTATTTTACTTTTTCCTCTTCTTATTCATCCTAATACTTTTAATCATTTACTTTGAAAGTAATTTAAAAATATCTTTTGAAAATCCTCCCAGCTAAAAGTAAAGCGAATGTTTATTTGAGCTTCTTTTTGTAGTTGCAAGACCAGCACTTAACTTTAATTTATAATGAAAACATTAAGCGATATCACGAGAGGTCGTCCGACGCTCTCTTTCTGTCCTGGAAAGAACAGTGAATTCATTTAATTGAAAGCTAATTTGAATTTGTCAAGACGTACTTTGTATTTCTCTCTCTCCCAGTGGATGGTGAGGGTTGGGCAGGGAAGAGTACCCGTCTCCTTCTCCTCCTTCTCTCACTTCTCTCACTTCTTCTCACTTTTTTTCACAATCAGAAATTAAGCATTGTCAATTGTACACAACCTTCGAGGAATATTCACTTTCCAACAAAAAAAGACCCCTAATAATGTTAAAACGAGTCCACATTAAGCAATCGTTTCATTCCATAATTTGTATTAAAATGAATTATTTATACCATTTATTGATTTAGACATGAATTTTTGTGTGATTATATAATATAGCATTTTATTTATTATTATTTAGAGTATAAAGGCCCTTATCCTAAAATGATCATTAGGAACATAAACCATCATCCATCTTAAAGTTTTCACATTTTTCTTCTCATTTCAAGCAGCATAGAGCCATATTCGTCGGGGCACAGGAAGGCAAACAGTTAAAGCCAGGTTGGCTTTGATAAGCAAATAATAAGGAATAAATATAGGATATCCTATATATACGAAATCATATATTATGTGTGTAGATAAATATAACGCTTTCAAAATTAAATATTATTTAATATTAGATTCAATAATTTATTTTAAATATATATATTACAATGATATTAATAAAATTATTATTAAAATATATGAATCACGTTGGTTTTATATAATCTTAGTATCTTATATTATCTTAATTTATTTTTTTATTTAGCTTTTGGAAAAAAATGGATATAAAAAAAAGATTTGTGGCCCAAGGTAAACAATTCACTGTTATTGAATGGATCAAATTTAAAAAATTTTAAAAATTTAAAAAAATAAAAATTATATTATATAAATGCAATTCACCTTTCCTAATCTCTTTTTAATAAAAGCCATAAA
The DNA here is from genome assembly GCA_963082975.1 of Labia minor. NCBI lineage: Eukaryota > Metazoa > Arthropoda > Insecta > Dermaptera > Spongiphoridae > Labia > Labia minor. The sequence goes on from OY720348.1 coordinate 74,003,384, forward strand.
TATTTCACGGACTCTATTTTTAAATCGACTCTATCTATTGGACTATAAATAATATTGGAAAAATGGATTCAAAACAATTTATAAAGTATTTATTTCTACACATTTATATTTTATAGAAATTGTCAAGTTTGAAATTAATAAATAATAATTACCTTCTGCCTTTTGAAATTGGGAGAGGGCTTGCCTGTCTTCAATGATTTTCTATGATGTTGAGTCGTTAGCTTTAATATTTATTTATTATCGATTCAAGTCCTGGTGGTCCATTTACAGTCACTTCAATATCATTAGGCAATTTATTTATTCATAAATTTGTAATACCCTTAATAGGAGATAGGATTAGCAGTATGCTGTTCCATATTTCTTAATATAATAATATAAAAACTTTTCGATATATACGATAAAGATATAAGAAATTTGGGAGAAGATAGGATTGGATTTGGAGTGGAATGTGTTTGCCCGATGTGAATGGATTTATTTTCTATTTATGATTATTTCTATATTCAAAGAAATAAATTGTAGAATGAAACAGGTTGTTTCTAGAGTAAGAATCGTTTGGAATTTATTGATTAAAATAATTTATTTGAATTTTCGAAAGTGACGATTTTTAAGGGGATGAAATTAAGATGGCGAGGTGCCCATTCTCTTCCCACGCTCTTATAACATTTGTTAGCCAAGAGAATAGAAGAGAGGGGGGAGTGAAATTGGCAAACAGCCATCTTGATTTTATCTACATCTCGAAAACAGTCCAATATAATCCATCAAACGAACTTATGACTCATTTATAATGCACCTCATTTTAAAGAGCACAAGATTAAAAAAACGACATCCTCCCTCCCTCTTCCAATTCCTACCACAATAGGCTTTATTTCACTTGTAGTTCGTAAATCGACAGATTTCTAATTACGAAATCAATTGGGATTGAAATAAGTGCGGTGGATCCTTTCTCGGTGGAACTCTCCTCACCTCCTTTTTACTGAATAGGTATTTTCTCCGCTCCATTCGTTGTTTATATACCAGGGATAAACAAACAAATTAATGGATTTTTAATCTTTCTTTTTTACAATCTCGCCAGAGATAGTATTGCGATTATGAAAATTTTAAATGTCGAGATTTTGATGTTTTTATACGTTTTGAAGGTCCCTGAGTCATTTTCACTAAGGTTGAGAAAAATAATTTTTCACATGATTAATAATTGTATAAAACTGCTATATATAGAATTTCAGCTTGATTGATTCGCTGAAATTTCCAGAATTAATTTTTTAACACTGCAAATCTCACGCGCCAACACGTGACGTGGTGTCATCAACAAAAAGCCAAACATGCGCTGGTTTAATATTTATTATTTATAATTTATAATTAATTAAATTTAATTTAAATATAATATATTTTGTTATTTAATCCAATTAAAATTGCGAGATAGTCGAGTGGAGACACTCCAGCTAATTTTAAATATTTAGGACTTTTCGTACTTTTTTTTCAAGATTTTTTCAATTTGGTTGTAAAAAAAGGTAAACCGTTTGTCCCGGTTTGGTGTTTTCGAAATATGGTCACCCTATATATATATATATATATATATATAAAATGTTTTTTAGAAATTAATTTATTTCAAATCGTCGGTCGGTTCTGTGCCTGGCCACACACACACAACTCATATTTATATAACTATATATATATATATTTATAACTATTATTTATATTTCATAACTTTTAAACGACCTGAAATATTAAATTATAAACAATATAAATAATGATGTTTATTTCTATTTGTTATTTATCTAAACGTGAATTAAATTTATACCTATCTATCTATTTATATGATTTATAACTTCATGTTGATCTGAATTTGGTTATCTCTAGGTAAAACCCAATTAACCCGTAACTTACGAGGTGGGGTTTGTCAAACCCCTCGACTTTTTATTTTTACCACTATGCAGTGCCACTTTATTGTAATTACTCGCGCGTCGTAGTACCTTTCAATCAGTCGACTGTTAACCAGCGAACAGTGCGGTTTATAATTTCTGTAAGTTTTTTTTGTTTACTTTTGCTTTTTTTCCGCGTTTGGGGTTTGTGGAACCCCACGTCGTAAGTTACGTTACAAGTACTGTAAACAATTTTTATTTATTTGTTGTTTATTATGGCGACACGTCCAGATAGAATGAGTGGAAATGATCCCAGATTTAACGACTGGGTTCGAGAGATTCATCACTCTATGGGTTTACAAATGATCGCACATTAGTGTCCTATGTCCCAAAAAGGAACAAAGCTGTTATTCTTGTTTCATCGATGCACCATACAACCACAACAGGAAAACCAGAAATTATAATCTTCTACAATGAAACAAAAGGGGGTGTCGATGCTCTTGACGAAAAATGTACCGTATATTCACACACACAACAAATAGGCGCTCCCGACGTTGGCCACTTACTATATTCTACAATTTGCTAAACATTAGTCTGGTGAATGCGTACGTACTTTACCTTATATCTTAAGTAATTCAGTAATTATTTATTTTTCTCCAAATTGTTAATTTCCAAATTTCATAAATTTATTTTTTATTGAATGCAATTATTTATATTAATAATCTCGGTTCTAAATTAGTGAATCGATTTTCTAATTATTATAATAGCTATTAATTTAATCAGTCAAAATCAGTTAAAGCTTGCATAACCACAAAGATGATTACTTTCCTGGTTGTTGATTAAAACCTGATCATCATTATCGTTTTCTAAATTTAAAATTTGTTGTAAATCATTTTTATGACATATATCGTAGTCATAGATTTGATTAAACTTTATCTCTTAAAAATATCTGTACAGTATATTCTTATTTGTAAGAAAAATATGGAAAAATTTATTTGCCAAGCAAAAGTCATATTGAAAATTATAGTCAAATTCGAGAGAGAGAAGTGACTCCTAAGGGACTTGACGCCTACCACTAAATATACGAGTAAACTAAAAGTCACTTTTCACTAACAAATATTTTCATTTAAGAGCATACTCCAAAATATATTATTAATTTCGATCGTAGATGCCAATCCTAGACCAGATATTTATTGAGCTGAGTACATTTAATTTATAAAATAACAAGAAGGTACCCAAAGAGATCAAAGAGAATTCATTTTTAAATATAGAAAAATAGTTTTATTTATATATATAGGCTCAAAAATAAAGTTTAAATAAAATGAAATTTATATCAACTTTAATATATATATAAAATAATATTTGTTTGAAAATTGGTCAAAATTTAAAATTTTTTGCAAATCTTCATGTTTCATGGTCTCTAAAATTAAAAAGTGTCTTTAGAATATTTTAATGTCTGTCTGTCTCTATTTTTGTTCGGAAAAATGTGACGTTATAGACTCAAAATTGACTGATCCGATTACTATGATATTAAATCACAATATTCTTATATACCACTACCTATATAAATATGCTAAAATTTTTTATCAATATTTAGTCAATTACCGCACAAATTAATTTTTAAAAATTTATATAATTCTCCATGTCGTTCATTCAGAGTTTCTGTCGTCTCACTAAAGGTGTCGATTCATTTCCGACAATGAATATAAAATTAATATTTCTAGCGATTCCAATATAAAGGGTGATTATAATATATACATTTTTATTTTAATTTCTAATATTCAAATATCATTTCAATTATTTAGGTAAGACTCAACTAATAAATTTTTTTCTAATCTAAGGAGAATATCAATGCGGATTAAAGCCAAATAGGACAACATCAGATCTCGCTAAGTATATTCAATATTTCTGTACACCAATTATTATGACTCACAAGTTTAAATTAATTATATTTAAATTAAAAAAAATATATATTTGTATTTAATAAATTTTATATAGTTGTGGGGAAAACAAAAAAAAAAGTTAAAAAAGTTAGTTTTTTTTATAATAAATCAAATAAATAAAAACCTATCGATATAAACGTTCAACCAAATACTACGTATTATATAAAAAACTTTTACAAAATATAGCTTGCGAGGTGATATAGAGATGAAAATAAAGATATATATTCCACCAAATAAACCAGTGACTATAGCTGGTGAATTTGGATGCTTACTGGCGAAGCAACTACTTACATATATTATTTAGTAAAAATATATTATTTAGTAAAAAAATTGATTAGTGTGAAATTATATGCATTTCCTTTCTCACTTATATTATCATTAGAAAAATATTTGGGATTCCCATAATTGCATGACTTACACCAATTTTTACATTTTCAAATTAGAAATAAATTGAAAATCAAAATTTATTACAATTATTTTAATAATATATAACTTTCTAAGTTATTTATAAATTTTTCTAAAATTATAATATAAAAAAAGTAAAACAAACCAACAAAAATGGTATTTAATTTTTCAAAACTTTAAAAAAAAAAATGAGCAAAAATTAAAATAACTATTCTAATCTTGGAAAGCCATAATTTGCAAAATGAAACCCCCTCTTTATGTCTCTCTAGATAATCATTTTTATAAATATTTCCTATCTAATATGGCAGGTTTTGATAAAATCTTCTCAAATGTAAGTTAAACTAAATCGACATAATTAAATAAACAAATGTTATGTCTAAAATCTGCAATTTTGACAATTTTTCTTTAAGTACGGCTTTAAGCCCTCCGGCCCATCTCTTAGTAAATTGCTTCTCCCTCCTAAAAACTTTTCCTTTATTTTTTTATTATTATCTACCGTATTTTATTTATTTATTTATTTATTTTTTGGCATAAAGTGTTACTTTATTTAAAGCCTTCTATAAGAATTATATCTCGAATAAAAAACGTTTTTATTTATGAAAACAGAGGAAAAAAAAATGGAAAAAAATAATATTTATTTTTTTATATAAAGCTGATTGAATTTATTGATTAATTATGAAATATATATATAAATATTAATTAAATACATGATAAAATGTTTAACGGTTTGTTTTGTTTGTTTTCTTCAATTTGCAGTTATTTACTGGCCACCCATAATCGACTTATATAAGCAAATTGATTAATACGAATAACTTAATATAATAATTAACACGATTTAGTTGATAACCAAATTATAACGAGATTTCTATGCAACACCGCTCCTCCTTGTTAATCAAGTCGACTTCGCGTGGTATACTCCGTCCGTTTCGCTTTGAATACAATAATTAATATATCTTCTCAAGGAGATTATTATTTATTAGTGGAAAATTTAATTCTCTAATCCTCTCAGTAAAAAATCACTTATCGGAATATATTTCCTCCGAATGGGAAATTGAATGAAAGATATCTAGATCCAATAATGGATATCTATATATTATATTTATTTATTTTTAATTAAAAAAAAATATAGAAAAAGACTATCCCATAACTTTCATTTCTATAAATAGAAGATAGAATAGGAGAGTCCTATAAATCAATTGATTATGTTCATATAAAATCGAAATTAAAATCCGGAGATTAAAGTGATAAAAAATAAAATATAATATATATAATTTTAATAAGGAATTGTATAATTTGGCTGGGAATAAAAATGGAGGAAAAACCGATGAAATAAAAGTAATACTTTAATGAATAGAAATTATAAAATTTAAAATAGTGTTGCTCCTCATCATTTGATTAACTCTGACTTTTATTCATTCTACAAACAGGCAGAGCCCGGGTCTTGAACTAGGGACCTCAAAGATGGGAGTCAAGCGTGTAAACCCTAGACTGCCTGCGTGGCGTCTTCGCTTCAATAATTTATGAGAATATTAGTAAATAGATTAGGCGCCATTGGGTGTGTGGGTAGCGAACTCGCACCTGAAATTCCCTAACTGGGGTCTATGGGACGGAGTCAACCCAGCCTCCAGGAACAACCTTGAGGAAAAGCTACTTGCTCCGATCAAGAAAATCAAGGTAAAGGTGGAGAGGACCCGTTCTACTGATTATAGGACACCTCTTTGATATAACCGACTTGATAGACGTTGTCCTTGCGTAGGCGTCAGAGGTTTTTTTTTTTAATAAATAGATTTATTTTAATTATGAATCATTCAAAATATTAATTTCTATAATATCCTATATTTAATAATATAAGTTTTTTTAAATCTTTTTTTTTCTGATTTGTTTTTAATTTTTATTTTTAGTTCAAATTAATTTTGAGGCAGGTTCGTGTTCTCTGTGTTAAGAAAAATATCTTTGGACATCCTCAAATTTAACTGCGTTTTTCATATTATATCATAGAATTTTGTTAATTTTCAAACAAATTGGATGGATGAGTTGTCTAAATGTGGTGGGTGCATGTCATACTTCTTTGGGAAAGAAGATGCGAGGGAGGAATTATAAATGACGTCATTTATTTCATTACCACTGACGTTTGTTCGATGTGGGTACATGATTTTTCAAGCTTAAAAATGTAGGAAAAATGTAGTTGTGACCGGATTAGTGGACATTCCAAGGGACAAATCGTTTTCTTTAATCTCATTACTCACCGATGGACAGGAACCAAGTTTAAGAAACCATATGCGAGGATATGGTTCATAGACTAATGACAATCCTCTGGATGGATGAACTCATTCACTCATCGATTTGTTCTTTGTTTCCAAGCAATATGTTAAATTTTATATAAAAAAATAATCATTCAACATCAGTTTCAAATTCATTATAATGTTTTTTTTTTTATAAATTTATTAGTTTTTTTTTAATATTAAGTAGGATATATAAAAAAAACTATTAATGAAATTTATTAATTATTATTATCTATCTATCTATCTCTGAACTTGAAAGTTCTTGGCCGCAGCAAGCCCACCTCTCCAAGTATTCCTATTCTGAGCTACAATCCTCCAATCACTCTCCTCTCCAATCTCTCTCACGTCCCTTTCTACAATGATCAACCACCGAGTCCTTGGTCTTCCAAGCGGGCGTTTCCCACTCGTCTCCCCATCAATATATTTTTCGCCATTCTTTCCTCCCCCATTCTAGCCACATGTCCTGCCCACCGCAGCCTTCTCGATTTTATAATTCTAACTATATCTGGAGATGCATCGACGTCATGCAATTCCTCGTTATGCAGTCTCCGCCATTCCCCGGTGACCTCATTTTTCTTTGTTCCATAAATGCTTCGCAAAAACCTATTCTCAAATACTCTAAATCTATTCTCGTCACCTAAGGTCTTAGGCCATGCCTCACACGCCTATAATACAACCGGTAAAATAATTGTTTTATATATTTTAATGTTTATCCCCTTTGTGATACCAATTATTATTATATTTATTTATTTATTATCAAATACAGTATCATAAAATATATTTTTCTTAGAACCCTCTGTATTTACAGGCAACAATACAATTATATTTTGAAAAACTGTTTTTGACGTGAAAATATAATATAATAATTATTATTTAATATATATATATATATGATAAATAATTTATTCAATAATTTAAAACATTTTATTCTATTCAATTTAAAAATGATTATTATTAGTATTAATAATCTGAATTTAATATTCCATTCATGATTAAACCATTTACTAGGGGTGCGTGATTTATAAAGAATGAACTTCTAAGAACGAAATTAACCCCACCTCGTCTATATTTCGATAGAGAAGGTTGGAGGAGGGGTCATGATCTCGAAAACGACTTTCGACAAATGCAAACGGTCACAGCCATTTGCATGCTAGTGTCGTTTTTCCCCGACATACACCACCAAAAAAAACATCCCCAACACACCATCCAACATCCCGACATCCTCTTTCTGGACCAAGCTCAGAATAAATGATGTTTTCAGGGCGCCAATGTTCCCTTTTTCCATCCGCACCCGAACAACCAGCTACGATGTCTCTGTTTAGGTTCGGGAAGGCTTCATCACTCACGAACCATTCGAATACCTGAACGAGAGAAACGAAATAGTAAACAAGTTTCATTTAGACAGCCAGCGAGGGGTGAAATGACGAGCAATTCGAGTTACAAAAGACAATCGTTTGACAACGGAAACCAAAGCATCTCCTTCTCACTCAACCCCTTTCATTTAACATTAAAAAAAAACTTAATCCAAAGAATTTATTATTATTTATTTTATTAGATTTATCTTTTTTGTAATCAATTCATTTTCATGTCTTTTTATTGATGATTTAAATTCTCTTTCTTGGTTTGAACGCAGTTATAATTCCAAAAAATGTTTGTTTTTTTGTCTTCAATTAGAAATAAGGGTTGACGAGTTTTTATCTTCTTCGAAGGAAGATATAAATGGGAATGTTAAAGTAAAAACAATTAATAAAAAAAACAAAAGGAATGCGCACAAGTTAAATAAAGAATAAAAGGCTGTCTTAAGGATTAAGAAACAAAGGGACTGGAAGGCGACAAGGCGCAGGTGGCGATCACAGCCCTTGTTAAGCGCCGCCTTTGTCCTCCCTCTCGATCTTCTGTCAAATCATCGACAACCCTTTTTCTAAGAGTGGATACCAGCCGATTACAAAAAGCTCCATTTAATTTCGACGATACGGACTTGAACTTGACTGAAGATCAAGTCCTATTATCAATTTGGACCCAGCCTTCCCCCCCCCCCGCCCCCAATACTAAAAAATGATGTAAAATTTTGACCCAGAGTTCCTAAGAATGTCATTTTATTCACATAAAACGGATTTACCATCCAGCTCTAATTGATAATAATAACAATAGAAACATTTTTTATAAAAAATAACGTTTTTCTCATGGACTAAAAGGAATAAAATAATTTTTCTATAAATCTGACAAAGTTTATGGATGAATTGCTTATATGCTTTATATGAAACATCAAGTCAAAATTTTGTAATAATAAAATTTTTATTAAACACATAAACTCCGAGTCAAATATTTTTATTAAAATTGATAGGTTAGAGCTAAGAAATTAAGCTTTTATTATTTTTTCACTGTAATATACTTATTTCAAAGTATGTAACAAATTTTAAAAGAATTATTATTTAATTAATTTACATAATATCAATCAAATCTAAAACAGTTGATTATACTAGACGAAAGTGTTTTAGTGTGGTATGTAAGTATATATATATAAATTATAGCTCTATAAAAAATCTAATTTCATAGAAATATAATAGAAACCAAATGAAAACTAAAAGCGCCCAACGTTTTTAGTTGTATATGAAGCAATTCATCCATAAACTTTGTCAGAAAAATTATTTTATTCTTTTTAGTCCATTGGAAAAACGTTATTTTTTATAAAATTTTTTTTTTATATTTATATTATTTTATTCTTTTTAGTTCAAATTTAATTCAATAAATTTATCTAATATAACAAGAGAAATAGAAAAGATGATGTTATACGAAAATTTGCCAATTGAATAAAACAAAAAGAAATATTATTATTCTTTTAAAACTGATTTTATGTATTTATGTTAAGTAAATGTTATTATTGAAGTAATGTTTTTGAAATATATTTATTATAATTATTATATTAATGAAAAAATTCTCTTTTTATGTTATAAATTATTTTGAATTGTTTTAAACTACTCAATATTTATCCGTCAGATGGCGTCAATTAAAATTCAAATATTAAAACAATTTTCAAAAGTCTAACTTGATGAAAAATCGTCATAAGAGCGAACAGACAGACAGACAGACATGTAGCGAAGTTTGATAAAAACGTTATAATAAAAATTACTTTGATCGTTGATGTACGCGTGAACTGGAAGATGTGGAGGGAGCAGATAATATGAATATCATTTTAGAAATTAAATTTAAATGTCAATCCTATTTTTAAATTTAATTTTGAAATCAATGCAATTATTAAAATATTCAACTTATTATTTATATATAATATATACAAATCTACATCGTATATTGTCTTGTTTAAAAAAAAATCACACTAAGTTTAAATAACTAATTTGAATAAGTTACCCTTAAATAAACTTTACTGATTCACTATTTTAAATTCGTCTTTGAATTGTATATGAAGTTATAAAAACAACATTCATTTGAAATTCATACTATATCAATACCTCAATGAAACATTCAAAATAAAAAAACACGTCTAAAATATGCATTTTCTCGTTGAATATGCAATACAAATTAATTACCAGAAACAGAGTACTCCATTATTTTTCAATAATTTGGAATTACACATTTAATTCAACTAAAATAAATCTTTTTAATAAAAGTGAGAGAGTATGTTTGTTGAAAAATAGCTCATGTCCTATCTATGGATTATAAAATATTACATGGATTACATTTGGAAACAATTCATGATTTAGAAGGTCCCGAGATTTGTCGTTCTATGAATTATGTATAATTTATATCAATAAATATATAGTACAAATATGTGTTTAAAACTTAATTATTGATTATAAATTAGGTTCTATTTAGAAAGTAAGGAATATTTTTAATTCATTCTTTCGAAAAAGAATTTTCCATTTTGATTTAAAATGCTATCCTGTAATTTAAATTGCAATAATTATTGCACAAGACGGTTTGGTTATTTCATGGTGCGACTAATGAATAACAACAACCCTTGTGTTAAATCTATAAATTAATTAAATAATTACCAAAATCAGAATGAAAGAGAAATAATAATGTTAAAGTAATTATAATTATAAATGATAGTTCTCGAAAGGCGGGAGACTCAATTAAGAGAAGAAGGAGAGAATGGCAAGCACAGTGTGTTAAAAAATTAATTCTGGTACTTTCAGCGATTCATTCAAGCTGAAATTCTATATATAGCAGTTTTATACAATTTTTAATCATGTGTAGGTAATGACCCTCTTCCGGTTGAGCTACATTTCTCCAAAGTTGATAGAAAACTACGAATTTTGAATAATCCCCCTGTACCAAATTTCATTATTCTAGCTCAAACAGTTTTTGAGTAATCTTGTCTACATGCATACACACATACATACACACACAAACACACACACAGACATTTTTCTCAACCTTAGTGAAAATGATTCAGGAACCCTCAAAACGTATAAAAACATCAAAATCTCAACATCGAAAATTTTCGTGATCGCTATACTATCTCTGGCAAGTTAGTAAAAAGATAGTGCAGAGTGAATATACTCCTGACTTTCTTGGAAATTTCTATTTTTTTCATATCACTATTTCCTTATCTCAGGTGGTGTCCATCCATTTATAATAATCCCATAAAAATTTTACACATTTTATTATATTCTTTAAAGATTTTCAAAGATGTAATTAACAGTTTGTAGAATAATCTAATAGAACCAATTTTTTTTTAATTAATCTAAAAATATAAAAAATACCATAAATTTTTGATAATATGTACGTATTTGAGGTATCCACTTTCACCTCCGTTCATACCATTCATACCTGGATTCCTTCCATCACTGGTTCACTTTCCAATAGAGATTTTTTTTTAACAAGAGAAAATTGTATGTTTAAGGATCTTGGAAATGTGTCGAGGGGAAGAAGGCAACGGGCCAATATAAAATTCGCTACGGGGGTAGAGAAACAAGTGGCGGGGGGAGGGACCGAGGCGCAAAGAGTGGCCACCGATAATGTCTTCTTCAATGAATAAATAATAACATTCTTATTGGAAAAATGTTTAAATCAAATATAGATATATATTGAAGTAGAATAAAGACAAATTTAATTAAATGCGATCCCAGGAAGTATCTCGACCTTACAAGAAGACCATAAGATCAATGATTTATCGAAAACTCAAAAGATTAAATGATATAATAATAAGTCGACCTGTGACCAGGCGCAGAACCGACCGACGGTTTGAAATAAATTAATTTTCAGCTACAGAAACAATTTCAAATAATTAAAATATACTGATCTATTAATGAAATAAAAAATAGATAGGCATAGAACATAAATATTTATAATTTTATTTTATTTATAATATATAAGGAGGCGCTGGCTGTGACGTCATGAAGGGCTGGCTGACGTCCTATAATTTTAAATTAAGAAATAACTAATGAAGATGATTTTTTCCAAGGATAAAACCAATACAAAGTGCATGATTCGTGGAGATATGTAAAAAATCTCTTCATGTGAAATTTGGTGTGAAAATAACCCTTCCCTTCCTATCGTCGATCGCTAATACTACCACTTCCGGTTTTTGCGGATATACACCAAAAGTTGATCCATCCATCTTACTGATGCATTAAGTAAATATATTCAATTTTATCAAAATCCGTTGAGCCGTTCAAGCTGTACACATCTATACGGACGGACAGACGGACAGACATTATGCTAAAAAATAGGTTTTTCTGTTAAGAAAATGGATGATTCGTGGAGATCTGTAAAAATCTCCACATGAGAAATTTGGTGTGAAAACAATACCTCCGTTACTATTGTCGGTCGGTAAAAAACAACTCTGATTTGGAACAGATTAATAATCAATAATGAGCAGATATACTATTAATATAAAGGTTAATAAATATTGTCTGAACATTTTTAACATCCTCTAAAGAGGAATTATTATGATGGGACGAATAGCTTTGAAATATATAATAATCCTCACTAATCCTACTTTTGCAATAGAATAATTTAAATTTAAATTTCGCCGTAAAATATATTTTTGTATTTCCACTCTCAATGTCACCAATTTTCAATTTTAAAAGTACGTTTATTAGCCAATATTTACAAGTTTAGATTGTTTTTTGCGATGAGTTACTGATTTTCTATTACACAATTTTCCCCATTATTAATATTTTATTTACCTATTGTTTTTTTTTTTTTTTGTTTAATTGAAGTATATTTGATATTTAATATATGGCACATAGAAACAGGGTGGTGTCTGCCTAGAGACCAGGAAAATAATTATTTTGGAGATTTCTCTCAAGGTCACCAAATGCCATGAAAAGTTATTTTTAATACAAAGGTATCGAGAATTAATAACAGAATAAAAGGATAGTTACTATCATCGCTACCACTTTTCTATACAAATTTTATTTTCAATTTCTCTCGTTTTTCAACAATATCAATATCATCTTTTTAATTAAAATTATTTCTTATTCTAGAATAGTTGTTAATAAAATATCTATCCCAACTCTACCTTAACGTAATTATTAATATAATATAGGCTTTAGGTACCCGTTCAAACGAGCAACATTTTTTTTTTATTTTTTATGTCCCTAAAGAAACAGCTTCTTTAACGGACTTATAAATTAATTAATTTCTTTTCAGGAGGCCCAATAAGTCTTCTCCTGGTTATTTCGTTTCTCATAGCTCTTAATAACACCTTAATTAATATGGTTAGAAGCAATACACATTTTGATTCATTAAGCCATTTCAATGATTAGAAAATTCAAATTTCCAAAATGGTTTCTCCAATTATATAAGACAATTATAAAACATACAACCCTTGGCGATTATTATTACTTATGTAATAGTATAAATCATTTTATATTCAGAAAATATATCTTTGTTTAATACTCGACTTTTCGTTTGTCTTTGTTTTTTTATAATTATTATTATAACGTGTTTCTCAACTTCACTTGGCGTCTGTCTCTCTGTCTGTCTGTTCGCTCGTTTGACAAATTGAAATCGATTTTTCATCTTCTTTAAATTGAGATAGACTTTAGAAAATTTTTATAGATATTTCAATGGATCCCTAGAGGTATAGAAGAAATATATTATGATTAATTAATTATAATATAATTAGGGATTAATTACTTTTAGTAACTAACTCCTTTTGTATTGCTCCGATTAATTTTTTTCAACGGATTCTGAAGCATAATTAAAGATTTCGGGATAGATTTTCCTTTTGAACGTAATTAAAAATATTTTATAGCATTAAAATTAATGACGAATTCTTATTAATCAGCTGATGTAAAGGGGGGTTTTCTCCTCAAATGGCATAGAGAAAAAGATCCTTTTTGATATTTGTCCCCGAGAGAAATGAAATAAAAAAATATAAATATAAAAAATTTTTATAAAATAACGTTTTTCTAATGGACTAAAAGAAATAAAATAATTTTTCTATAAGCCTGACAAAGTTTATGGATGAATTGCTTCATATTCAACGAAAAACGTTGGGCTCATTTAGTTTGATTTATTTATATGAAAAATCAAATCAAATTTTTGTAATAATAAAAGTTTTATTAAACACATAAACTGACATATTTTTTTATCATGAAATAAAATTGATAGGTTAAGAGCTAAGAAATTAATCTTTTATTATTTTTCACTGTAATATACTTATATCAGAGTATGTATCAAAATTTAACGTCCAACGGATTTCTTTACCCGGAGAGTGAGGGTTTCCTAATGACCATACAAGACCGAGTAATAAGAACAAGGAATTATGAGAAGTTTATTTTAAAACAAGGTCTTGAGGATAAATGCAGGAAATGTTGGTGAAAGTATAGAGTATATTATGGGTGGATGTCCCACATTAGCAGACAATGCTTGCTTAAAAAGACATAACCAACTGGGAAAATTAATTCATCAGCACCTAGGATTAAAATATGGACTACTCGATGCATCAACACCACCACATTACACTAATTTCATACATTCCAGCTCCAGTGGTTGAAAAGAACAACCTAATTTTATATTGAGACAGACCTGTTCTCACCGACAGAACCATTGACTGCAATATAGGCCGGAATCCTCCTTATCAATAATACCAACAAAACAACCATTCTAGTTGAGATAGGGGTTCCTCTTACCCATAATATAAAAAAACGGAAAAAGAGAAGAAAAATAAATACAAGGAACTTGCTATCCAACTGAAGAACATTTAGAAACTGGACACTGTAACAACCTGTCCTCTCGTGACGTCAGCGGATGGTGTCGAATCACCCAACTTGGAGAAAAATATTGAGGAGCTAGGATTGCCAAACACCATATCAGAGCAAGTTTAGAAGGCAATAATCCTGCAAACATGCCAGTTGGTCCATTGAAGATTATCTGGAGGATCGTGTGTGTCAGGATGAACTAACTCCCTTCGACCATCGACCCAGCCTAGCCCTTAATGAGATCCGAAAGGTATAGATCAAATTCTTCCAGCTGAATAAGGTTCGGATAATAAGAATAATAATCAGTAATTAAATAGAGAAATATTTTTATTAAAAAAGTGAATAATGATAATTATATCCATTCATCTTAATGCTAATAGCTACTTCAATTTATAGCCTCATTAAATTAATATTAATTTGATATATTTGTTTGGATATATATTATATTATTATTTATATCAAAGTAATTAAAATGTTTCTTGAGTTTTGTTTAATTATTTTTAAATTTAGCAATGATAAAACAGACAAAAACAAATGAGATTATCCATTTTTCTTGTTCCAATTTGAATGTTGCCTTTAAAAGACACTTTTAATATTTTGCAAAATCATTGAAAATTCATTAAACATCAAGAAATAAATTCATCAAGGATTTATTTCACTTTCTCTATGATTACGATCTCGCCAGAGATAGTATTGCGATCACGAAAACTTTCAATGTCAAGATTTTGATGTTTTTATAGGTTTTGAAGGTCCCTGAGTCATTTTCACTAGGGTTCAGAAAAATGTCTCTCTGTGTGTGTATGTGTGTAGACAAGATTACGCAGAAACGGTTTGAGCTAGAATTATGAAATTTGGGGTTCATAGGGATTATTCCAAATTCGTAGTTTTCTATCAACTTTGGAGAAATGTAGCTCAACCGGAATAGGGTCATTACCTACAACGTTTTGATTTTTTTTCCTCTAAACTGACCGTAAAAAAAAAGATATAGGTTTGATAATTTTTCACTTGTTTAAAAATTGTATAAAACTGCTATATATAGAATTTCAGCTTGATTGAATCACTGAAAGTATCAGAATTAATTTTTCAACACTGCAAATCTTACGCGCCAGTACGTGACGTGGTGCCATCAACAAAGAGCCAAACACGCGCTGTTTTAATAAATATTATTTATTAATTTTAATTTATAATTTATAATTAATTAAATTTAATTTAAATTTAATACAAAATATGTTAGTTAATCCAATTCAAATTGCGAGATAGTCGAGTGGAGACACTCCAGCTTATTTTCATCCGAAACTCTTTCCCTTCCCGTAACCACCCGTTTTTTATTTAATTTATGGTATTTTTGAAAATTACAATGTAACCATTTTATTTTTTAGGGATTACGAGTGATGATGGGGATTGAGCTCACACAAATGGGGAAAATTATTTTTTGCTAATTTTATTAGAATAATTAATAAAGATATAAAAAAAAGAAATAATAATAATAATAATAATAATTCAATTCTCACTTTAGGTTAACTATGTATTCATGTTGCGAGGAAATAAATTTTTATTACTTCGAATTAAATTTCGTGTCTCAAATAAAAGTCGGTGGCATCCAATCATAAAACTTGAAGCACGTTTTAAATTAATAAATAATTAAATAAAAAAAAAGAAATATGAATGAATGAATTATGAATTTTAATTTAATCGCGCTGGGTCATTAATAAGTATAAAATCCAAGTGGTAAATTGCTGGAGAAATGGCACAATGATTGCTATTAGGGGTGGTAAATAAAATTCTCCAAATGTTCCTGTGTAAATAATCATTAACGAGTAGGACTGAACAAGGTTCTTTCATTAATCCGGTAGGTGATACACCGCCAGTTCTTTCCCAAATGGTTTTCGTTCGTATAAATAGCAGATAATAAATAAAGCCCATTAAAATCCCCTGTCTCGATTCGATGGAAATTCATTAAATTATTATTATAGGGAATTTTATGCTTTTCATGATATTCAAATAATATTTATTTAATTGGTGATGATTTACAGTCCAGGAAGTCAATTAATAACAATTATCTAAATTTATCAATTAAATTAGTATCGTAATGATTGAGGAACAACAATATTATATTCCATTCAGGGAAAATAGAATAGATTTAGTCGGGGAATCGGGGTAAATTACCCCAAATGGGGTAAAAATGAAACTTTTGTGAGTGAAAAGTATATATTTTTAATTTGCTGTTTTATAAACCTGTTAGTTCTTTTTACAATCTCGCCAGAGATAGTATTGCGATCACAAAAATTTTCGATGTTGAGATTTTGATGTTTTTATACGTTTTGAAGGTTCCTAAGTCATTTTCACTAAGGTTGAGAAAAATGTCTGTGTGTATGTGTGTAACGGTTTGCGCTAGAATCATGAAATTTGGTATACGGGAATTATTCAATTATTTCTATCAACTTTTGAGAAATGTAGCTCATTCGGAAGAGGGTCATTACCTACGAGTTTTGATTTTTTTTCCTCTAAAGTGACCGTAAAAATAAAGATATATGTTTGATCGTTTTTCAAATGATTAAAAATTGTATAAAACTGCTATATATAGAATTTCAGCTTGATTGAATCGCTGAAAGTAGCAGAATTCCTTTTTTTAACACTGCAAATCCCACGCGCCAATACGTGACGTGGTGCCATCAACAAAGAGCCAAACACGCGCTGTTTTAATAAATATTATTTAATTAATTTTAATTTATAATTTATAATTAATTAAATTTAATTTATATATAATATATGTGTTAATTAATCTAATTCAAATTTGCGAGATAGTCGAGTGGAGACACTCCAGCTAATCTTATTTTATTATTATATTTTTTAGTTATTGTTTTCTTTTCAAAATTATCATGGTGGGGGAGGGCTCTAATAGGAAAGATGCTAACAAGAGTTCTTTTTTTTAGCTCTTCACCATGGGGTAATATCAACTTAAACAAAAATATTTTGGGGTAATGATTAAAAAGGTGACCGCTGATTTAGAGTGATTGAAAATTTAGTTATTGATATATTTTCAACCCTAAAATGAACAAAATCACAAAAATTTACAAAAACTATATGTAGACCATCTCGAAATAAAATTAATAATTATTAATAATTATGTATCTTTTTTTATAAACAATTCATTAAAAAAAGAGGCGCATTTTTTACCGACCGACGATAGTAAGGGAGGTATTGTTTTAAAAGAGAGTCACAGCCTTCCATTGATACATTCGGTGTTGTTTCATATTGAATTATTAATTTGCTTAATGCATATTCCAGTAATTATATTATCTATTATTAAAAGATTACCTCCCATTGGCAATGAATTGTTTACTATCTATTAAATGAATAGTAGGTATTTGTGTACTTTAACCAATCTATAAGGTTTACTCTTATTTATAATGCCAAAAAATTTTTATAGAATATAGTTTTTATTATATATTTTTTATTTATTTATTTATTTTCGAATTTTCAAAGTACAAAACTTTGAGGTGAACATTGTAGAGGGTTGAAATTTCTTTCATCAACTTCATTGTAAAGTTTATCTCGTTAACCTTTGGCAAAATATCGTTTTAAAGTCTTGAGCGTCAGAGTTTCCAAATTGTGCTTTTATTTTTTTTTTATAAATTTTCTGTTTTTGTAAAAATATTCAGATCGAATATACGAAAGTTTACAATATAATAATAATATTTACACACATAGAGAAGAAAATTTATTTGCTGATTATTTTGGAAACCAAAAAAGAAAAAAAAAGTATTTTGTCTTGTTAGAACAAAACCCCACTAATTTGTAGTTAATTATTAAGTTATTTTGCAACTAATTAAGCTGGAAGAGTATTTAAACTTGCAAAAGTTAAGTAGATTTACGGATTCTAAAAGCTTGATCTCTTTTTCTAAACAAATCTCAAATAAATCCTTTTCTCTGGTGATCCATTAGTTAGATTATGTATCCGTAAGATAAATCTCCATTTTATTGATTTTTTTAAAATTTTATTTTCGAATTATATTAGCCATATTATATGTATGAAGGGGTTGAACTTTTACTAATTATATATTTATATGTAAAGGGTCTTTCAATAAGGACGGGTCGATGATAAAATTGAATAAAACAAGATGTGTGTGAGATATTAACGAAATTTATTTTTTATTTGAAAGGCCCATTTATGCCATTATGGATGGAATATGACATCGTCTATTCTAGACTTTGAAGGGCCACCGCGTCTGCCGTAAAATGGGCGCAATGCGTGCAACGTTCGCACTAACGAACACTCATTTTGAAAATAAATTTTCATAATTTGCACATGCTGCTCAACTGTGTAACTTGCCATGGTGATTTGACATCAATGACTGAATCAGAAAAAACAGATTTGACAGATGGCCGCCACAGATTATTAACTTCGACCCGTCCTTGTTGAAAGACCCTGTATAATATATAGAAAAGGTTGTGGACTGCACATTGCTCAATCCAAATTGACCGAACCGGTTACAATAGAACTTTACCCCATTATTCTTATCTATATCATTAGGAATTTTATCGCTATTTAATCAAATAACTGAAAAACTAATTTCTAAAAACATATATTCATCTCAAAATAGCTTCGCGGTGCTCAGGAAGTCTCAATTATGAATGAGAAATTTATTGATCAAGTTCATTATTTATCTTTTTTCGTATTTCATAAAGTAGAGTTTTAAAATTTTAAAAAATGCCTGAGTTATACGAATCCAGTATTTTTTAGAGAATTTAAAAATTCGTGAAATAAGAAAAACTTTCTGCTATTATGTATATTATACCTCTTATCGTAACTGGAACCTGATTTCTTCTCCTTTCATTTTCATCTCTGAACTTCGCATCCATTAATATGAACTGGATAATATAAACTGGAGTAAAAAGAAAATTCTGAATCAAATAGATATTACTAAATTACTATAATATTTAATTTAAAAATTAATAAAAATAAAACAATATTAGAGAAAATTTATCCTAGACTGATGATAAAAATGATGATTTGGCTACATATGAACCTATTTTTTTTTTTAATCTAATAAAAGTTCAATAAAAGTTTTAAATAAAATAAACACAAATCCATTCCATCTAGACTCAAATATTTTAAGTTATAAAAATTATAATTAATTAATTATCCTTCAATAAATAAATAAAGAAAAAAGCAAATTTGTATTTTATAATTAATTCAAACCTGATATGTTTACTTCAAATATAAACATTAATAAAAGTAAAACGATATAAATCAAACTTTGCTTTTAGTCTATATAATTTATATATTAATGAAGATAGAGGAAAGGGAAATCCGATATTTTATATATATATATTAATTATATAATAAAATTCTCACCCTTTCATTTAACTTTATATTTATTTAAGTTTAAAATTAAAATAAAGGAAAACGATATACTAAATAGAATTATTGACAAATGAAATATGATGAAAGTGTAGAGAATACAAAATTTACTTTTCGAGAATGATATAGAAAATTAGAAAAGCAAAGATTGATTTTCAATATATTCCTTTTTTAATAAATCTAAATTCAAGTCAATATAGATATATACGATAAAGTATAAATAGTTAAATAAATGAGATTATTTTCAGAACAAATAAAATTTGATATAAATTCCATTTAAACAATTCTATAATATATTAGACGAGCTTGATATAATAAATATAGTTTTAACTCTTATTAACTGAATTAAATATCTTCATTCACTTAATCTATTTTTATTATATATATATTTTTCAAATCATTGTTTTTTAGTTTAAATTGATATAAAGCATTATCCTCATAAGCTCTGTACAGCTATAAATAATATTACAACACTTAACATCAAAATAACAATTTCCCGATAAAATGACTTTTTTCATAATTGGAGGCATATTTGAATGTCAGTCATTCACATTTTAGCCAATTGAAACCACTCGCCTGCTCCATCAACATCTTTGAACCAATAAAAAAAAACCTCCGACTTTGTACGTCCTACACAAGGACAACGCCTATCAAGCCGGTTATATCAATGAGGTGTCCTATAATCAGTAGAACGGGTCCTCTCCACCTTTACCTTGATTTTCTTGATCGAAGGTGCTATGAAGTAGCTTTTCCCCAATGTTGTTCCCGGAGGCTGGGTGTACTCCGGTCCATAGACCCCAGCTAAGGAAATTCCCTTG
This sequence comes from Labia minor, assembly GCA_963082975.1. Lineage (NCBI taxonomy): Eukaryota > Metazoa > Arthropoda > Insecta > Dermaptera > Spongiphoridae > Labia > Labia minor. Next base: position 74,024,230 of record OY720348.1, read on the forward strand.
CCAGGCCGGGACTTGAACCCGGGACCATGTGAATGGGAGGCAGGTTCGTTACCTACACACCCAATGGCGCCCTTTCTTTGAACCAATACACTTATTAATGATAATTATAATTAATTGTTTTCAAGAAAACAAATTAAAATTACATGAAAGCCAGTAGAATGATATGTGGTTTAATTCTTAGGTTCGACTAATACAAATAAAATTGAAAAGCTCGAATGGGAGATGTAATATAATATATTAAATCCGTAAACAAGTGAGAATTCCATCAGCATTTCATGATGACACCCTCTCCAAGGGATAGAGAGGGAGAGAGGCTCATAATCGAGTTCCTTTGTATTTTACCATGTAAGGTTGTAAGGTATCCAAAAAGGGTGAGGGGCTTCATTTTAGTGCTAAATTGCTTAGTACAACATTTCATCTTTTCAGGGATTTAATGTTCCTATTGAAATTATAACATTTAATAGAAAATTTCTGTCACCAAGTATAATTGAATTATAAAGAGAGTGCATTTATATTTCTTATATAACCATAAATCGCAATTTCATCGATTACATACATACATATCTCACTTTATATAAACCAAATAGCACTCCCACCAATGCCATTATCCCTTTTTCGTTTACATAACAAAAAAAATAATACATCCAGTAAATGTGTACTATCAAAATACTTTCAGAAGATGAAAAACACCACAGCAGAAAGGTTCAGTTACTTCTTTTCTTAATTTATTTCAGGCAAATGGTTTTAAAATCTTTGAAAAAAATGGATTTCCAAGATACTTTATTGATGACAAACTATTTATCTTAATAAGAGGTTCAAGTGCTATAAAGAAGCTTTTATGTAAACATCCCTAAAAATACAACGGAGGGGTTCCTAGTGAAAGGGGTGTTTTTTCACGTTGCATAAGATAAAAGTTTAAATGTGTTCACAGTGGTAGACAACTATTTTTGTCTGAAAAAACTTAACATCACTTGTACATTAATAAGTTCACATTTCTCTTCAAATGGTTTAAATAAGAGACTTTCATTTACCTATAACTAAAAATCTTATGTATGATTCATTTAGAAATATTTTAAATTTTAAAAAACAATTACTCTCTGTTTTAGAATCATAATATATAATATTTTTAATTTAATGTCTTTTGCATTCATTTGCACCATTTAGTTATTCTAAATTATTTGAATTGTTCCTAGACTCTGGGTCATCCTTCGTTTCCATCCAAAATTAATTTAAGTTTGATATTTTCTCAATACAGAATCTATGATTAGTTTTTCCACAATTCCGATGGTTTGAGCAGTATTGTTTCACGCAAACGTTACATAACTTCCTTGTAGTATTCCTTGACAGTACGATCTGTTGGCAAGTACTTATGAGGCACCACGCCAATGTAATCGAAGAAAACAGTGAGCAAAACCTTCACATTTGATCAAACATGCTTGCTATTTTAAAGCAAAGTAGAATCGCCGAATGCCACAGTCAACATTTTAAGTGCGTTGGAGCACTTTATTCCATTTTTAACTCCAAATTTTATACAGATTCTTTAAAAAATCGAAGAACACACAAAAACGTGACTAAATTTTAAGTTGTTAAAAACAAACTACTAATCCAAAATGGCTGATAATGTCAGCCTATGAGAAACGTATGTGTAACAACTTAACAAAACAAAAATTTCGATAATCGAATGTACACAGCCGGCGAAAATTCAAAATTTATCTTTTCTTTTGAACAGACTTCGTGTATATATATGTAAAGTTATAAAAGATGGCTTGGTAAATGAAATTCGAATTTTTAAAAACAAATAGAATCTATTATAATTTTAATATGATACATGACTAATGAATTATGATATTGGTACCTAAAAACAAATAGAAATCGAATTTTCATGTCCAATCTCACAGGTTTTTCAATATATTATACAATACAATTATTGGATTAGATATTTTATAATTATTTAAATTTGGCTGTTGTCTTGGCGTTCTTGATGCAATTCTATGATGGGTGGGACAGTCGCTTTCCAGTGAGATGCGATTGTGATGCGCTCTACACTCTAGTGGCAATTTCAAATTTACATATATATATATATCTTATATATAAAATTCTCGTGTCACAAAACTTTGAAATTATACTCCTCCGAAACGGCTGGACCGATTCTTATGAAATTTTTTATGCATATTCAGTAGGTCTCAGGACATGTCAGACTTCTTTCATTAAACCGGTAATTGCTAAGGTGTGTCCAGGGGGTGGTATTTAATTAAAAATAGTTTAGTTACAATGCTAGATCATAGAGGCGCTGGTGGCGATAATTTGAGATCTATATATTTCGTAATAGGAGACTCAGAAACAATACCGTTTCATGACTAAACAAGCTAGCGCGCCATCTTATGACTTTGCACCCTCAGTTCGAAACTCGCAAAGGCACATTTTTTTAAGTATTATATATTTTTTTTACAAATTTATTAATTTTTATTATTTTAATATTTTATTAAATTATTTTATTTTATTAAATTAAATTTTATTATTAAATTTTATTTTATTAAATTATTAATTATGTCAATTAATTTTATGTGCATAAATAAACATATATAAAAAACTATATGATTAATTGAAATATTGTAAATATTAGAAAAATAAAAATAAAAATATAAATATTAAAAACATCTTTTTTATTGTATTCTTTGCGCTGCTAAATGACAACATGTTTATATCAAATTTTTAAAAATTAATTTCTGGGTTTATTGATTAGATATTAATAAAATTTATAGTCTATGAACAGAAATGAAAAATTCTAAAGTCACTTTTGGATTCTAGAGGACATGAAACGCGAATATACGCAAAAAATTTAAATTCTGAGCAATGTGCAGATAAAAATCTGTTTATATATATATTGTATTTACAATATCTCAATTGATCTTATTGGTCTTTTAAACTTTGAAAACATTCACATTACGGCTATAATTTAATACTATTAATTTTTAAGATTATGTGAGTAAATCATTTTAATTAAGAAAATTTGATCTCATTTGATTTTCACGTAAGATTTTAATATATATTTTAATATTATTTTTATAGTAGTTTAGTGTTATGCTAATTTCTTTATATTATACTTTTATTTTGTTTACTTTGTTTTTTTTTTAAATAAATTAATAACATTTAAAGTAGCATAAAAAAATTAATCGAAGCAGGAAAAGTGATGGGGTTTGAAATTAATTAATTTGATAAGACAAAATAATTAGTATCAGAGAGAATAATATTTGCAAAGAATTTAAATCGAGGTTGCAATCGGGAAATTATTATCAAAGGGGATCAAAATTATTAAATTATTAATTGTATTATATGGGTGGGAGGCATGGTCTATAACCCTGGGAGATGAGAGTAGATTCAGAGTATTTGAGAATAGGATTCTTCCCAGCATTTATGGGCCAAAGAAAGATGAGGACACCGGGGAATGGCGGAGACTGCATAACAAGGAATTGCATGACCTCTATGCATCTCTAGATATAGTTAGGGTTATAAAAGTGAGAAGGCTGGGATCGGCAGGGCACATGGCTAGAATGGGAGAGGAAAAATATATTGGTGGGGAGTTCGATTGGAAAACGTCCGTTTGGAAGACCAATTGTGAACAGGGTGGACAATGTAGGAAGGAACGTGAGAGAGATGGGACAGGGTAGGAGCTATAGCTCAGAATAGGGACACTCGGGGGGGTACAGGGGGCAGAGCCCCCGTCTAGGTGTGGAGAGCGCCGAAGGCGCTCGGAACAGCTACTATATATATATATATATATATATATATAGAGTATAATATTTTTTTTGTTTAAAATAGTAATGATTAAAAAATAATTTATTTATATATTTTTTAAATTAATTTATTTTTTACAATTCAATATTTATTTATTTTGTTTCCTTTTTTTACCAACTTTAACCTTTGTTATTTATAAAATTTTACTTATTGAATTTAAGACGTTTAATTCATTTTTAATTTCATCTAATCTTAATTTATATTAAATAAAAACCATACATTGAAAATCGGTTAAATTTTTTATAATAATATTAATAATCATTCACATCCTTATTTTTTAAGTTTGGGTTATTTTTCTAATTAATGAAATAAAAAAAAAGAAAAGAAAATGAAAATAAAATTAAAAAGAAAAAAGTTTAATAATTCTGGTTTAAAATATGGATGAGTTATGTGAAAGTTCAAAGGCTTCAATTCATTTTGCATAAAAATAAGAAGGGAAATTAAATCCATTTACTTATATTCATAAAAATTATGAAAGTTTGATGAAATAATATTTTAATTGATTCTTACGTCAAATTAATACTTTTTTTAAATCTTTTTTTTAGATAAAAAGAATATATTATAAATTTAACAGATTATTAAAAGAATATGTCAAAAGAATTAAATAACGTTTTTAGATTAACCAATTATGATTCTGTTTAAGAAAAGATATTCAAGGTCATTGAGTTGACCTAAATTTTAATTAATTTTCAATTAATACATTCATTAAATACATTTTCAATACTGTGCCCCGACGGAGATAGCTCTACACTCCTTAATAAGACGAAAATAAAATAAAAAAAATGATTAAAGATGACGAATTCAAATTAAAAAATAACAGTAGTAAGAATTGACACAATCGTTTCTATTTATTTATTATACTTGATTGAAGTGAAGAAAAAATGTTTTTCTTTTTGTTGCAGCGTAAATGATTTTGAAACAAGAAAAAAATGTCATTGTTCGGTGAATGCCTGGGAGTTTACCTTTGAGGATCAGTCGGCGTGAATTTCGTTTCCTTCAAGGGGGTGGCCCCTTTTCTTTATCTCCCTCACCTCCCCCACGGCCTCCCCTTCTTTCTACCCACTTTGCCCAAACTCGACTTCTTACTTTGATGTAAGATACTTGATGATCATAAAAGGGCCGAATGGGTCCACAGGAACTCAAGTAACCTGCACTCCCAAATGATTGATGCGTCTGTGGATACTCCCCAGTAAAATGACCAGGGAGAGCCTGAACAAACCGATTAATATGAAATGCAAATCACCTCATCGCGGTCCACTGGCCAGGAAAATAATTGCGATCAACCTAAAAATATTAACTACAAGTCGGTTTCGTTTTTGTTTATCATTCCAAATTTTGGAGTAATTCCTATGTTTGAAACATGAGCATTAAATATACTCGTATGGATAGTATATACTAAATACATATATACATATATACGAGTATTTATTATATTTCCAAATCAATCAAACGCTCACTCCAATTAGAATAATTAAACAAGATATTTTTAAATCCATTTATGAATATTGTAGAAAAATATTCGTAATTTCAGGCAAAATCAAATAGGAATTACATGTTATATCTACATAAATATATACTCGAAGAATTGATTTTATTGTCAAAATATTATAGGAGACAAATCCATATGTTGTTGGCTGTCTGGAATAATATTAAAGATGTTATGTAATTCTCGTTAAAAAAATTCTTCAGAAATTTGTCTCCAATTGACGGGAAGGTATGATTAAATACATATTTTAAATAATATAATTAGAAAAACTTATTATAAAGTAACGTTTTTTTCCAATGGACTAAAAAGAATAAAATAATTTTTCTATAAGCTTGACAAAGTTTATGGATGAATTGCTTCATATTCAACGAAAAACGTTGGGCGCATTTAGTTTAATTTATATGAACAATCAAGTCAAATTTTTGTAATAATAAAAATTAAACATAAACTGACAAATTTTTTTATCATGCAAAAAAATTGATAGTTTAAGAGCTAAGAAAATAATCTTTTACTATTTTTCACTGTAATATACTTATATCAAAGTATGTATCAAAATTTAAAAGATTTTTTATTAAATTTACATATTATCAATCAAATCCGAAATGGTTGATTATATTTGAAGAAATAGTGTTACTTGTTAATGAAATGTTTTAGTGTGGTATGTATCTATATATATATATATATATATATATACTAGCTGCTCCGAGCGCCTTCGGCGCTCTCCACACCTAGACGGGGGCTCCGCCCCCTGTACCCCCCCCCCCCCCCGAGTAAAAGGTTTTCATCCATTTTGTTTCAATCAGTATATTACATAAAACATTCATTTCTTTTTGTGTTCTTATTTAAAATATATTTTAATTTAATCACTAAATTAATTATATATATTATTATTGTATATGTTATATCTATCTATCTATGTGACTCTAAGGAACTCGAAAGTTCTTGGCCGCAGCAACCACATTTCTCCAAGTGTCCCTATCCTGAGCCCTTGTCCCATCTCTCTTAAGTCCCTTCCTACACGTCCTTGGTCTTCCAAGCGGACGTTTTCCAATCCAAAATCTTTTTCCTCTCCCATTCTAGCCGCGTCCCCTGCCTATCGCAGCTTTTTCGCTTTTATAACCCTAACTATTTCTGAAGATGCATAGAGGTCATGCAATTCCTCGATATGCAGTCTCCGCCATTCCCCGGTGACCTCATCTTTCTTTGGCCAATAAATACTGGAAAGAATACTCTGAATCTACTCTCATCTCCCAGGGTCATAGACCTTGCGTCCCACCCATATAATACAACAGGAAAAATAATTGGTTTATATATTTTAATTTTGATTCCTTTTGATAATAATTTTGATGAGATAAGCCTCTTTACTGCATGGCGTTTCCCGATTACAACTTCGATTTAAATTCTTCTCAAATATTATTATCCTTCGTGATTACATTCAATTTTTCTACATATTCAAATTCTACATTTTGTATGTAGATTTTGTTACTAAATATTTTTTCTTATCACCATTAATTTCAATCTGAATTAGAAGAAAATTATTACCTCCTCTTCCAGCCCATTTACCTATCCATGTTGCATAAGGCATCTTAATTTAACACTCCGTTTTTTTTAAATTTAAAATAGAAAGAGAGAAATAGTTTTAAATTATATTCGAATGGTCTATTATATTCTATATATGCAACAGTATTTTTTTCTGAATTTAATACCAAGTTGATTTTCAAAATTTTCCATTCGTTATGCATATGATTGATTACATGTGTTAAAATTTAAAAAAATTCAAATATTCTAATTTTTAAATTTATATATAATTTAATATTATTTTTTATTAATATCATATCAAAAAAGAGAATTTATTAAAAATTAAAAATAAATTAGCTGGAGTGTCTCCACTCGACTATCTCGCAATTTGAATTGGATTAAATAACAAAATATATTATATTTAAATTAAATTTAATTAATTATAAATTATAAATAATAAATATTAAACCAGCGCATGTTTGGCTTTTTGTTGATGGCACCACGTCATGTGTTGGCGCGTGAGATTTGCAGTGTTAAAAAATTAATTCTGGTAATTTCAGCGAATCAATCAAGCTGAAATTCTATATATAGCAGTTTTATACAATTATTAATCATGTGAAAAATTATCAAACATATATCTTTATTTTTACGGTCACTTTAGAGGAAAAAAAATCAAAACGTTGTAGGTAATGACCCTCTTCCGGTTGAGCTACATTTCTCAAAAGTTGATAGAAAACTATGAATTTTGAATAATGTCCATGTACCAAATTTCATCATTCTAGCTCAAACCGTTTTTGCGTAATCTTGCCTACATACACACACACACACACACACACACACACACACACACACACACACACACACACACACACACACACACACACACACAGACATTTTTCTCAACCTTAGTGAAAATGATTCAGGAACCTTCAAAACGTATAAAAACATTTATAAAAAACGTTTATATCATTTGTCTAAAAAACATTTTAATTAACCAAGAAATCATTTTTGCACTTAAAATATATTTGTAATAATAATTGATACAAAATCAAAAATAATATAATTTAGTTATATTAATTTACGTTTTGAAAATATTTTTGTATTCATAAAACATTAAAAATAATATATTCTGTTTTTTTAAGCTTTCACTTTCAAATAGAAAAGAAGAAATATTCCAATATATAGAAAGAATAAATAAAAATTAAGTTAATATAAATATGATCTAAATATTTTATTAAATAAATTAAAATGAGAACTTTTAGAATAAATTATTTAATTGAATTGATAACGGAATTTTATAAATTAAACCACATTTTGATATTTGTTATTGTAAATTTATTCAAAAAACACAAAAATATACACAACGTTTCGATTGCAGAAGTAGAAAATATCAATATGTGGTTTAATTTACAAAATTCCGTTATAAATAAAAACAACCACCAAAGCTTTAATAATTTAATATAATTAAATTGATATTTGAATATTAGAATTTAAAATAAAAAGTGAAATATTACAATAATTTTTAAATTCTGAGCAAATCTCAAATTATCGCCACCAGCGCCTCTATGATCTAGCATTGTAACTAAACTAATTTTATTTAAATTCCACCCACTGGACACACCTTACCAATTAGCGGTTTTATGAAGGAAGTCTGACATGCCCTGAGACCTACTGAATATACATAAAAAATTTCATAAGAATCGGTCCAGCCGTTTCGGAGGAGTACTTTTTCAAAGTTTTGTGACACGAGAATTTTATATATAAGATATATATATGAATTATAGCTCTATATAAAGGAAGTTAATTGCATAGTACTACAACGTTTTTCATTGAATATGAAGCAATTCATCCATAAACTTTGTCAAGCTTATAGAAAAATTATTTTATTCTTTTTTCAAATTTCATGTGATTAAAAGAGTGCGAAAGAGAAGCAAGAAACTTGGGAGAGAATAGATATTGGATGGAGGTCAGACAGAACAGAACAACAAAATTCATGGTTTCAGGAATCTGTTCCACTAACCGTCCTAATTGTGATCTATCCCCAATTCAATCTTTATCCTCCTCCAATCATTTCTAATTTCCTTTTCTATGTCTGCACACATGGTTTTTGGTGTACTTGCCTACCAGATCTTTTTATAATTGCTTTCCACGTCCATTCTTCATCAATTTTATGACTGAGAATATATCTAAATAATTATCATACAATTCTTCAATTTCCAATCATTATTTTTTTTAATTCGGCCTCTATAAATTTTTATTTAGAATTTATTATCTAAATTTTTTATTTTTCCATTGACTGTATTATATTCACAATTAACTAGAAATCCGATAATTCGTGTCTAATGAAATGGGTTCAATATATACTTCCCCTAAAATTTATTAATCATTCGGTTTTACTTATGGACATCCTCACTCCAATGACATTAATAAGTGACAAGTCGAGAGAAATAAAGTTGAACAGATGATAAGGGATAGAAATGGGATTCGTTGTTAATCGTAATAATTTTTTGTTTCTAGCATACAACAAACCCTGATATCATAAATTCTTATCATTTTGATCTTCTCTCTGATTTGTCAAATTTGCTCGATGTCATTTCGTTCCTCATTACCCTCGTGTTAAATCATTTTCAACTATTAGATTTAAGAGATATATAATATATATGTATATAGATCATCTCTTTATTTATTTTTACTAATCTTTTCTCAAAATGTATTCACTAATTAGAACCCTTCTCTTTTATAAAGAAATAAATATCTTGACTTTTTTTTTATTTTTTGTCTTTCTCTCTTTTCTTTAGAACTCTCGCTCCCCTCTTTTCTTTTGAGGTTCATCTTTTGTTCTGAAATGTCGAAACAAGGGTTTCAAATAAAAAGAAAAAAAAGAGTGCCCTTACCGTGTACGAGCGTTGGGTGTGGGTGGATGGGGGAAGACTAAATCTTCTTCCTCCTGATCTTGACAATCTATAGGGATTCGCGATAATCATATATTTATTTTATTATTTCCAATATAGAGAGAATACAGAAGTGAAAAATTTTCTCTCCACCTCCTCAAATATTCATTTTTTTTTTTTTTTGGATGAATGGAATTAAATACAATATTGAAACGAAATCATATTTCAATAAAGTAGGATATTTATTCTCTCTTGGCAGAATCCTATGGAGCATACAATAATGGTAATGTATCTTCTATTGTCTCATATTGATATGCCGTGTGATTCAGACGCCCGGAAAAAATATCATTAATTCTACGTGAAGACAAACATTTTGCAAAATATATGAAAAATAGCACCTAAATATTTGACTAGTTATGTATTTATCAATATGGAGAGTTTAATTGAATTTTCTAAATTAGAAATGTGTTTTTTAGGTCGACAAATCGAACTTCATTTTAAATAAAAATAAATTTCAAAATTCAATAAAATAAAATAAAATTGAAAAATTAAAAATTGAATATTTATGATTTTGTTTTTGGAATTTGTTGAGTATTAATAAAATAAATTTATTATAAATAAGGATAAAATTATTTGAAAATAGGGATAATGATAATGAGATGGACGGAGGAATAGGTTTGCTGTGACGAATAAAAAACTAAAATCCTTTTACCCTTCTTCAATAAAAGGTCTCCACTAAAACAATTCCAGACAGTAACTTCTACAATTAGATGCATTATTGTAAAGTGGATAAATTATTTAATTAAATTTTAAGATATAATATATAATTAAAATTGATTGTCAAATTCGTATTAGTGATAAATACTTTTGTTTATAGGATGACACTAATAATAATAATAAAAAGAGAATAAAAAGAACCGGAATCCAAATTGCGCTCCTTAAAAAACGAAATGTTGTGAAGATGGATCGTGTTGGTCGGAAGTGGGGAAACAACTGGAAGTGCGTCTTGGAGATGAGCTGAGTAGATTCTCCAGCGACATTATCGATTCTGCTCTGATCAGGGGCAGAAAAAACTCCCTCCAAAAAAGTCTAAGTCTGTACTCCAAGTTTGTACTTCAGTCGACTAGCGTATTGTTTGTTCTGCAAGAACCGAGTAAAAAATAAAATAAAACGAATCCATAAACGAAACTTGCAACATCAGCCATCCAAAAAATAATTTCGGGGTTGCAAATGCCTATTGAAAATATGTCTGAATCGATCTCCCCCTTCTCAGTAAATGAATAAGTACGGGAAATTGAAAATCTCTAAACTCGAAGGGGTTGGTTACCTACAAGCAACGGTTAAATAGTTTTATTCCACTACCCTACGTGCTTTCCAGTCCGTTGAGTGTGTTATTATCCTACTACGCTAAAAACATTCCAATCCATCATGACAAACTCTCGCCTATTTTTTTTAATACCTTCTCTTTTTAAATCAATCCAACAACATTGCAATCTACCTGCTGATACCTCTATTATTTTTCATCCTCCAAACATTGGATTTATCCAAAAATATCTCTCCTTCCCTCATCCCTTTTTATTATCATTGAATATATATTTAAAAATGGCAATATCTATAGAACAATCATTAACGTTTGGTAATTTGACTAATTTTTTCTCCAATATCATAATATATTCATTTATGTCAGATAATTGATACGAATAAATTGTATCTCGTTGTCATTTCATTTTAATTGGACAAGTTGGATGGAAAAATAAGAGAAAATTAAAAAAGAATTATATGGGAGGATGCCACTAGGACAGAGGCTGAGAGGTGGGGGTGGAATCCAATAACGGGTTGAATAGATATTTTTGGTGGTTGTTATATTAAATAATGACAATATATTCTATAATAAAATAAAAAAAAGAAAACAAAAACTAAAACTGTTATGATTCAATATTTATTTCATTTATTTATTAATGGAAATTGAAATAACGTTGTAACATTTTAGAGTTAATTTTACATGATTGAATTCTCTTCTTGAATTTGGAATACTCTAATTGTGCAATATTAGTTTATTTTGTTTTTGTTATTAAATCGTGTGTATATAAAGAAATATTCAATGAACACAGTTGTTTTTAAAAAAATCTCTCTTTGTTAATTCTTGTTCTAATTTATAACGTTTTTCTTAACTTCACTTGGCGTCTGTCTCTCTGTCTGTCTGTTCGCTCTTTTGACAAATTGATATCGATTTTTCATCGACTTTTTATTGAGATAGACTTTTGAAAATTTTTATAGATATTTCAATGGGTCCCTAGAAGGTATAGAAGAAATATAATTGAATTATAATTAATTAATTGTAATTAATTAGAGCGATTAATTACTTTTAGTAACTTATTCCTTTTGTATTGCTCCGATTAATTTTTTTTCAACGGATTTTGAAAAATAAATATTGATTTCAGGATAGATTTTCATTTTGAACGTATTTAAAAATATTTCATAGCATTAAAATTGATGATGAATTCTTATTAATCAGTTCTATCGCCAATGAGGTATAGAGAAAATATCTATCTTTTTATTTATTATTTATTTATAAATATAATATAATAATTATTATTCAATATTAACATTTACTTAACATAAATGGATTTGGAAGATTAATATTTATTTTTGTTTTATTCAATTTGTAAATTTTCGTATAACTTCATCTTTTCTATTTCTCTTGTTATATTTAATAAATTTCTCATATTAAAATTGCACTAAAAAGAATAAAATAATTTTTCTATAAGCTTGACAAAGTTTATGGATGAATTGCTTCATATTCAACGAAAAACGTTGTAGTACTAAGCAATTAACTTCCTTTATAGAGCTATAATTCATATATATATATATATATATATATATATATAGATATATACCACACTAAAACACTTCATTAACAAGTAACTCTATTTCTTCAAATATAATCAACCATTTTGGATTTGTTTGATAATATGTAAATTTAATAAAAAATCTTTTAAATTTTGATACATACTTTGATATAAGTATATTACAGTGAAAAATAGTAAAAGATTAATTTCTTAGCTCTTAAACTATCAATTTTTTTGCATATTTATTTACTTTTATTTGTGTGATTCATTATAATAAAATTTAAACAAATAAACACTTTCATTTAGTTAATTTATATAAATTTCAATTTAAACTTATTGGGAGTCATACCCTTTGCCAAGACTCTGAATAATTTGTGTACAGAAATATTGAATGTTCTTAGCGAGATTTGATATAATGTTGACCGATTTTTGCCCTAAATCTGAAGAAAATTATAAATTGCCTCCTCTTCTAGCCCAATTCATTTACCCATCCATGTTGCATAAGGCATCTTAATTTCTTAACACTCTGTTTTTTAAAATTTAAAATAGAGGGAGAGAAAGAGTTTCAAATTATATTCGATTAGTCTCTATATTCTATATATCAGTATTTTTTTTTTTTGAATTTAATACCAACAAAGTTGATTTTCAAAATTTTCTATGCATATGATTGATTACATGTGTTAAAATTTAAACAAATTCAAATATTCTAATTTTTAAATTAATATACAATTTAATATTATTTTTTATTAATATAATATCAAAAAATAGAATTTAGTAAAAATTAAAAATCAAAAACATCCGATTTATAAACAATTATAATAGAATACAGTAATTTTGATTTAAATCAAATTTAAAAAAAATACTCATTTTAAAAAAGACAAAAATTTAAAACATCTCGTTTATATCATTTGTCTAAAAGATCATATTTTAATTTTTATATAACCAAGAAATCATTTTTGCACGTAAAATATAGTTGTAATTAATAATTGAAACAAACAAAAAACAAAGATAATATAATTTGGTCATTTTAATTGATGTTTTAAAAATATTTTTGTTGTCATAAAACATTAAAAATAATAATTTCCGTTTTTTATATTAGTCATTGTTAAAATTTATACCCTTCACTTTTAAATAGAAAAGAAGAACCGGCCGGCCGGTACCGCCGCAAACGCTACGTCCTTTCACCGACCAATGATAGGAAGGGAAGGTATGTTTTCAAATGTAACATATGGAGATTTTTACATATCTCCACGAATCATGCATTTCCTTAAATGAAATAAGTATTTTTAGCATGATGTCTGTCCGTCTGTCCGTTCCGTATAGACGTGTATAGCTTGAACGGCTCAAAGGATTTTGATAAAATTTGGAATATTTACTTAATGCATCATAGCATGAATTCATCAACTCTTGGTGTATAACTGGAAACCGGAAGTGGTAGTTTATAAAGTATTATTTTTATATTCATTGTCATAAATTTTTCAATTAAAATATAGTAGTAATTAATAATTGAGTAATTAAATTAAAAATAAAAACCAAGATAATATAATTTAGTCATTTTAATTCAAGTTTTAAAAATATATTATTTTATATATATATATATATATATATAATTAGCATAGTTTGGAAATTAATTTATTACAAATCGTCGGTCGGTTCTGTGCCTGGCCACAGCTCATTTTTCTATATCATTCTTTTAAATTTATTATTTTTCGAAAAAAAAAACATTTATTTTTGTTTTGATTAGCAATTTTATAATTTTTTTTTTTTATTTTATTTTAATTGATGAATCTATTTTTAATGTCTATTAAAAAGTTTTGACCAGATTCCTATTCAAAGGGAAATATTTGAATGAATGGAGGAGCACCGTTTTTTTGATCAAGCAGCAAGCCGCAACTGATTACTGCATTTATATATATAGATAGCAAGCCATCCAGCCATCCATATATTCTTTTTATCCTCCAGGCTCTCTTCTCATCCATTTCAATCCCTGTTCGAAAGGGTTACCATCCATAAATACCGATTAATATATGTATTTTTTTGTTAATAATTTGAATTGATTTTAATCCTTAAACGGAAAATATCTCTTCAAAAAAAAAAAAAAATCTAAATAAATAAATAAAAAATAAATAAAACTCCGTTAGATGAAGTGAAGGTAATTGACATTCATATTAATTAATTGGAACGTATTTCCGATTTGGTCATTTACCCAAAAGGGTATGCAGGTCGTTATCTTAATTTATCGGTGCCATTTTTTCTTTAATCAAAGTATGCCTGGGCTTATATATCCAGTGCTTCGATTTTCCGATGATGACAGAATTCTAGACCGAGGGATGGGAGGTGGGGGTTGAAGGGTTATGATGTTATTCAATTAATGATTGGTACGATGGGAATTTATCCAGGGTGTTCTTTTTTATGTCATCCTATCCTGAATTTATTCGCATACATAAATAGTGGATTGATTTATTCTTTTTCTTCATTAATGATTGCTTGTCCTAGAAAAAAATGAAATTAATAGAATGGATCTTCATTGATTTGTATATGTATTTGCGGATTGCATATTGACCAACAATCAACTTTCAGGAAAACATCATTTATCATGGAATTTGTTTTTTCATTAGTATAGTAGTATTAATGAAAAGCAGTAGCAGTCACATTATAAAGGGAGATCGGATTGGATTCCAAATCAATAAATTCCAAAGCATGAGTCTAAAAAGAATGGTTCAATTCAGAAAAGATTTATTGCGGAAAAGGATAAAATAATTAACACATCATACATCCTTGGATTGAAATAAAGAAAATGTCGAAAAATTTTAAATTTACTTTTTCTTCATCTTCTTCTTCTTCTTAATATTATTTCCCATGCAATATAATTTAAATCAAAATTAATTAAAATAATTTATGTGACTTGAGGACAGAAAATTATATTTTTTTGTCCAATAAATCTATTTTCATTATTATTATTATACTTTTAAACAAGGTTTGTGAATATATAAATTTAGCTTTTAAATAACCTTCTTAAAATCAAAGTGAATAATAAATTAATTATTTTTAATTTATCATTAATTAAATATTCTAAATTATACAATTGTAGAATAGCTATTAAAAATATTTAAAATAAAAGAAAAGATGAACCTGAGAATCCTTTGGTAAAATTCATCTGATTTTTATAGAGATTTTCAATTACTGCGTTCTGAACCTCTGAAAAATCTTAGCACTAGCACAGACACTAAAACATGTCTGGCTCGTCTCAATAATAATTAATATTTTAAAAATGTTTTATATGTTTATTTATATTACATAAATATTCTGTTTCTCACTTTCTTCATTCCCTCCATATTTTCATTCAAAGTGTTCGGCTATTAATATAAGGATTTCGTGAGTAAAATGGAAGAAAATGCCTAACGAAAAATTCTGACAATATTAAAAATCAATTAAATTTGATTTTCTTTCGGGATGTTTGGACAAGAATGGCGATAAAGAGGGTGAGTCCAGAAAAGGAAATAGAATGTCAGAGATGAGAGAAATAGAAGAGAAGGTGGAGGTATTTATTTTTTTTTTTAAGAAATGGACCTCTACGGTTGGAGATATAGAGACTTAAGGTGTGATACAGAAACAAACAATAAATCAATCAATGAATCAATAAATAACTTTTATAGTTTTCAAAATATAATAATATTTATTTCGATCGATATCGATTAATTGAATAAAATTGTTCTTAAGAAATAATTAATTAATAAATAATTAAAAAAATAATAGTTTTGTGCCTACCAACTATGATTTGCGGACAGCATTGGTTTTCTGCTATCATTTGAAGAAAACTGCTGCAGAATCGCATAGAATGTTTGTTAGAATGCTCTTGGCAAAACTCAATGCTTTGAGTGATTTGAAAAATTTAAAAGTGGTTTTTTAATTGATATTTTATTAATATATTTTATATTTAAAATATTTTAAAATTTTTTATTTAATTTCGAAATAAAAATAAAAATATTTATTTTAATAATATTTTACAATCAAATTACGAAATATATTTATTAATCTCTCACCAAAAAAAATCTAAAATTTATCTTATTTGTCTTTCAAACATGTGCTCTGCCCCCTGTTAGGCGTGAAGAGCGCCGAAATAATATTCATAATTTAATCAATATATCTGTTGTAGATATATTGCTAATATTATAATTTTTAACATTTGTTAATTATTTATGTTGTTTTTTTGTTTAAATTATTTTATTTGCAATGCTATACCTCATATATTATTTGAATATTGCTTATGCATAATATATTTTTTTTGTATTATATTTATAGATTTTATATATTTCATCAAATATATATTTATTATATTTTACCGATAATATTTAAGTTTTTAATACACTAGCAGTTTTTTACTATCTCGCCAGAAATAGTATTGCGATCACGAAAATTTTCGATGTTGAGATTTTGATGTTTTTATACGTTTTGAAGGCTCCTGAATCATTTTCACTAAGGTTGAGAAAAATGTCTGTGTGTATGTAGACAAGATTACGCAAAACGGTTTGCGCTAGAATCATGAAATTTGGTATACGGGAATTATTCAATTATTTCTATCAACTTTTGAGAAATGTAGCTCATTCGGAAGAGGGTCATTACCTACGAGTTTTGATTTTTTTTCCTCTAAAGTGCCCGTAAAAATAAAGATATATGTTTGATCGTTTTTCAAATGTGTAAAGATTGTATAAAACTGCTATATATAGAATTTCAGCTTGATTGAATCGCTGAAAGTACCAGAATTCCTTTTTTTAACACTGCAAATCTCACGCGCCAATACGTGACGTGGTGCCATCAACAAAGAGCCAAACATACGCTGGTTTAATACATATTATTTAATTAATTTTAATTTATAATTTATAATTAATTAAATTTAATTTATATATAATATATGTGTTAATTAATCCAATTCAAATTTGCGAGTGGAGACACTCCAGCTAATTTATCATTCTTCTTTTAAGAAAATTCAATTAATTTCAACAAATATATATATATATATATATTTGTCCGCAAAAATAAACCAACCCTGGGTAACATCTAAAAAAGGATCTCCTCTTTTTAAACCAGTAACTTTATTTATTAGGATATCCATTGAACCAGGTCCGCAGTGAAAACATTTTTATATTTATTATTTTTAGTTTATAATAAATAAAATTAATGTTATTTCACAAGAAATATTTTTTTTTTATTTATCTAATAAATATTCTATTGAATTTATCTTTTTTATTAAATATTAAATAATTTTATTTATAAAAATAATTGGTT
This sequence comes from Labia minor, assembly GCA_963082975.1. Lineage (NCBI taxonomy): Eukaryota > Metazoa > Arthropoda > Insecta > Dermaptera > Spongiphoridae > Labia > Labia minor. Next base: position 74,042,055 of record OY720348.1, read on the forward strand.
CTTAAAAATAAACGGGCGTCGCTAGCACAATTGTGTGGACGAGTTTTATTTTTATTATCGGTCAATTCTTCGAAAAAAATAAATATTAATAAATAAAAGATAAGAAAATTTTATTTTAGTTTACTTTGGAAAGTGAATTGGAAAACAAATCAAGCTTCTCGAGTAAGCGTTTTTAGGTAAATAACAACTATTTTCATTTTCATTAATTAATATTAATTAAATATATATAATTAATAAATATATGTGTGTAATCATATTCCCCTCTCCCCCTCCAATATGATTTGTCAAATAACGATTATCTGAAATGAGTGGGATTAGTTAGGTGTTTCTTGCTTGTAATCAGTTGTCGGAAGAAGGAAAACTTATTTGATTCTACGTCTATATTTCAGGTAAATAATATTAATTTATTAATTAACTTAAATGTATAAAATTGTAAATATTAATATCTTCCTATTTTAGAATCATTTAAGGTTTTATTTGCAAGAAAACATCATTTTACCTCACCCTTCTTTCATATATATATATATATATATATAAATATTATATTATATTATATATTATATTTATAATTATATATTATATTTATAATTATATATTATTATATATTAATATTATATATTATTTTATATTAATATTATATATATACATATATATATATATATATATATATATATATATATATATATATGTATATTAAAAATTTTAAAAAAATATTTCAAAAAAAAATAATATATTAGTTCATATTCCCTATTAGTGGGATGATCTTGAAAATTATCTTATCTTATGTTTTAAATTAATTTCTATCCCTTCTTTATAATATAAAAGAATAAAATTTATATATAATAATTATGTTTATTAAATATATTAATTCTATCTATGAAGGAGAAACTGACTTTCAGATAAATTTAATAATAATTTATCTATATAAGAAATCATGTAAAATCAATTCACTAGACTACATAATGAGCTACGAAAATTTTATTTTGTCTCAAAGTAGAAATTTAATCAAATTCTTTTTCCTGATTAGAAAATTGTTCATTAACCCCAACACAATTTTTTTTCATTTACCTTGTTAAATGGTTTCAGTCAGCAATGATTACAAATTAAACCCGAATTTGTTTTTGTTTTTATCCTCCTCCCTCATCTACCACCCCTTCTTGTATTAATCACCTGCCTAGGACACTCCATGTTTAAAACCGTTTTGTAAAAGTACCAAATCCCGTGGAAAGAATAGCTTCGCCCTACACAACTTTTCCTTGAACCAATGGAATAAACAACTTTATTTCCGAGTTTGACTTTTTTTATCATCCATCCTCTTTCTCTCACTTCATCGAACAATAATAATAATAAAAGAGATAAACATATACATATACATATACATATATATATATATATATATATATATATATATATATCACAAGGCTGTCACCAGCATTAAATATAATAAATTAAATATTCTTCTTCTTTATGCGCTTAAGGCCCGCCCTGTAGGAAATTTCAATCTTGTTCCAATGGAGAATGAATATCTAGCATTTTCGTATAAAGCGATATTTCATTCAAGCCAAAGAATTGAGAAGACATTCTATACGTGTGAATTACAAAGATCGATGCTGGAGGGGGGAGGCACAATTCATCAGATCTCCCCTGGGAACCCTCTTTAGGGTTTGCGATATGAATTTCGGATGGAACAACTTGTGTTCCCATTTCTTGAAAGATTGATCAAAGCTGGAGCCCAGGCTTTTGAGCTCTGTCGTCTAATGATCCACTTAGCCGTGCCCTCAAACGACTTGGAACAACGGAATCAAGGGGCGAGGAGTTGAAAATATAAAAAAAAAATCGTGATGGATTCGCTAAGCTATGCAAATTGTTAAATACACAACGATTAACTCAAATTGTTTCAGCGGCCGTTGGTTGGATCTTCCAAAGTAGAAGGTATTCGGCCCATGGAACACACCAGACGAAATTTGCGATTAATGGAAAATGTTGTTGGGTATTGACAAAGACATAACCCCGTTTCCCTCACAAAAGAAAATCGACCACTTCATAGGAAATCACTTGGAAATTTATTATTTTTAAAATAATTCTACCTTTCGAAGTACAAATAGAATATCTTTTTAAATTGTGACTAGTTTAGGTGGAAGCCCACATTTAAGATTATTCTTTTTAAAAAATTATAACTATATCCGGCTCTGGATTAGTGAGTAATGAACCGTTTAAATAACATATATTGTATATATATATATATTAATATGTCATTTGGAATAATCTATAAATTGACAACAGAGATAAGAATTGGAGATTCAATTCGTGCATTTGATTAGATAAAAACATCATTACTTCATGAAAAATTTAATTTTGTCAAACGATTAAAATTAATACTTACCACGATATAACAAAATAATATAATTGGATAATATAATCCGGTAGTTTAATCATATAATATGTGATAATAATATATGTTATTTTAATAAGGGTGAGTTATTGTCCCTGAGGAAGGGTGATGCCCAAAGTGTAAACGTCGAATGTGGTTGTTAAGGGCCCCAGGGGTCGGTTGTTGCTGCTCTCGGAAAATGTGATGTGGTTTCCGACAAAAAGGATGCTTACAAAGGGAATTTTATAGTAATGCACTCGTCTCCATCGAAAAATTAATGGTACAAGGTACTTTTCTATTGATACTAATGGAAATACAATCAATATCTATTGAAATGTTAAGAAAAGCAGTGGAATCAAAAAAAAAAAAAAAAAAAAAAAAAAAAAAAAAAAATAATAATAATAATAAAAAAAAATAGAAAATTTAATATTCTTTAATTTTTACTTTATTGGGGAATCTTGCGACTCTGTTATAGTCGCTTTAAGACCGTAGCATATTTTTAATACGGATCAGTAAATTCATAAGTTCAATAGTTTTTCGATAATTTTAATGTTAGAATAATACAGACCAATTTTTCCTTTTGAAAGATCTCCCATCAAGTTCTTTTCTGTTTTTGAGATTAATATTGATTTTTTAAAAAAGAGGACTTCCTTATAAGTAAGTAAAGTATAAGTAGTGTTTCGGAGGAGCTACTGAACTCAAAAGTTGTTAGTCTCAGCAATCCTATTCCTTCAATTGTCTCTTATTCTCAGTCATCTCCATTCATTCCCTTACTTTACAGTTTACTAATATTGCCTGCTATAATCTATAAGTTATTCATTTTGATATATACCTATATATACCATCATTTTGTTTTCTTAAAACGGGACAAATTTGGGGATTTGCTCACTATAAGTAAGGCAAATAATTATGACAAGAAAAAAACTTTCCAATCATTCCTACGTTTAGTCTATAAAATTTTTAAGTGAAGGTTAAATCAACAAAACTTTTTATTAATTAATTATTACTCTTAATTTTTAATATGATTAATTAATTTAATATTTATCATTAGAGTGAACTCTTTTCAAAAATTCCTTATTATTTTTAAAAACGACCAGTGTTGGATGCTATTTCTTTTTCAAGTTCTCTATTCTTTGTTTAAATATATATTTAAAATACATTTGTATTTTAGAGGTTATTAATCTTGGCTTGGGAGAGTTTGGTTTTGAGAGTTGGTAGCCCTGTGAATGTCGGATTGATAATTGTCATCTATCTAAAGATAATACATTCAAAATAGATAGATATTTTTAAGATAGAGATTTAGTGGGGATATTAACGACTATAAAAACCAATTTGTCTTTTTAAGGTAAGATTATACTAAAAGAATAATATATAATAAATTAAATGTATGATTGTATATTGTATATAATTTAAACTAATAAATATTGTCTTTTTAAGGTGAATTTGTCTATAGTTCATTTATAACCAATATCCTCATTATAAATTGGTTTTTATAGTCGTTAATATCCCCACTAAATCTCTATCTTAAAAATATACAAATGTATTTTACACATATACGAGTATTTAGCAATCTTTATCAATTGTCCTGGACAAAATGGCGTTGTGACCATACCTTTCAACCGGGACTATCCCGTTCAAAACGGGACGTCTGTGGGAAGTTTATTTATAATATAATTACATATTTATTTATTTTTTGTTTACAATATATTTATATAATGGATTAAATGCATTTATTTAATTATCTCGAATAGCATATCTAAATGGTGTTATTTCATTTCCCCGCACGTTTTTCTCTTTTTATTAATTGAAATGTTATTTTTTTTTTGTTACTTCCCCCGCGAGTGGTAGGATCGATAGATAATTTGAAATCTATCTTGGAAATTGATAAAAAATGACCTTTTTTAACAAGTTTATTTTCTTTCATCCTTTTTTTTTGATATTCTTACTTTGTGATCTTTTGAAATACAATTCGTGAAGCTCAATGGAATGGAAAAAATCAAATCGGCTTATAAAACACAACGATACGAGTATATGATTAAAAGAGAAATATAGTAAAAAAATAAGAAAAAAAAATTCAATAGAAGAGAAATAACAAACACGCAGTGTAGCATTTGTTTCTTGAAGAAGTGTTATTATGGTGATGAGATGAAGTTGAAGATGAAATGAAAACATCAACCCCTCGAGGTATACATAAGAAAATGTCCAAATTACATCACGCAACATTCTTACCGAGAAAAAAAATCACTCTGGAACCCCTAAAGTTTGTAACCTAGATCATATTATTTTTATTTACGCACTTACTTCAATATTATTATTTCTTTGGATACCTTCATGCCTACAAGGCTAACGTAGAGTAATGAAAGTCTTGTTTTTATTAATATTGATAATAATATGCTTAAATATATCTCGACTTCACTCCAATTTTAATTCCTTGTCACTTAACCAAATTCCCGATTATAATTTCTTAAAATGACAATAACAAATTCAGATTAAGTATTAATTAAATTTAATTATTAATTACAATCCATTTTTCAAACAAAAATAGACATATTTAAATTTAATACCTCTTTCAAATATAATATATATTCATTATGACTTAAACATGACTATATAACATTATAAAGTATTATAGTATAGTATTATATAGTAGCATTATATATAGTAATCGTGAAATGCAATGACTGCCTGTTGCTGGCCCATCACCATTTCTTCGTCAGTCGATAGAACACATTTTCCGTAAAATCGACATACGTTAGTTCATTCATTTATACACACATACTTAGATATTGATAAACGAGTGAAAGGATCCATTCGCCTAGAAACTGTTCCTAATCGATTATGAAATGAAAAGCTGTTCGATTACTTGACAAGAATTATCCAATAGCACCAACCAAATGGAATCAATAACTATCAAGAGAGAGAGAAAAAAAAATAGAAAAAGGAACAATTTCTGATAATTAATACATATTATTATTATCTTATTATGCTAGCTAAAATTGTATATATATATTTGTTAATGGGATCTCAGAAACCGCTCTAACAATTTTTTTGAAATTCACACCATAGATAGTATTTATAAAGAAAAATCGATCTGTCTTGGTTTCATCCCCGGATAAAATCATCTTCATTAGTTTTTTTTCTTAATTTAAATTTATATGACGTCATAACATATCACCCAGCCATTCATGAAGTCACAGCCAGCTCCTCCTTATACCTTATCTTATATATTATAAATAAAATAAAATTAAAAATATTTATGTTATATCCATATCTGTTTTTATAGCATTAATACATACATTTAAATTATTTGTAAATGTTTCAAAACGTTTACAAGATCCTCCGTAAATACAAAAATTATATACTAGCTGCTCAGTCCGCCTTGGGCGTTCTTCACACCTCGATGGGGGCCCTGTATTTGGTTAGAAGTTTATATCCATATTGTTTCAATCAGTATATTACATAAAACATTTGAAAAATTTACATTTAATTAAGAAAACTAATGAAAGATTTTCATCAAATTGAAACAATAAATAGTGGAAGAGTTGATAATTATAATTTTTAAATCTAATAAATTATTCTGACGAGAATTTTCAAATGGATTTATAATCCTTGACCATGGATCATTCAAAATCAAATAATCTCTGATTTTTTTAATGTTCCTTTCAGAATATATAATTAAACATTTGAATTTCCAATCAATTTATTTTCATTAAAAAAAATGCATGTTTTCTTTTTCATCTTCATGCTCGATCCTCCCTCTCCACAATACTAATTTGTTTATTTTTTTGGATGGTCTACCATGTTTATTAGAGATTCGAGCAAATTCGAGTTAATAAATCAAACCATTTTTATGTAACTTTCCTAATTCCATTGAGTAGGTTGAATTTAATGAATGGACCTCACACATCTCTAAAAAAAATGGAGTTAAGCAAAAAAAAATCTTGTTAGAAGGAGCCGGGTATTTGATAATTGATTAAATTCGATCTTTTTCACGAACAGTTGAGGATTCTTTTTCAAAACACATCGGTCATTTATCAAAATTCGTTATCATCATATTTTCGAAGTGTTAAGTTTGTACTCTAGAAATATATCTTTTTATTTATTTGTCTGTTTTTTTATTTTTGTTTTTTTTTTTTGTTTGTTATTGATGGCCAGCGCCAAGCGAAGCGGTTCGCGTTTTCAATATCGAATCCCGATGAATAATATCAAACGATTTATCATTGCACTTGAGCTTTTCACCCCCCACCCCTATGCCCACCTAAACCTGGCCGATACTTGAAATAGGCTCAAAAACTCGGTGCCAGATGGATATCGATGCATTTCCCGGGGTGCATCCGGGCACAGCTGTCGAAGAAGGGGCAGAAGTTCTGCCAGCACAAGCAGAAATGCATACAGCGAAAACGGACAAAAAAAAACAATAGAAAAATTAAAATAGCTATGCATCTGACTAAACATGTAAATCCCAATGCAAATAAACAATCACTGTAGTATAGGAATAAGAGAATTCACTCTCAAGAATTCAATAAAAATATCCAAATATTTCTTAAAATCAATATCAAACACCAGGATTTTTTTATTTTTTTAGATTTTTCTTTATAACTTAAATAGAACTAAGGATTATTTACAAATGAAAATATATTTATATATATATAATATATATGTAAAATGTTAGAACATTGGTTAAGTTGGTAGGACATGTGTTGAATCTTTAAGATAGACTCACAACTGATTAGCCAACTAGTATTTGATTAGCAACTGGCATATGTTTAATAATTAATATTGTAATTATAAGTGAATAATAACTATAAAAACCAGTTTATAATAATGTTATTATTATAATTTTAAATTTTGATTTAGGTTAGGTTAGTATTAACTATAGGCCGATTTCGTTTCTAAAAGGAAAATTTTATTAGTTAAAAATTATATATGATACAAAATAAAATAAATAAAATAATAACTCCAAACCTTACCTAAAAGGAAATTGGTTTTTATAGTTATTATTCACCTATAATTACAATATTAATTATTAAACATATGCCAGTTGCTAATTATATACTAGTTGACTAATCAGCTGTGAATCTATCTTAAAGATTCAACAGATGCCCTACCAACTTAACCAATGTTCTAACATTTTACATATATATATAAAATTCAAATAATTTAAACTACAATTTTTTATTATATCTTAAATATATTCCTATGGCAGCGGTGGGGAACCGGGGTAAATTATCCCAAATTAAATTTTTTGGGGTAAAAATGAAACTTTTGTGAGTAAAAAGTATATATTTTTAATTTGCTATTTTATAAACCTGTTAGTATTTTTACAAATTAAATTTTTAGTTATTGTTTTCTTTTCAAAATTATCATGGGCGTCTATAATGGGAAAGATGATAAAAAGAGGCGATTTGTTTTGTTTTTTTGTTCTTTTTGAATCAAAGTCGCCTAGAGATCTGTAAAGACATACCATTTATCATAATATATATATATTAATATATATATATACAAGTATGTAAATATTAATTAATTTTATATATCATCACAGAAAATAATTTCATTATTTTCATGTAAATACAAAATGTAAATCTATAACTAATTAATTACATATATTAGATGGATAAGTAGATAGTTCATTAATTAGATAGTAAGTTTAAATAGAAAGTAGATAGATCATTAATTAATAACAAATTATATAATTTTTTATTAAAATACCAATTTTATCTCTGACATTTAAATTAATTACTTCTATGTTCATTAATAGCTATATATCAATCATTAATTTAGTTAATTGATTTATTTCTTGTTATTAGAAAAGGTAGGTGACCCAGTGGCCATTCGGTAACCCCAACCCCCTCTTCATCTCCAATCCATGAAAAGTTTTTAATTAAATTAATGGTGAATATTCTATAGATTCCAATATATACAGTTCGTTGTATGTAAATATCCCTGTGTATATGTAATAAAATCACCTAGAGTTGTTTTCAATCGTTAAATGACAAATATTTGCTAAATCTAAATATCCTTTGATGCTAAGTAATGAAAATTTAAATTCCCATCCATGAGTTGCCATCAACAAGTGAATATTTTTAATTAATACAAATATGAAAGCTTTGAAAAAAAATCAAAAAGCATCCCATAGGATATTAATAATGACATATAATATTAATATTATTATTAACAATATCATTGAACCAATAATCAATATTATGAGGAGAGATTTTTATGAGTGGGTGCTGATGAGTGCATTAGAAACGATCTATTGAGTTATATATAAATACGAGTATATACACGTATATAGTAAAATATTTGTATTTCCATCTGGGTGGAAGGATTTGAGTTAATCAATACTCCTATTGTTTGTTATTATCATTGAAAATTATATAATCTAAAAAAATGAATATTTAATTATATTTGATTGTCAAGTTTTTTTTTTAAATTAATTTTATTATTAATTAACTATTTTGTCAGATTTATTTTACGGATTTATAATTTCATTCATTATCAAGAGTAAGTATTTAATTTAATCTAGGGAAATTTAACATTTGGAGATTTGTAATGCTTTTGTTAAAATAATATGGATACAAATGGTTATTTCCATGAATTATAACACAGAAATATATATATATATGTTAATATATTTATGTTTAGATAATAATAAAATAATATTAAAAATATATAATAATAAATTTCTTAGAATCTAATATTTTGCATCCATATTTAATCAAATATACTTAATTTTACTAATACAATTACTATATATATATTGTCATATCATGTTTCTGATTTAAATATGAAAATCAATTTTTTTTTATAAATTTTTAAGATACTCTATTATTTTTGCAATAAAAACATCAATGAGTTCTGCAAAATGTCAGTAGTTGCTGTAGGCAATATCTGTATAGTACGGTGGATGTTGAAACAATTCGAATCATAATCCTTTTAATTATTTTTTATCCACATGAGTCAGTGAGCATTGTGTTGGTGAAGTACTAAATTTTCTTTTTAGATGTCTGTTTTTTCTAAATAGGGATAAATAAATTATTAGGTTGGAGGGAAAGTTCTGTCGTATTTTTTGTAGGTAATTTTTCTTCTTGGAAAATAATCCACATTGAAGAAGAAATTGCAGAAGAGTTTGGCATTCATCATACAACTGTTGGAGATTACATTAAATCTTTTAGGTTTGTGTTAAAGTAAAGTGTTTGGATTCCACATGAATTAACGGAAAATTATTTGTCTGGTTGTGCAAGAATGTGTTCATCACATCTGATTAGATACAATGTAAAGAGCCGTTTTGGACAAGATGGCTACAGGAGATGCAAAGTGAATTCTTTACGAGAATAGGAAGAGAAATAAAATTTGACTGCAAACCAGGAACATCATCAGCAACAGTTCCAAAACCAAGTATCCATCAACGAAAAGTAAAAAAAAAACGCTTTGTTTGTTGTGAGACAAGAAAGGTCCAGTATACTACAGAGAACAACCATTCTGTACTGTAATCAGCTGGATAAATTGAATGAATTGAAAATAATATCCAAACACTGTCTTAATAAAGTATTATTAATATACTACTACTATCATTTTATAATGAACGTTTTAATTATAATCTAATATTAAATATTTCCACTTACTAAATATTTGATTATTTTAATTTTAAAATTAAATATCCGGTTTTATTGAATAAATCTATAAAAATTAGATCGATAATTATAATATTATCCAATATAATTATATATATTTAAAATGATTTAACTTGGCTTAAATAGAGAATATTCCATATTTTTAGTATAATTATGGTAGAATCTAATTTTGTGTATGTGTGTAAACACCCACGCTTTGGTTGGATACAAGTTGTAATGATTTTGTTTATTTTCACCTGGTAAACCTGAAAATGAAGCAGGAAAGGATTAAATAAAATAGAAATAATCTTTTTCTTTGGCTATGAATTTTAAATAGAAATAAATGAGCTTCGTTAAAGCATAACCCTACTGACAGTTGATAAACGGAGATATTTATTTATTTATTTTTTCTCTCTTTTTCTTTACTATGTTAAATGTAATCTTGTGTTATCATCTTTATGATTTCATATCATTCACAGACTTTTATGTATTTTATCCTCGATAAAAATTCAATTTAATATGAAATTCTTTCTTCTTTAGTTAGAAAAAACCGACAGAGAGCGAAAAAATGTATATTCAGATTATATCTATAAATATTTCCTCAACGTACCTTTTGAAACATCGGCAAACATTGGAATTTTCTTAAACGATTACTCTATTTATTTTCTGTTGTAAGTTGCTCTACGAATTCTGTCGCTCTCATCTAAAAATATAATTTAAAAGTTGAATTGCAAACATCTTGGAATGTTCAACAGACAATTTCAAATCATTTGCAAGAATCCGAAATTCGTTGGAAATCCACTTTAATTCACTTTCACCGCTAAAAGAAATTATTTTTATTTGGTGATTTTGGTTCAATATTCCGATAAACTGTTTTTTACCGTTTGGTTGTAATGTCTGTGTGTGTGTGTGTGTGTGTGTGTATGTATCTAGACAAGATTAGACAAAAACGGTTTGAGCTAGAAATATGAAATTTTCTCTACGGGCATTATTCCAAATTCGTAGTTTTCTCTCAACTTTTGAGAAATGTAGATGGTCATTACCTAACACCTTTTCATTTTTTTTCCTCTAAACTGACCGTAAAAATAAAGATATAGGTTTGATAATTTTTCACATGATTAATAATTGTATAAAACTGCTATATATAGAATTTCAGCTTGATTGAATCGCTGAAAGTACCACAATTAATTTTTTAACACTGCAAATCACGCGCCAACACGTGACGTGGTTCCATCAACAAAGAGCCAACCATGCGCCGGTTTAATAGATATTATTTATTAATTTTAATTTATAATTTATAATTAATTAAATTTAATTTAAATATAATATATTCTGTTATTGATTCCAATTCAAATTTGCGAGATAGTCGAGTGGAGACACTCCAGCTAATTTCTTTTTAATTGAATAAATTGACATTTCAGGCCATTAACGTTACCTTATCAGTATTTCGTTTATTAAAGAGATATTAAATAGGATAAATAGTAGAAAATAAACATTAAAAAAATAAAAATAAATAAATATTCTAAAGTTGTTTGTGAGATTGAAAAGGAGCACAAAAAATATTAATGAAATATTTATTTCTAAAGTAAAGATCGCAATATGTATTGTAAATTCGAAGGTGATGGGCCTTCAAAATATGGTCGCCGTGTCCTATACTCTTTTTTGATAGAAATATTAATATTTCTGAAACACATCTATCCATTATTTTTATTTGATATATTATTGAATGTGTTGCTTATCATCTTCTTATCATTGGATGTAGCTTTGTTGAAAATAAATAATGAATTATTGTATTTACCTCAAATGTTGCAATTTTTTGTGACAAAGTGAAGACTATCTAGTATCTGTCTTTAGAAAACCAAACGATTCGATCTCTTTACGAGGGTGGGGTGAAAAGTTTCCGGCCTGACCAAGAAAAACGATCTTATTACATTAATTTTTTGCTTTATTTTTCAACATTCAAGATAGCTGCGACCTGTACGATGTCAGCTGAACGTGTGCGAAATATTTTGCACAAGCCTTTTGAACATGGAAAAGCTGTGTACAATGTGGGTAACGCGTTTGCTTACGTTACACCAAAACCTGCTTCGAAAATCCATTTCTACCGACAATTTGGCGCTGTAGGCGTAATCCAAACGTTTTTTTGCGTGGATTCATAATTATTGATGAGACTTAAATTAAATTAAATCAAATGTGATTAATTAATTAAATAATTGATTAAATTAATTCAATTAATTAGAACACCGTTATGAGAAATACATCGTGTTGATGGAGATCAGGTGGAAAAATATAGCAAAAAAAAAATTAAAAACATCGTTTTCTTGGTCAGACCGGAAACTTTTCACTCCACCCTCGTATTTATTCTTTGATAGATCTAGATAGTATAGTCTACACCGTAAGGTCGTAATCGAATCATTTAATCCGCTTTGCAAGCCCTTTTGACATGGTGTTTGGGCAGTTTCCATATATTAATCTAAAATTTAAATAAAATCAATAGAGGAATAGTTGAAAATAATTTGCATTAATGAAAATTGAGAAAGGAAATTTTCCTAGTTGTGTTTATTATTCGAGGCCAAATCCATTTTATTCTTCCAGTTCTCTACAACGCAATGCACCATAAACTATGTGGATACAAAGAAATGTTGTAAAACAAATACTAAGTTATTTATTTCTTTTGCCATCCGGAAAGTTGAAATAAGGTACAATTTATGGAAATTACAGCTATTCATAGAATTTTTATTTTTTAAAATACTAATAGTAATACTACGAATGAAAATAATATTATCCGAAATTCAAATATTTTTTAATTTTTTTCTTTTTGAACTGTATTAAATAAATTTAACGAGAAGACATAAAAAATGAAAAATTCAAATTTATTTTTTTAATAATCAATTCAATAATAGACTTTGTTAAAGCTGAAAGGGTAAGAAGGAGAAGAGGACCTCACGCCTCCACTATTCCGCTCATTTTTTAATTTTGATATTGAATAATAATAATTAATAATAATAATATCGGTATACGTTTATACGATGAGACTAGATCAAAAACCTTATCAATTTATATATATAATATTTCCAACTTCTTAGTCGCATCAACCACTTATCTGTACCACCTCCATCCAATTCCTACCTTCTTCCAATTCCCTCCAATCTATTTCTATATTGACTTACCACCGTTCCTTTCCCTATTCGTTTTTCTCCTGGACAAACTTTATCTTACTTATTCTTGAATAATAACCTCCTGGATTTTATGACTATAAATGTCATGCATTCTTCATTATCTAATTTTTACCATTCCTCTATATTCTCCAATCTTTTGGACTTATAAAATTAAAATAAAATTTTATTATGACATACCCTGAATTTTTTTCTTATCTTTCAAAGTCATGAACTACGTCCCCCACACATAATACATCCGATGCTATACCATATGATTCTATTCTTTAATATTTGATCCAATTTCTCTTCACTTTCTGAATAAAAAATTTGTTCGTAAAAAACTAAAAAAAAAAAAATATAATAACATCGAAAACAAATGTCATCAATTTTAAATAAAATAAGTTAGCTCCGGTGCAGAAGCATCGCCATTAATGTCGATTTTTCTTTTTATTTATTTATTTTTCTTGACGCTTTATTATGAATGTCGAAGTGCTTCACTTTCTTATTTCTATATTTTCACTGTCAAAAGAGATTGTCTTTCTATGAGAAGCCAGAAGGGAAGAGAAGACAAAAAAGAAGATAATCCTACTCATTTTTTCAAAAGGATTATAATTATTTCTTCTTACCCTTCTTTTTATTCGCCAAGTTTATTGAATAGTGGTCTTAATTAAAACATCTAATTTGAGTTGTTGCTTTTCTTTAAAAGAAAATGAGCGATTCCGATGAACAATCAAAATTACCATTTTAAAATGAAATATAGATTCAATTGTTCTTTTAGAAGAAGAGGAAGATTAGTATTTAACTTTCATCAGAAAGAGATTCGCTATTATAATGATAATATTCTTTATGTAAGAACTCCCCCTTCTCTGTTTAAGAGTAAAATAAAAAAAAATTCTTTCTTATTATGTCTTAATGAGAAACGGGCAATTAATGATCAAATGATTTAGAAATATTTAAATATATTCAAATAGAAATAAAAAAATCAAAATATTTTTTTAAAAAATCCCACCACAATAAAATTAAAATACTAAAATAAATATACTAAATAAATAAATGAATATAGTAAATTAAGTAATATAATCTATTTATAATACATCTTATCTCTATGGTTTGATTGCAGGATGTATTGGTAAAATAAGAAGTAGGGGAACGCATAGTGGGAGCAAAAAATAGTCCTATAATCCGGGAAAAATTACCCTCTACATGTGTGTTTATATAGATTTATTTAAAATTTCAAATATATCTGACATTTTGTAATGCAAAAGGTTGCAAACATTCTAGAGTGAGTTCTTCAGAAAAAAAAAAAATAAATAAATAAGTTTCAACTATGCTCATCCGGATCGATTCTAATTGTATTATTCCGATGTTACTTCGAATTTTTTATTTTATTTTATTTTTTTTTCTCTTTCTTTGCAAAGAAAAGAAACAAAACTCTCCGTCATTGGATCGTTAATTTATTAATCTTTGCATTAGAGTTGAGATTTATTCATTTTAGGGGTGAACAAAAAGAATTCCCGGGGGAAACAAATCCCTAGCTAGAATGTATGTATATATATATATATATATATATGTGTGTGTGTGTGTGTGTTTGAAAGTGAGAGAAAGAGAGTTTGTTCCAAGTTTCAAAGATACAAACATATCGATTCCAAAGTCAACGCCAAGTCTTTTAAATAAATGGGCAGTGTTAGTCCGGAAGATGATTTCCTTTCTCATGGACCATTAAAAAAACTCAACTAAAATCATCGTGGGGGAGAAAATATCAACACATATCATTGCAATATGGCTCCAGGCAGATTCCACCCACGCTTGATTCGATATCCAGACGGAAATTTGAGTGACTTTTCGAAAATACTGGAAATGAAATTTTAAATTGAAGAAATCGAATGAAATACCACCCACAGACGGAAAGAAATAAAACCAGACATTAAATATTAATATTAAGATTAAATATTTTTGGAATTTAAAAAATTTCTATCTCTTAAGTATAATAAATTATAAAGACCAATATAATCAACTAAATCAATATTTTTACAGTTAATTATCCCTCCTCTCTATAACACAAATTTATTGATTACAAATATAGAATTGGATTGAAGGATTTTGATCATTGAATATGATTTAATAAACCTAGTAGTAGTTGTACATTAATATCAAGTACCGGGACCCCGAGCCTCGGCTCGGTACTTAAGTTAAAAAAAATGATTCATTATTATTGGGTTTGGCTGGTAATATTAATACCTGGGACACCGAGTTGTCGCTCGACCCTTTAAAAAATATTAATCTACAATTAATTATTTATTACAATTATTAAATGTTGCATCATTGCATCAATCTGATTAAAATGAATTGAACTGGGGTCCTCAATAATACAAACAAACAATTTTAGCTAGCATAATAAGATTAATCCAAGTAATATCGTCTATTTCTATTCGACACTATTTTCAGTTATGAAATGAACAGTCAGTAGAGAGTAAAAAAATTGTAATTGAAGACCGTTGTTTTTAAAAATAATTAAATTATTTTATAGATTATAAAATAAAAATTATTGTATTAACATTAAAAATATTGAAATAAAAAAATAATAGTTTGATTTAATAAACTAAAATATTATAAACATTTTTAATGTGAATTTGTCAGGGAGGTAGGGAGCCCAATTCATTTAACCATCCATGTTGTATAAGGAATCTTAATTTCTTAACACTCCGTTTTTTCAAATTTAAAATAGAGGGAGAGAAAGAGTTTCAATTATATTCGAATAGTCTATATATTCTATATATGAGTATTTTTTTTTTCTGAATTTAATACCAAGTTGATTTTCAAAATTTTCTATTCTTTATGCATATGATTGATTACATGTGTTAAAATTTAAACAAATTCAAATATTCTAATTTATAAATTTATATAAAATTTAATATTATTTTTTCGAGACTAATGGCAAATACCGGTGGCCCTAGTCAGAGCAAGAGAAGACTCCTTTTGGTAGCGGCCCAGTCGATGATGTTATATGGATCGGAGATTTGGGCTTTACAACTATATTTTAAGTGAAAAAATGATTTCTTGGTTATATAAAAATTAAAATATGATTCTTTATATCTTTATTATACAGAAAAGTAGGCGTGTTAATATAAAATATATACCTGGGACACCGAACTATCACTCGACCCTTTAACCAATTTATACAATTTATTTTTATATACTTTAAAAATTTTACAATTTTTTAATTATTTATTATAATTGTTAAATGGGATTTCTAAAAATGACCCATTAAAAATTTGTTTCCTAAAATGTTTCAAATTAATTAAAATAAATTGTATAAATGTTCATTTATAAAATCTATATATCTGTGAGTTTGTTTTTCGATTTTTTAAATTTTGATTTTGGATTCGATTAGAGCTTAAAATGTGTAAATGTAAAGTGGTCTTGGTTTTTTTAAAATTCGTTTGGGAACATGGTCAAATCGGCAGTCAAAGTTGAAAATTCCCCATATATTATAACTACTGTAATTAGTATTATTATAATGTAAAATTATAAAGAAAAAATGTTTAGACATTATTATAGACATTTTCATTCTGTAAATTAAATAATTTTATTTCATTTAAATAAATATCTATTTTTAAATATTTTTTTCTCTCTACATTATTTATCTAATTCTCACAATATATTAAGATCATACCGGGACCCCGAGCCTCGGCTCTGTAATTAAGTTAAAAAAAAAAAATTCATTATTATTGATAAATATATATCGTAATTTATAATTATAAAATATTATTAAAATATATATTTTTAATTTTATTTCGAAATTAAATAAAAAATTTTAAAATATTTTAAATATAAAAAAAATATATATTTTTAATTTTATTTCGAAATTAAATAAAAAATTTTAAAATATTTTAAATATAAAAAAAATATTAATACAATATTCTTTAAAAAAAGGCGGGAGTCAAATTTCAATATAAATGTCATTTGTGATGTCATCAATATATAAATTAATAATAAATAATATTAATAAATATTAAATTTAATAAAAGAACAATGAATAAATAAATATAAAATAGTAATTTATTAAAATGTAAACAATAGATAAAAAGAAAAAAAATAACAAATTCATTATTTTCATTTTCATTTTTAAATAACGATTCACCCGGAGAGTTTCGAACCGACGAAATCCACTCGTTAAAACATCACTTTACCATCTTGACTAAATATATTTAGATAAAAAATTGTCATTTTTTTTACTGTCTTAGCAGGCAGATTTGATGTTTTTTATTTTATTTTTTTTTTTTTTGAGAGAGATTAATAAATATCTATATATATTTTATTAAAAATAAATATTTTTAATTTTATTTCGAAATTAAATAATAAATTTTAAAATATTTTAAATAAAAAAAAATATTAATACAAATAAAAATGGAGGCCAATTTTGACGTTTTCCATATATAATTTTCAATTAAGAAATTAATAATGAAGCTGAATGTTTCAAGAGATATCATCAATAAAACTTAATTTTTCTTTATAAATACTATATCTAGTGTGAATTTGAAAAAAATCGTTAGAGCGGTTTTTGAGAACCAATATATATAGATAGATAGATATATACAATTTTAGCTAGCATAATAAGATAAGATTACACAATTGATTATGTTAAAATATAAAAAAAAATATATTTATAAATTTATAAATTTTAGTTTTTAATTTTTTCTATAATCTTTTATTTGTATATATATATAGTACCGGGACCCCGAACCTCGGCTCGGTACTTAAGTTAAAAAAAATGATTCATTATTATTGGATTTGGCTGGTAATATTAATACCTGGGACACCGAGCTCTCGCTCTACCCTTTAAAAAATATTGATACACAATTCTTTAATTATTTATTACAATTATTAAATGTTACACATTTGCATCAATCTGATTAAAATTAATGAACTTGTGCTCCTCAATAATACATAAATATATAATATATAGGTACATATATTTTTTTTCTATAGTGTTTTTTTGAAAAACTGTTTAGCGCCCCAAGTGGTTATAAAACAAACTAAAGACAAAAAAACGTGCTTTGCAGCTTTTCGAAATTAAAAAAGCAAAATTGGCAGTCGTGGGACTGGCCGACAGAAGTGAAAACTTCTGCGTAAGAAATTTTAAAACAGACGAAATTCGCGCTATTTCACGAGAAAGATGAATTTCATATGCATGTATATATATATAACTTATATATTATTTTAAACATATATTTTAAACAAATTTGTAACTTATATTTATATATATATAAATACACAACTTTGTTTAAAATATTGCAATACGAACTGTTTTATAATTCTTATCTCTAACATAAAATATATATTTATTATGTGAAGTTCATTTCGTATAATTTTGATTATATATGTATATATGAAATGAACTTTACATAATAAATATATATTTATATGTTAGAGATAATTTATAAAACAGTTCTAATGACAATTCAAATTTCGCGCTCTGTTATAAGAAATTTGAAAGCAGATGTAATGTGCTAGCTTCATGGTGTTTGTCACGATCACGCGAGTTCTATACTTTTTCCCCATCCCGCAAAAGTGCTCAACGCCGCTAAAGAAGTTTTCACTTCAAAAATTATTTAATATTTGGAAATATATCTGACTTATAGAAAAAATGAATATTAATTAAAGAAAGAAATAGTTTTTAAAATATCCTGAATAATATGTAACAATTTTCAAGATAGAAATTTATTACAATATTACAATTATTAACTGTTGCATCATTGCATCAATCTGATTAAAATGAATGGAACTTCGGGTACTCAATAATAATAAATAAAATAATATTAATAAATATATTGAATAATATTTTATTGAAAAAATATTAAAACTTATAAAACTATCTAAAACTTTATTAATAAAAGAACAATGAATAAATAAATATAGAATAGTAATTTATTAAAAAGTAAACAATAGATAAAAAGAAAAAAAAATAACAAAATCATTATTTTCATTTTTAAATAACGATTCACCCGGCGAGTTTCGAACCGACGAAATCCACTCGTTAAAACATCAGTCCAACCGCTGGACTATATGTATTTAGATAAAAAATTGTCATTTTTTTACTGTCTTAGCAGGCAGTATTAAAAATTTTGACGTTTTCCATATAATATA
This sequence comes from Labia minor, assembly GCA_963082975.1. Classification (NCBI taxonomy): domain Eukaryota; kingdom Metazoa; phylum Arthropoda; class Insecta; order Dermaptera; family Spongiphoridae; genus Labia; species Labia minor. Next base: position 74,061,344 of record OY720348.1, read on the forward strand.
TAATTTTCAATTAAGAAATTAATAATGAAGCTGTATGTTTCAAGAGATATCATCAATAAAACTTAATTTTTCTTTATAAATACTATATCTAGTGTGAATTTGAAAAAAATCGTTAGAGCGGTTTTTGAGAACCATGATATATAGATAAATACATATATACAATTTTAGCTAGCATAATAAGATAAGATATATATATATATATCACATATATTAATTAAGAAAAAGACAATTTAATTAAGAAATATCATTAATTTTATATTTATATTCATTTGGTTATTTTATTCACTCGAAACGATCGATTGGATTATTCAACGAAGTGTTTTTTTTCTTTTTTTTTCTTTCTTTTTGCTTTCGTTCACTTAATTTTAATCGATTTGTTCTGATCCCTTAAGGAATGAAAGTAAGAATGCTGAAAAGGAGTAATTAGTAAATGGACTCGGATGAAGTGGATTAAAAGAAAAAAAATCAAAAATCAAAAGTTGTTCTTAATAAGAATTTATTATTTTTTTTTTAACAAAAAATAATTAACCAGACAGAAACATTTCATACAAATTACACAAATTTATTGTATTTGATAAAATTATTTTTATTTTAATTAAAAGATTTTACCCATTATATATATATATATATGTATATATATAAATTAACTCAAAATTATCCTAATAGACAATTTTATTAATGATTTTAATTTATTAGGCAATCTTAGATGTTTTTGGTGTGCGCGTCCTAATCTATCAATCATGAGACATTAAGTAAGCGTTTCTCATTCTTTTTGTTAAATAAATAAATTAAACAAAATTAATATTAAAAGAACAAATCATTCAAAAATAAAAGATTTTTTCCTTACATCTACATGATGAAGGGATAACAATGCAAATGTCATGGTAGCCTAACTTTTGAGAAACAATTTCGTACGATAAACTGCGTGAAATTTACGGAAAACTGAAGGACAGTTCGGTTATGGTGAAACGACGTTAAAAAAAAATGAACTGGTGGAAAAGATCAATGAAAAAATTAGAGGAAACCGTCGTTTCACCATAACCGAACTTTCCTTCAGTTTTCCGCAAATTTCACGCAGTTTATCGTACGAAATTGTTTCTCAAAAGTTAGGCTACCATAAGTTTTGTGCCAGGTGGGTACCACACTCAGGCGGCGGATTTCTATTAGGAAGGAATTTGGAAGCTCGTTCATCGCTACGATAAATGTCTCATTATGTAGAAAAATAGTATTTTAGTTGTTCTTTCAAATGTATATAATAAAAAACATTTATTATTGTTGAGGACACCAAGTTCCATTCATTTTAATCCGATTGATGCAATGATTTAACAGTTAATAATTGTAATAAATAATTAAAAAATTGTATATCAATCATATCGGTGTTGCAGGTACTTAAAACTTTATTGTAGGAGAAATTATTAATAAAATAAATAATAAAATCGAGAATATAAGACTGAATGTAGTAGATTTCTTAAAGTAGAATCAGAATCATGCTAATCATTAAAATAAAAATGAAATACGTTTATATATACCCGAATAACTTTCAAAACTTATCAAAATCTGTGCTTTCCTTTCTCTCTTGGATATTCTTGATTGTGAAGCATTGCTTTAAAAATTTACTGTTCTTTGTATAGAATATAATATATCGTGAAAGCAGTTTTAATTAAATTTTATAGTATTTATTGACACTTTTATTTCAACTTATAATTGATTATATATCATATATAAAATGTATTCGTATTTATTAATAAATTACATAAATTTAGCGTGTTATACACTCGATTATATGTATTATAGATATATATTTTTAAAATAAAAACGACAAGAAAATAAACTAATAGGTTAGAAAAAAATAGGATTGTTATGTAATTATCAGTAATTCCAGACCGGAATTGAACATCTCTATAAAAAGAGGAAAGAACCGTAACCCGATAAAGTTATTGGATGAGGGAGTCGGGGTAGCTACCCCGTTGGCTAACTCTACATTGAATCGTAAGATATTTGATCGCAAATCAGAGATGCGGTTGTCGAGGAATTCACTCCTCCCTCGCTCCAGTCCTTTCACCAAGCCATTTGCTTTGCTGGTCGTTGGCCAAATCGATGACTGATTTATTTTTAAGAAGGGCGGCTAAGACCAAAACGACGATCTTCCGGTGTCTGATGGCGAGTTTATGAAATGCTGGACCGAACAACGTAATCCAATCTATAGAATTAGATCGGTTAGGGGTAGAAAGGGAGATAAGGGTGAGAGAGAGGAAAGGATGGTGTCGTACTGTACCCTGGCATCTAATTATCGGGCCGTTACCGATACGATTTGGGACCAACTTGTATTTATTTATGACCCATTAGCAAATGGCAATTAATTGAAATGGTTCGGAGGATTGGTTTTGAAATCATTATCTAACATTCATTCAGGATAATGCTGGCTATTGAAGAAACCTGAAGGCGGGTCACATCCTCAAATCCTCAAAGGGAAACCTACTCCTAAATAGAATACTACTAAATAAAAAATATTAGTTATACCGAAGGAACAAAGTACGAGGGTCATTCAATAAGTAAATGACTATAGCTCATTTTTACAAACTATAACATAACATAATACTTAATACTTAACAAAATAACCCACCTCCCACAGTTATGCACTTGTTCCATATATCCTGCAGCTTTCTAATTCCCTTTGCGAAAAATTATTTCGATTTACCCCGAAGCCACTTTTGCACCGCTTCCTTAACTTCCTCTTTGTTAGCAAATCTTTTTCCACATAGGGCATCTTTGAGTGGTCCAACAGGTAAAAATCAGATGGGGCGAGATTGGGACTGTAGGCAAAATGAGATAAAACCTCCCAACCCAATTTTTGAAGCTTATCACGGGTCAGCTGGGCTGTATGAAGGCTTGCGTTATCGTGCTGAAAAATGTGACTCCTTTTGACAAGAGTCCACGACGTTTGCTCCTGATAGCTGGCCTAACCGTGTGTTCTAGTATCACAGAGTAGTATTGGCTAATGATAGTTTGCTGATCATCAAGGCAACCGCAAACTTCCACTGGACGTCTACATCGGGGTTCATCACCTACACTTGTTCGGCCTCTTTTAAACCGATTAATCCACACAAAATGATAAAACAGCTTATCAGAGCCAAGGTTGCCAACTAACACCCTTGAAGCGATTGTACACATTCCTTGAATAATTTTAAAATTATAGAATTTGTCTCTTTTCTTATTGAATGACCCTCGTATATATAACTCATAAAAAGTAAAAAGATTATAGATATTAGACTTTCTGTAATATCTACTTAATTTCAATAAGGTAGATTAATTGTTTTACCTATAGTAGGATTTTCCAAGCTAAGCATCTCGTGATCAAACCGCGTTAAATTTATCTTAATTTTCTGAAATTAATATTTTTAATTTTGATTATTTATTTATTGACCTTTTTAATTGAAAAAGCAAAAAGTAAGCATAGAAGAAAACTCTTAAATTTAAGATTGTTTCACACACTGCCCCTATTTAATTTTAAAATTTTTCACTTTTTTGTTTACAACAGTCATTTTTACTTTTTGATAGAATAATAAAAAGGTTGTAAAGTAACGAGAAAAACAAGTTATGATATAAATTGGAGACATAATGTTTAAAATTGAAATATGTATCTCCGGGGATTGTTATACTTTCCTCAAATAATAAGAAAAGTTCTTATTCCCGCTTGGAAACTATTCCTTAAACCTAAATCGCCAAGTTTTCTTCCCGAATGACTTACAATGACGCTTTGTTATTCAAATGAGACAATTTTATGAGGAATATTTACCTAATAAAGATCTAATTATTAATCAATGATCAGTCCATTGTAATATGTTTATAAATTTTCATTGAACACCTCTATCAATGTATACTTTTTGATCTCGATATATAAATATTATGTATAAACAAAGATAATGTATGGTTATAAAAATAATTAATAAATTTCCAAATCTCTCTCTCTCTCTCTATATATATATATAAAATGTTAGAACATTGGTTAAGTTGGTAGGACATGTGTTGAATTTTTAAGATAGATTCATACCTGATTAGCCAACTACAACTGGCAGATGTGTAATAATTAATATTGTAATTTTAAGTGAATAATAACTATAAAAAACAATTTATAATAATGTTATTATTATAATTTTAAATTTTGATTTAGGTTAGGTTAGTATTAACTATAGACCGATTTCGTTTCTAAAAGGAAAATTTTATTAATTAAAAATTATATGATACAAAATAAAATAAATCAAATAACAACTCCAAACCTTAACTAAAAGGAAATTGGTTGTAGTTGGCTAATCAGGTATGAATCTATCTTAAAGATTCAACACATGTCCTACCAACTTAACCAATGACCTAACATTTTACATATATATTATATATATATATATTTTTTTTTTGAAAATTTATTAAAGATATAAATTGAAAAAAAAATTTAATTTTAGACAAAAATGTAATAAATAAAAAAATAACTTGGAAAATACTTAAATTGATTCAATTAGTTTTGTTAAATAATTTTGTCAATTCTTACTATTAGTTCAAACTCTCGATTTATATTATTTCTTTCTAATGTGTATACATTTTCAATCGATAATAAAATACTTTTTATTCATCCACTCGAGTTTAAATAAATTTTTTTAAACATTTAGTGGATGACACTTGATGTTAACACAGTTTATTCCAATATTAATTCATTAATTAATTTAATGAATTAATATAAATTTTATATATGATAAAAAATCTTCTAATATAAGATATTTAGCATGATATAATAAGATATATGGTTTTGCAATGACTTCGTTGATAGTGCTTTGGCTTAGAAATTTCGTTGAAGTATCTATCTATGTGTCTCTGTGGCTCTACGGAACTTGAAGGCTCTTGGCCGCAGCAAGCCCACCTCTCCAAGTATTCCTATTCTGAGCTACAATCCTCCAATCACTCTCCTCTCCAATCTCTCTCACGTCCTTTTCTACAATGATCAACCACCGAGTCCTTGGTCTTCCAAGCGGGCGTTTCCCACTCGGTCTCCCCATCAATATATTTTTTGCCATTCTTTCCTCCCCATTCTAGCCACATGTCCTGCCCACCGCAGCCTTCTCGATTTTATAATTCTAACTATATCTGGAGATGCATCGACGTCATGCAATTCCTCGTTATGCAGTCTCCGCCATTCCCCGGTGACCTCATTTTTCTTTGCTTCGCAAAATCCTGTTCTCAACTACTCTAAATCTACTCTCGTCACCTAAGGTCATAGACCATGCCTCACACGCCTATAATACAACCGGTAAAATAATTGTTTTATATATTTTAATTTTTATCCCCTTTGATAATAATTTTGACGCGATAAGCCGTTGAAGTATACAATTTCTTTATTTGATTTTCAAATAGTTTTAAGCAGAAATTGATTTTATTTTTATTTTTTCTATTACTTGTTTCTAATCTTTGGATTTTATAAGCATTGCTATCTACTTTCCATCTGTATCGATATATCTATCTATCAATGGGTAAATACGGTGACTTCATACCGTCTCTCACTTTTCATCTATTAAATCAGCTCCATTTTATCGTTTGAAATGCCTGGCTTTAAACAGGGTAAAATCGAAGCCTAGTTATGATGGAGGCTTTGGTACTCGGCCAGTACAACATCACCACCACGGAAATAACTTTTCAGCCGTTTTAAAGTTCCTTTGAGCTCAAAGGTTTGTTGGTAATAGTAAAGGATCTAATAACATTGGTGTTCAAGTGAGTTTTCGGAAAAGGAAGGGTGAGAGGAAAGGATGGGGGTTGGAACCTTTAAGTCTATCTTTCCTTCATTCATGTCTAGGAAGGAGTGTAAGGACCAGGTTATGCGTTCATGTTGATAAGCACTTTTCTTCATTACCGATTAGGAAAGGGGTTTTCGATGTTAGACTTGTTTTTTTTAAACTTCAGAGTAGTATAGTATGAAAGCAAAGGAAACAAGTCAGTGACGGAGAGGGATGAAAAAAATAGAGACAAAAAATATCCATAAAAGAGCGCGATTTTGTTGCTCCTCTTAAGTTTTTTTCTTTTATATTTTCTTATAATGGGTTTGCAAAAATATATTATATGGCCTAACAGTAAGTCAGAACATAAAATAAGCTGGAGTGTCTCCACATGACTATCTCGCAAATTGGAATTGGATTAATTAACATATATTATATTTAAATTAAATTTAATTAATAATATTTATTAAACCACTGACGAGATAGTAATAAGGCAGAAGATTTAGAACATTTCACAATAAAATTAACAGGTTTTTCAATTTGAATCTAAAAATATAAAATATTTAAGGATTCAAACATTTTATTTAATTTTAGATTCAATTTAGAAATTATTAAAGAATGATTGACGAATCATTTAAAAATAAATAAATAAAATATAATTAAATTTAAATGAAAGTAATTATTTATAAAAATATATAATTTATCTTAACAATGTTGTAAAAATTCATATCTATTTTTGTATAATTTCTATCGCTAAATCTATACCACTTTATTTATGGTATATATGGATTGCAGCTATAGATATATAGGTATACGAGGGTGGGGTGAAAAATTTCCGGCCTGACCAAGAAAATCGATCTTTTTAAATTTTTTTTTGCTTTATTTTCAACATTCAAGATAGCTGAGACCTGTACGATGTCAGCTGAACGTGTGCAAAATATTTTGCACAACCCTTTGAATATGGAAAGCTGTGTGCAACGTGGATGCCGCGTTTGCTAAGGTTAGACCCAAAACTGCTTCGACAAACCATTTCTACCGACACTTTGGTGCTGTAGGCGTAATCCAAACGAATTTTTGCGTCGATTCATAACTGTTGATGAGACATAAATTAAATTAAATCAAATTTAATTAATTAATTAGAGCACCGTTATGAGAAATGGATCAGTGTTGATGGAGATTATGTTGAAAAATATAGCAAATAATTAAAAACATCGTTTTTCTTGGTCAGGCCGAAAACTTTTCACCCGACCCTCGTATACTCTCTCTTTAACTTTAATTTAATTTTTTAAAAAAACTGAAAATTCTCCTATCTAGCTATGTTTAATTATTTATTTTTAATTAATTTAATTTTCGTTGGATTGACAACATTTATTTGAATATTAAATTATTAAACTTGGCGAGGTTCGAACCCTTCTCTTTAAGTTTGGTTCAGGAATATAACAATGAAGTCACGTTATGAAATGAAATTCATGAATTGGAACAAAACGTATTCCAATAATTTAAGCTTAATAGATTGATTTTATTTTATTAGGATATTAGTAAATGCAATTCATTTATTTATATACATCATTTATTTCTATTCCAAGTTTACTCTTTCCAATAATCTAAGTATCATATAAAATTTATTTCCAATGCTTCTCATTCGGTGTTTTCTGATTATTAAAATCCGTTCTTTCCTATGTTATTATCACAATTATTAATTATAATAAAATAATTTAATATAATTAAGGTGATCATTTTTTGAAAACCTCAAATCAGGATAGATATCAAAAAAGAGGTCAGTTAGGAGGACACTTACAAAAGGAGAACAGAGCTTACAAATGGAGGACTGTCCTCCCTAAAGGAGGACGGTGGTCACCTTAATATAATATAACTATAAATAATAAAATATTATGATTTTTCATTTTTTTTTATGATAAGATTTAGGAAGACAATTTCACTGGTCCTTTATACTATAATAGTATTATAGTTTCGTGTAATTTATTTATTCTAGTCTAGTAGTCTCTTTTACATAATTAATCCTCAAATACTAGGTTGAATATTTATTGAATTTATTTTATAAAGCGACCAAGAACTTTGGTATTCAGTAGTACCAAAATTTTCAATTTCTATTTGTAATTATCGATTATTAAATAGAAGTTGGTGAATAATGCATAAAAATAAAAACCAATTAGGAATTACATTCCAGCATTGACCATGAAACGAACGAGTTAATTATGTTTCTCGTACGGTCTCTCAATGTTGGCGTAATTTTTTTTCTAACTACAATCTCGTCGCTCTGATTTATTCATTTTATGAAAGAGCCGGGATTCCCAGTAATTGGTAAATATTTTTCGCCGAATAGAGAGAGAGGGAGATGAAGACAGATTTTCCAATAATGAAATTCTCATCGAAATGGTTATGGAATTTCCAATTGCCTTTCTCTCTTCTCATCAAGACTATAGTCTATTATACTCATTCGGCCGAAATAAATTTTTGGACCACTTCAAATTAAATAGATATTGGATAGAAGAAGAAATACATCAAATTTACCGAATTAAGTTATAAAATTAATTTTTACTTAAAAATAACATAAAAAATATGAGAATAATAATAATATAGGATTTGGATTGAATTTGTGGACCTTAAAACTGTATCTCCACTTTAATTTTTATTGAATTGAAATAAATTAATTCTTATTAAAATGCTTAGAATTTACCTGAATAATTTATTCGTATAATATCAGCAATTGAGTTTCAATGAAAGAATTACCTGCAACAAAAAAAAACAAAACACGAATTTACTATTAGTTCTTCCAAAGGGGAACGGATAGATTTTGTGGAGATCAGATCCGCATGTGGGTTCATGATTTCTCCACTCACTCTCCGAAAAATCATTTTACTTTCTTTACTTTCTTTACTTTCTACTTTGTTCTTAAGTTAATTCTCTTAGAATTCCATGAATGAAAATAGACAAGCCGCTAAATTTCAATGAAACAATTTATGTTGAATAAGATATTCTTAAATTATCATTTTAAATGAATATTTTAATATCATTTTAAATGAATGAATGAATGAAAATTCAAATTTTATATATAGTTTTTTATATATGTTTATTTATGCAGAAAAAAATAATTGACATAATTATTAATTTAATAAAATACAATTTAATAATAAAATTTAATTTAATAAAATTAATTTAATAAAATATTAAAATAATAAAAATTAATAAATTTGTAAAAAAATATATAATACTTAAAAAAAAAATTGTGCCTTTGCGAGTTTCGAACTGAGGGTGCAAAGTCATAATAAGACGCGCTAGCTCGTTTAGCCAGGAACCAGTCTTGTTTGCAAGTCTCCTATAAGGGTTTATATAGAAATCAAATTATCGCCACCAGCGCCTCTATGATCTAGTATAGTAACTAAACAATTTTTAATTAATTAACACCCCCTGGACACACCTTACCAATTAGCGGTTTTATAAAAGAAGTCTGACATGCCCTGAGACCTACTGAATATGAATAAAAAATTTCATAAGAATCGGTCCAGCCGTTTCGAAGGAGTATCATTTCAAAGTTTTGTGACACGAGAATTTTATATATAAGATATATATTAAAACTATGGGAATGATTTTAAAAGGAAAAAATATATCATATCAGAAGTCAAAAAATTGGAACCTTTTATTATATATATTAGATTGATTAATAAAACTCAGGCACCTTGAACAAGTTAGCAATGAATATAATTAACAAGAATTTACTAATTATAATTTCAAAATTAATTTAATTTCAAAGAGATTTATTTATTTAATATCACCCACACACACACACACACAATAACCCTTATTCTTTTCTCTAAATGAAACAGTTGTTGTTGTTGTTGTTGTTATTGTTGTTTATTTAAATGTCAAAAAACTAGAAACTAAAAGTTAAAATTGGGGATATTGATTTTCAGTGAATAACATGCCATTTCATTTTCTTAATGGTTTGAAAACTTGTTGCAAAAGGTTGAACACTCGAATGATTCATTTTCTGAAATTTTCCATGAATTCATGATTATAATGAAACTCTCTTGTTTTCCGAAAAATGGCCAGGTTTATAAAGAAACTTTTGTTAAAATATGTTTTCATCTTTTTTTTTATTTTGGTTCAAATAAGATAATTTCTATTTTCTATTATTCAAGTAATATTTGTTGTCATCTGGCTTTAATGTAGGCAGTTGTAATTTGAACATTCTTACAGGATGAGTGGGAGAAAATAGGGAACATGCGGTTATTTTGCAGTCGTTATCTAACCTCGATTTAATTACCACGTGGATCATAAAGAATCACCCTGTTTTCTACTTTAGTTTGCTAATTAAATTATCATAGGACATTATATATGGATGAAGTAATAGGAATAGTTGGTCATCATAGAGAGAGAGCGGACACCAAAACAAAACAAATCCATCATCTAAAAATATCATAATAATAGTAATAATAAATAATCATCAACAGAAAATTATACTATGCAAATATAATTTTATTAATATTCGTATTTTTTTTATATAATATATATTTTACACCAATTTACCAGGATCTTGAAATATTTCGAAATTAAATTCTATTTAAAAAGTAATTATGAATAAAATTACATAATTACATAATTTCTAGATACAGATATTTCGGGGTAAAGGTAGGGAGTTGCTTCTATAATGAAATATATATAATAGCAATATAGTGCCCGAAAATTTTTAACACGAAGAAAAATAAACCTTTTTAGATTTTCACTAAAAGTTTATCTTTGTCGCTAGCAGTGCTTTTTCGGTCAATCGTTTTATCTGTCGCACCTCACTATCCTATGTCATGTATAATATATGTAATGTAATGACGTTTTATTTTTATTGCCTTTGATGTATTTCGACTCAAAAGATTATGGCTTTTTTACCCCGTAATTTTTTGTTCTTGATTTCAACGTCCAGTGTTTTAATTTTTTTTTTTGTTAATGATATTCTCTGAAATTTTATCTTTTGTAGTACTTGAGAAATAGACAAATAGACAGGCCTGTAAAATTTAGATCAGAAATAAACAACGTTTAAACAGCAAACATGTCAACAGTTATGACCGTTAAGTTTAAATTTTATATATATATATAATGAATAAAATAATAGTATTTAAATTTATTATATATTTACTTTTTATTTAGAAAGAGAGAGTGAGAGAGAGAAAAAGAAAGAGAGAGATTTGCCGAAAATAATTTAATTCAATTTTTTCCCCAGATATATTCTTTTGATGAAAAATTCTTTGTATTTATTTCTATCTGAAAATAATTGACGTCTTTGTATGTAAATAATTTGAAAAGGGATGACAGCAAACAACATACAGCCACCATTGTCCTTTGTGGTTCACCTCTCATCGTCAATCATAAAAATTTCATTGCCATTAATAAAGCAGGGGGAAACAAACATAAAGATATTTCCATTCCCATCGATTCTGGAATAACTAGCTAAATAGGTGTTCTCTTATTTTTAACGAAATACCTATTAATTGATAATATTTGGGAGTTAAAAGAAATTCATTGAATTTGAAAATTGGGCGAGACAGTTAGTTATAATAATAATTATTAGTAATAATTTATATTAGTTAGTTAGTTACTTATTATACACGCAAAAATTGTATATATATATATATTTATATTTTTGAAATTCACACCATAGACAAAGAAAAATCGATCTTAACTGAAAATTAGCTGGAGTGTCTCCACTCGACGATCTCGCAATTTGAATTGGACTAAATAACATAATATATTATATTTTAATTAAATTTAATTAATTATAAATTAAAATTAATAAATAATATTTATTAAACCAGCGCATGTTTGGCTCTTAGTTGATGTCACCACGTCACGTGTTGACGCGTGAGATTAGAAAGTGTTAAAAAATTAATTCCGGTACTTTCAGCCATTCAATCTAGCTGAAATTCTATATATAACAGTTTTATACAATTTTTAATCATGTGTAAAATTATCAAACATATATCTTTATCTTTACGGTCACTTAGAGGAAAATAAAATCAAAACGTTGTAGGTAATGACCCTCTTCCGGTTGAGCTACATTTCTCAAAAGTTGAGAGAAAACTACGAATTTTGATTAATGCTCATGTACCAAATTTCATGATTCTAGCTCAAACCGTTTTTGCAAAATCTTGTCTACATACTTACATACATACATAAACACACACACGGAGACAGTAAAAATGATCTTTGTTAGTTTTTTCTTAATTTAAAATAGGAATATTAATAATAAAAAAATTACACGCTTGAAAAATGAGCGCTTCCTTAAATAGAAAATATGATAAATAACATTAAATTAAATTAAAAATATTTATTTTAATAATATATATTATATGTTATATCCACATGTCATACTTTTTTGTCCTTCAGTGCATTAATACGTACTTTTAAGGGTTGTATGTTTTATGACTATTATTTTTTTAATTTATGTTCTTTTACATTATTTGAAATTGTTCCCTATATTTTAGTCTCGTTTATTTTAAATAATAATATTAATCTTAAATATTCATAGTTCATAAGAATAATGTTTTTAAAGTACCGAGCTACTTAAAATACTTAAAATATTTATTGATTATTTTGTTGAAATTCCTCGTCATCAATATTGGAAAATAAAGTCCATAATATTTATCTAAAAACAAATCCATTTTTTTTTTATTTATTTTCGAATAGGAAAAAAATGATTACTTTAATAAATAATATTCAATACACTTAGGAATTCCAATTAATTAATTTAGAACAATAATAATTGATTGAATTTTGGACCTAATCCCTATAGAAAAAAATAATACTATAAAAGGTATCAACAATGTCGTTTTCATGGCTTAAGCAGTTGCTACTTAAATTCCAAGTGCTACCACAATAAATGAATTGTTCTTCACTGTTTTAAATAATGAAAAAATGACCAACCCAATAATCCGCCTTTTTCCATGGTTTGAGTCTCATTACCAAATCTCATTGGAATGGAATCGTTGAAGGTAGAGGGTAATTTTTCCCGGATTTTTTTCGTTTCCAGGAAACGAGAAATTTAAAAATACATTTCCCGGGATTCCCGGGAATCCCGGGAAATCTTAAAAAGTACTAAATTTGAGGAGGAAATTGTAAAAATTTTACTAAAAAGTTAAATAAATGTAGTTTTTGCAAAAAAATAAAATAAATTTAATTCAAAAAAAATTTGTTTTTCTTATTTGGTTTTTCTTTACTGTATACGAGGTAGGGTCAAAAAGTTCGCGGAATTGGTTATTAAAAATTTATTAAAAATATTTATAACATTCTTACATTATTTCCCTTCAAAATACTCTCCTCCTGCATCTACACATTTATTCCACCGTTCATATAATTGTTGGAAACACTCTTGAAAGCCGTTTTTTGAAAGTTCCTTCAGCCGCTCCGTCGCATTTTCAATCACCTCTGACTGTTGTGCGACCGTCGCGAAAACGCTTATGCCACTCGTAAACTGCTGTTTTCTTCATCGCAGAATTTCCGTATGCTTTTTTTAGCATCTCAAGAGTCTCCGAGGGTGATTTCTCCAGCAACACACAGAATTTAATATTGCCACGCTGCTCTAATGACGACATTGCACAATCCGACGAAAGAAAGAAACTACGATCTACAATATTAAACACCGAACGCACGGAACCAACTACAACTGCCTGCTAACCTCAAAAGCACATTCACTACCAGTTATGCCAACCTCACAAACAAAAATTTCCCTTTCAGCTAAGAAATACTTGACTATAAGCGACCATTCCGCGAACATTTTGACCCTACCTCGTATATCTAAAAAGATGGAAAACTGATACTCTGAGCCTGTGATTTGGAAGTTTTTGCTATTTTTTTTATCACCACCAAAAAAGGTGGACTGAAATATGATAGAGAATGTTTCTATATATATATCTTGAATAAATAAATAATAATATTTATTTATTTATCGAAAAATATACTTATGTCTTTACCTTACTCGCTCTCTACGACAGCTTATTTATATTAATTTAAGTTAAGGGGCAGGAGTTGGAGAGGGGTTAATTTGAAGGGTGTAAGGAGAATTAATCTCTTTCCAAATGGTCAAGTGCAATTGTGTATTTTATGATTGTTACCTGTTCATGAACCATTTTATATAGAACCCTGATCAAGGGGTCAGATATGGCAATTAAAACAGACCCAAGCTTGTGAAATTGAATTTTAAGTCTAAAAGTTGATTGACAGTTATAACTTATGCCAATTTCTATTACACGTGCAGATATATAACTAAAAGTTAAATACAAAATAATTTGGCAATGGCAACTGCCGTTTGCCAGAGTTCACTGTAAAAAAAATCATAAAATAGAAAAATTAAAGGGAGAGAAAGAAAGAAATAGGAAAAACAAATTATAAATAAATTGACCTGTGGCCAGGTCCGAACCGACCGACGGTTTGAAATAAATTAATTTCCAGCTACAGAAACAATTTCAAATAATTTTCATATATCTATTAATGTAATAAAAAACAGATATGGATACATAAATAATAAATATAAACATTTTTAATTTTATTTTATTTATAATATATATGCAAGACCAGGCTGTGACGTCATGAATGGCTGGATGACGTCATATAATTTTAAATCAAGAAAAAACTAATAAATATGATTTTTCTCGAGGATAAAACCAATACAAAGTGCATGATTCGTGGTGATATATAAAAAAATCTCCTTTGGTGTGAAAATAACCCTTTCCTTCCTATCGTCGATCGCTAATACTACCACTTCTGGTTTCCGGAATTGCACCAAAAGTTGATCCATTCATCCCACTGATGCATTAAGTAAATATACCAAATTTCATCAAAATCGGTTGAGCCGTTCAGGCTGTACACATCTATACGGACGGACGGACAGACGGACAGACGGACAGACGGACGGACAGACATCATGCTAAAAATACTTTTTTATGTTTAGAAAATGCATGATTCGTGGAGATATGTAAAAATCTCCACATGTGAAATTTGGTGTGAAAACAATACCTCCCTTACTATCGTCGGTCGGTAATAAAAACTAATGTATGTACACTTGGATTTTATATTTATTACGACTATTTCAGTTAACAAACAAAGATTTCGGTATCGGCATCATAATAAGCATGAAAAATATTGTTTTTTTTACCGGGAAACAGGAAATAAAAATTAAAGAATTTTCCCGGAAATTCCCGGGAATACCCTCTAGTTAAAGGAGACTGGGAGTTTCTGAAAAGGTTAACGATCAGAGAAAATAAAGGGAAACTAGGATGTTTAAAAAAATAATAATAGTAATAATTTCGTAATATTAGGAGATCAGTAAATTCTGCGGGGGTGGGGGATGCTTCCCTTATTGATCTCTGCTCAGAGGACAACTTAATCACTTATTTCGTCGAAAAGAAACAAATCGGTTTTTGTTTAACCAATAAAAAAAAAAAAACAAAATAAAATAAAAATAAAAATAAATAAAAAACGTTGATGGAGCAGTTTATGGGTGGATGTGTTGGGAGAAGGGAGGAACGTTCATTAGCCGAACTTGAAGAAGAAGTACTAAATGTATCAAAGTCTATCTTAAGGTACTATGATTGCTTATTATACCTCTCGTGTGATTAATAAAGCCCCTTGCCGCTTACTCTAGGGTCTCGATCCCCATAACAGGTGAAGAACCCCTTCCCCACACCTCCTTTCTCCTTTATGTTAGAAAATAGCCACCCAGGTTGTTCGAACTTGGAAATTGGGAAACCACAGACGAGCAGTCTACTTAGGGACCAAATCGGCATGTAATTCAATTAAATAGAAATAGTGAATGTACAAATAATTAAAAGAGAACAAACAGAATTTTAATTGGATAAAATTTTCATATATAGAACACACAAAAACAAATACAAAGCAACTTTTACACTCATAATGCAATTTTAATAATTACAGATAAAATTATGAAAATAAAAACAATATTATTATTATTATATATTCATTCGATGAAAATAATAATAATAATTATTATTTAAAGTATGTATAATTTAGTATGATAAATTATTTTTATAACGTTTTTCTTAACTTCACTTGTCGTCTGTCTCTCTGTCTCTCTGTCTATTGACAAAATAAATTCGATTTTTCATCAACTTTTTATTGAGATAGACTTTTGAAAATTTTTATAGATATTTCAATGGGTCCCTAGAAGGTATAGAAGAAATATAATTGAATTATAATTAATTAATTGTAATTAATTAGAGCGATTAATTACTTTTAGTAACTTATTCCTTTTGTATTGCTCCGATTAATTTTTTTCCAACGAATTTTGAAAAATAAATATTGTTTTCAGGATAGATTTTCATTTTGAACGTATTTAAAAATATTTCATAGCACTAAAATTGATGATTAATTCTTATTAATCAGTTCTATCGCTAATGAGGTATAGAGAAAATATCTATTTTTTTATTTATTATTTATTTATAAATATATTATAATAATTATTATTCAATAATAGCATTTACTTGCATAAAATCATTTTTGGAAGATTAATATAGTTTTTTGATTTATTCAATTTGTAAATTTTCGTATAACTTCTCTATTAAATAAATTTATCATATTAAAATTGCACTAAAAAGAATAAAATAATATAAATATAAAAAATTATTATAAAATAACGTTTTTCCAATGGACTAAAGAGAATAAAATAATTTTTCTATAAGCTTGACAATGTTTATGGATGAATTGCTTCTTATTCAACGAAAAACGCAATTAACTTCTTTTATAGAGCTATAATTCATATATATATATATATATATATATACCACATTAAAACACTTCATTAACAAGTAACACTATTTCTTCAAATATAATCAACCATTTTGGATTTGATTGAAAATATGTCTATTTAATAAAATTCTTTAAAATTTTGAAACATACTTTGATATAAGTATAAAAATAAAAATTAAATATAATGAAATTAGCATAACACTAAACTACTATAAAAATAATATTAAAAAATATATATTAAAATCTTACGTGAAAATCCAATTATGAGATCAAATTTTCTTAATTTAAATGATTTACTCACTTAATCTTAAAAATTAATAGTATTAAATTATAGCCGTAATGTGAAGGTTTTCAAAGTTTAAAAGACCAATAAGATCAATTGAAAATATAGTAGATATCAAAATATATATATATATTTATATATATATAAAATTTTTATCTGCACATTGCTCAGAATTTAAATTTTTTTGCGTATATTCGCGTTTCATGAACTCTAGAATCCAAAAGTGACTTTAGAATTTTTCATTTCTGTTCATAGACTATAAATTTTAATAATAAACTAATCAATAATTTTTAAAAATTTGATATAAACATGTTGTCATTTAGCAGCGCAAAGTATACAATAAAAAAGATGTTTTTAATATTTATATTTTTATTTTTATTTTTCTAATATTTACAATATTTCAATTAATCATATAGTTTTTTATATATGTTTATTTATGCAGAAAAAATTAATTGACATAATTATTAATTTAATAAAATACAATTTAATAATAAAATTTAATTTAATAAAATTAATTTAATAAAATAAAATAATTTAATAAAATATTAAAATAATAATAAAAAATAATAAATTTGTAAAAAAATATATAATACTTAAAGAAAAAAAATGTGCCTTTGCGAGTTTCGAACTGATGGTGCAAAGTCATAAGATGGCGCGCTAGCTGGTTTACCCACGAACCAGTATTGTTTGCAAGCCTCTTATAAGGGTATATATAAGATGTCAAATTTTCGCCACCAGCGCCTCTATGATCTAATATGGGTACTAAACTATTTTTAATTAATTATCACCCCCTGGACACACCTTACCAATTAGCGGTTTTATAAAAGAAGTCTGACATGCCCTGAGACCTACTGAATATGCATAAAAAATTTCATAAGAATCGGTCCAGCCGTTTCGGAGGAGTATCATTTCAAAGTTTTGTGACACGAGAATTTTATATATAAGATAAGATAACAAATCAAATATTTATGTTTGATTGATAGTAGATAGGATAATGTACATATATAATAGCAAATTATTAATAGGTTGTTAGAAATCTATATATGTATATATATTAAATAAACAAATAAATTTAATTTTTTATTGAAAAAATATAACTTGACAAACATAAAAAAAAGAAAATTAATTGTCATTTATTCTTTTGTAATTTACCTCACAATTGAATCAATATCATCCCTTTTTTATTATGATTAATTTATTTTTTTTATTTTTGTTGATTATTATAAAAAACGGCAAAGATTCCCCTTTATAATAATAATAATAATAAAAATTCGTATTAAAATTTATCAATAAAAAAGAAATTAGCTGGAGTGTCTCCACTCGACTATCTCGCAATTTGAATTGGATTAATTAACACATACCTATATTATATTTTAATTAAATTTAATTAATTATAAATTATAAATTAAAATTAAATTCTATATATAGCAGTTTTATACAATTATTAATCATGTTAAAAATTATCAAACATATATCTTTATTTTTACGGTCACTTTAGAGGAAAAAAATCAAAACGTTGTAGGTAATTACCCTCTTCCGAATGAGCTACATTTCTCAAAAGTTTTCTCAATTCCCGTATACCAAATTCCATGATTCTAGCTCAAACCGTTTTTGAGTAATCTTGTCTACATACATACACACACATACACCCTCCCTACACCCACACCCACACCCACATTTTTCTCAACCTTAGTGAAAATGATTCAGGAACCTTCAAAACGTATAAAAACATCAAAATCTCAACATCGAAAATTTTCGAATAAAAAATTAATAATTAATCAAACTAATCAATCCATTCTAATTTTCTACATTATATTTTGTATATTTTCCTTTAATCTTTATGAGACAAAAATTCCCTAAAAACCAAGTCTCTCATCCCTACTATTCCTCTAAAAAAAAAGAAAATCCTTGTATCAAATTCATATTTTCGTTATTAAATTTGGTCAAATTTCAAAAATGCATGAGACAAGTCTAATTTAATTTTAAGAATGAGTACCAACCGAATTTTGTTTAACTATAAACATCGATAGACCAATACCTAAAAATCGATTAAGACAAAAAAATGTATAGTAAAACCATTTGTTAGTATTTGGGTAATCCAATTTGTGCAAATCCTATGGGTTTACGGAATTTATCGTGGAACGATGCATTGGCATAAATCCACTCTCTGAAATTGTCCAATTTGATTTTAATTTTTTTTTTACCTCTCCCTCCCTCTTCCACAATAACTCTCATCTCTTTTAACCCCGAATGCAAGGATTTTCAATATATTTTAAATGAAAAGCATTTCAAAAAAATAAGTGAACAAATATGGCAAACGTAATTATAACGGACAGTTTTTAATTTATCCCTATTATGGGTATAATATAATTATACTTAGTGTTCTAAATTTAATATACGCTGCCAGGTTTATTTTAATGGTTAGTCACGATATCTTCCATTTGGAGGGGAGCTATGTTTAAGCACAAAAATTCAAAAGGTTTCTGTATTTTTAGAGGCTGAAGTATGCTGAAAATAAAGAGGGTGTAAAAAGGGGGCGAGGAACGGATGTGCCCGAACTTGTTAATTTCATCATTAGTTTCAAAGTAATGAGTGATTATGTAATTTCAACTGTCACGGGTGGCCCCCATTTTTTACTCGACCATTGAGGAGACAATGACTTCATTAGGTGAATGTTGAATATATCGTTCAGTTTTGTCATGTATATATTAGGAGGAGGGGTTGAATAATAAGAAAACTTATTTTAGTTTTAGTTTAAAATTGGACGACTCAGGACATAAGAAAATGGAAGCAAATCTCAAAAGAAATTTATTTTCTGTTCCAAATGAAGAATTTGGAAGTTTATTGATATCAATCAACCAATATCGGTTGGAATAAACTGTAGAAATGAAAATTGTTTTGATCTTAAAATTTCTATATTATATTATATCAGCAATTGGATTTCAATGAAAGAATTACCTGAAACAATAAGATAAGTTGACCTGTGGCCAGGCACAGAACCGACCGACGGTTTGAAATAAATTAATTTCCAGCTACAAAAACAATTTCAAATAATTTTAATATATCTATTAATGCAATAAAAAATATGGATATAACATAAATATTTTTAATTTTATTTTATTTATAATATATAAGGAGGCGCTGACTGTGACGTCATGAAGGGCTGGGTGTCGTCGTCCTATAATTTTAAATTAAGAAAAAACTAATGAAGATGATTTTTTTCCGGGGATAAAACCAATACCAAGTGCATGATTCTTTGAGATATGTAAAAAATCTCCCTATGTGAAATTTGATGTGAAAATAACCCTTCCCTGCCTATCGTCGATCAGTAATACTACCACTTCCGGTTTCCGGATATACACCAAAAGTTGATCCATTCATCATACTGATGCATCAAGTAAATATACCAAATTTATCAAAATCCGTTTAACCGTTCAAGCTGTACACGTCTATACGGACACACAGACGGACAGACGGACGGACAGACATCATGCTAAAAATACCTTTTTTCTGTTAAGAAAATGCATGATTTGTGGAGATCTGTAAAAATCTCCACATGTGAAATTTGGTGTGAAAACAAAAAAAAACACCCTTACTATCGTCGGTCGGTAAAAAACAAAACAAGAATTTACTATTTACTAAAAAAAGTTATTCCAAAGAGGAACGGATAGATAACGATTTTCGCAATGTGAAGAGGAGATTTAGGAGGGTGAATTTGGACACCCATCGATGGAATATTCAAAAACCTATATAAAATAAACAATATAATATTTCCTAATTCTCCTCTCCGCCAGTTTTCTAGTTATTGTACCCATTGTATCTGCAATGCCATGGTTTTATTGTTTGTTTATTATTTTTTTAATGTATATTTTTTTTATTTCATTATATAAAATAATGCTTGAATGTTCATTTCTATATTTGTTTTATTTCTGTTTCTTTTATATTTTTTTTAAAAAAATCCTTGCATTTTTACTTAACCAATGAATTTGCAAACATCCGTTTAAAAGGAAGATTATATTCTTGTAATGTTGATTTCGTATAGAAATGATAATAATGGAGAGTTAAGAGAATTAGATTGGATAAGATGTGGCAGAAGGGGAAAGGGGTTGATGGATTGTTTTGGTTGATAATAGCCAAGGCTTGATTTTGCGGGACGGTCCATTGATTGCTCCTTTCGCATTGGATTGTAAGGGGAGGGGAAAGGTGAGATGTTGCAAAGGGATGCAAATATACCGTACAGCCGAATCGGTTACAGTTCAAACCAAATCGAGAGAAACGTAATTGTATTTTTTTTTCAAATTAGCTGGAGTGTCTCCACTTGACTATCTCGCAATTTGAATTAGATTAAAAAACATAATATATTATATTTAAATTAAATTGAATTAATTATAAATTATAAATTAAAATTAATAGATAATATTTATTAAATCAAGGTATGATTGGCTCTTTGTTGATGGCACCACGTCACGTGTTGGCGCGTGAGATTTGCAGTATTAAAAAATTAATTCCGGTACTTTCAGCGATCAATCAAACTGAAATTCTATATATAGCAGTTTTATACAATTTTTAATCATTTGAAAAATTTTCAAAGATATATCTTTATTTTTACTGTCACTTTAGAGTAAAAAAAAACAAAACGTGGTAGGTAATGACCCTCTTCCATTTGAGCTACATTTTTCAAAAGTTGATCGAAAACTACGAATTTTGAATAATGCTCGTATACCAAATTTCATGATTCTTGCTCAAACCGTTTTTGCGTAATCTCTTGTCTACATACATACACACAACACACACACAGACATTTTTCTCA
The DNA here is from genome assembly GCA_963082975.1 of Labia minor. NCBI lineage: Eukaryota > Metazoa > Arthropoda > Insecta > Dermaptera > Spongiphoridae > Labia > Labia minor. Next base: position 74,082,963 of record OY720348.1, read on the forward strand.
ACCTTAGTGAAAATGATTCAGGAACCTTCAAAACATATAAAAACATCAAAATCTCGACATCGAAAATCTGTCTGGCGAGATAGTAAAAAGGGAGAAGAGCAGTTGACAACATTCGCCCTCACCTTCCCCTCAATACATATATATATATATATATATATATATATTGTATTCAATAACATACTTACTCATTAGATAGCTTGATTTTTAATTTGATATAAAGCATTCCGATTAGAACACTTATAAATTTATATTGAACAAATTTTAAAAAAATCTAATAGTTTCTACAAGTTTTTAAACCAATAAAAAAATTTCAAATTTTTATTTTTATAGATTACACAAATATGCATTTTTAATATATATAATTTGTATTTTAAACATAATTAGAATTGTATTCAATGAAAAAAAATAATTTGTTATTTTATCAAATTTATCGGATTACCTGAATCACAGTTACGTTGATTAGTATAATAATTTATTGTTAACGAACGAGTTCTAAGTGATTAGATTTCTTCATCCTTAACGCTTAAAATATTTATTGCTTGGTATACTCGAATAAATTTATTTATTTTTCAGCCCTTCAGAGTCCAAAAAACTGCACTCCGTTGATTATAATCTAGAAAATAGCCAATAAGCGACCCTTTATTACTAGTCTAATGATAAAAAAAACTGTGCGTTTGACCACAAGATAGAAATGTAAATTTTAAACAGATCTGAATATTACGTTCAGCTATATTTACTGTTTAGTTCCAACAGAGTATATCCGAATATACTTGATTCAGTGTAATGTAGAGAATGTAGAGCTTAACAAAATGTAACCAATCTACTGCTCAAAGTGTACTTAAAGAAATTGTTACTACAATAAAATGTCTTTCGGGCTTCCTATGAAAGAACAATGCCTATCAAGTCCATTTCCTCCCAAACGGAATACAGTTGTTGTATGATTTACAACCGTTCCTATCAACCTATCTTGATTTTCTTGGACCGTGGTCGTAGCTTTCCAATTTTCATCACGTAGTCTCGTTGGACCACGTTTCCATAAAGCCAAGCAAGAGACGAATTCTGTTGCCAGGTCCGGGACCTTTAACGGGTCCACGAGCTTGAACGACAGACGTCCTGAGAGGAGTTTCTTTACTTCAATATAGAAATGAAAGTTGAAAACTTACAATCAGGTTAAAAAAAATATTCAAATTTTAGATAGTGGTGGGGGAGGAGTAATTTAAAATTCCCTCACTTTAATCGTTTCCATGGAAGAATCTACGATAAGTACACACCAGTATCGTTTTAAGTACATTTATAACCTCCTAATATACAAGTTAGGTTTAGATAAATAATTATATTTTTTCAAAGGAGAGGAATATTAATCCAAAATTTATAAATATTATGCTAAACTAAAATGCTAATAGATGATAATTCAAATTCTATTACAGCTCCAAGATGTCATATATATCATTTAAATAAAATTAAAAAATGCAATAATCAATTGAAAAAATTAAAATAAAAAAAACAAAACATAATCATCATAATAATTATAATTTGTAAAAAAATGATATATTTATTCCACCTGTTTATTTGTTATTTATAACATGTTTGTCGAAATTAAAACAAAAATGTAATAATTAATGATATGTAAATATATGAATAAAACAAATACTATGAAAGCGTAATTATTTATTGTTTTATTAATTATATTATAAAAGTCAATGGTTTTTAAAAAGAATTTTCAAAATAAATTCATTTAGCTGTATTAATAGAAATATATTTTTAAATTCTATATATAGATATATTGATAGATTTTGAAAATAACACAATATTTTGTAATATATATTTGCCAATGATCATGTTCAATTCAAAACAGATGTTAATCTATCTATTTTTTTATAACTTTATATATATATAACATTCTATTGTCTATTTCTATTTAAGTCCACATTCCTCCAAACGTTCCTATCCTGTGCCATTTTCGGCCAAATTCAATTCTCCCCAAATTCATTCATCTACGTTATCTATTATTCTTCTTGGTCTCCTTCCACTTGTTATTTTCCTTATTATTAATTTTTTTTTTTTTAAATAATCTGATTTCACGATGAGTTACTTCTCGAGAAAAATAAATGTTTAGGGTTCTGTACCGGGATTTCTCTAGAATTCTCGTGAATTAAAAATATTACCTTTTTGTGCTATATTTTTGAATCATAGGTACACGCACCGTTCAAGGAGTCCTATAAGACAAGAAACTGATCCAAAACAACATTGAAGTTAACATTTTTATTAATAAACTATCCGAAACCGTTGCAAACGGTGTTTGCAATTTAAGCTTAAAATAAATTTATCGTGTTTTGCAGCAATTAATTAAAAAAATATATTTTTCGTATGATCCCAATAGAAAAGATTTCTAATTTAGGGAGTAGCGTCCCTGCCCTTAATTATTATAATAAAATATATTTTAATTTTTATAAATTATGTATTTATTATTTGTATATGTAATTAAAAAATAAATATATATATAAAAAGTATTTGTTGGTTTATACTACCTATCCTAGAATCATAAAAGATAAAATAGATAAATTAGTAATAGGTAAGGAGAGATCAAGAGGTAAAGCTAAAGTATAACCTGAAAAGATAGTAAATAAGTAGATTAATAGACAAAAGGATTGAAAAATATAAAATAAACAATAATTTTTATGTAAAAAATAATTATTATAAAATAATGAAAAAAAATATAAAAAATATATAGTAAGACTTATTAGAAAGACTTTGGCGGGTAACGGGGTAGTCTCTTCTCTATGATCTCAATAGAAAAGATTTCTACTTCAGGGATTGGCGTCCCTGCCCTCACGTGAGCTCATGATTTCTTCTAAATCCCACTTCTACCTGGAGGAATCATGTCCTTTAACCGCGTCCCATCCATTCCCTTACTCTTACTCTCCACCCCACCCCCCACCCCTGATCATTCAAAAAATCAAATTTATTTGGATGAAGGAGAATACCTAGCATAGATTCATTAATAAAGAAAAAAAAAATGAAATCTTGTGTCTCTTATAGAGGGGGGGTTAATTCAAATATATCCATATTAGGTCACTTTTCCGATTAGCAAAACCCCTTATATTCACGAGTGAGACATGTCTTAGGCCCGATTCACACACAAGTGGCGTATGGCACTGGCGTGGTCCTGGCGTGGTTCTTAAGATTATGTGAGTAAATTATTTTAATTAAGAAAATTTGATCTCATAATTGGATTTTCACGTAAGATTTTAATATATAATATATTTTTTAATATTATTTTTATAGTAGTTTAGTGTTATGCTAATTTTATATTTTATTTTTATTTTGTTTACTTTGATTTTTTTTTAAATAAATTAATAACATTTAAAGTAGCATAAAAAAAGTAGCACAAAAAACACGTTTTTATAATTAAATGCTGGCAAAATATAAAATTTGATTAAAAAGTTGAAATGAATAATGAAATGGTCTAGAAGTGGCGTGCAAAGTCCCTACGAGCCACCGGTCGCGTCGGAGTGGAGTGGTCTTCGTGCCATTTTCCACGCCTCCAACACGCCATATCTGTGGGTATTGAGTCATAAGCTAATGCAATTACATTAACAAACCTGTTCCACGCCAGAACCACGCCAGTGCCATACGCCACTTGTGTGTGAATCGGGCCTTATGTGCCTCTGAGAGGACCCACCTCCTCAACGCTTCATATTAGTAAAAACTTGGAACTCATATTTATAGTACGCTTTGGAGAATTAGAAAAACCAAGCAAATCAATGTATTTCATTTTATTAAAATTTTTGACTAAATCTTGTAAATGGTGACCAAGACAAATCCATTGACCATAATTTTAGCCAGATTCTAAATAAAATTGATTTTTCTTATCATTAAATAGAAATTTTTAATTAATTTTCATATCGGTTTATTTTTACAGGCGAACAAAAATCTTGCCTCATAACAACAGGTAAAACCTGTACGAATCGATTCATTATGAAATGTAGATTCTTTTTCACTACTATTATATAATTATACGGTGCATCGTTGATTAAATATTAATTATTGAATTTTGACAGATGGAAAAGATTTGCCGCCATGTTGACCCCTCCGGCACCTCCCCTCGCTTCCAACCCCCCTCCCTCCTGGCATGCCTGCCTGCTTGCCAGTGAGCTTCGAGCGCATTCAGTCGCCATTCCCTTTCCAGTGGAAGACGTTGACCGGCCTCACCACCGAAATCATCCCTCAATCAAGAATGAATTGTAAATTTATTGATTCCTATTAATTTAAATGAAGTTTAATAAATTTTAGAAAAGATTCAAATAAAAATCTAATTTTATAAAATATAGATTTATAACTTTTTACTGCTATATTAATTAAATATATTTATAAATTTCGCCGCCATGTCGTTTGGCCGCCAATTCAAATGCTTGGCATCTCTTGTTTACCACCCATGGATGAGATTCAACTGCCTTTGGCCTTATTTCCCTAACTAATACACTATTGCTTACAATATACTCTACATTAATTTTACATTTTCATGTTTAATTTTTATAAATTATTTGATTTCATTAAGTTAAAGTATTATATTACAATCGAAACTAGTATATTTTTATTTTTTTTATATCTTATCTTATTATACTAGCAAAAATTGTATACGATAATAATATACGATCAACTATTTGAATATATTTTCCATCTTGAAATGAAAATTAAGTTATTTTAATTAACTTGTACCAATTCAGGAAAAAAATTTTTGAAGGGTCAATTTTAGAGAATTGATTTAACAATTGTAATAAATAATTAAAAAATTGTTAAAATTTTAAAGTTATAATAATAAATTGTATAAATTTGATAAAGGGAAGAACGATAGCTAACGATAATATAATGTCAGAAGAGATTTATAATTTTATTATTTTATCTACATAAAAATATTTAATATTTCATTAGATTTTCAGTAGACATTTATTATTACGGGAAGATCATCAGTATTCATGGGTATATAGGGCCGAAGTGGTGCTAAAAATAACACCTGTAAAAATTTAAATTCAAACTTTGCAATATGAAATAATTCCGGAAAAAAACGTAATTTTTGAATTTATAATAAATATAAAATGATTTTTCAAGAATATTTAGATAATATGAAAATGTCACTGAATGAAAATATTAATTACAAGACGTAAAAATTAAATAAATTATCTGAAAACGGATTCTATAGTAAGATTGAATGAAAATTTATCATATAATTAAGTGAAAGGGTGAAATGACTACTCATGAAATGTTCCATTGAATTAGCTCATCGATGGACCGACTTTACTTTATTAACCCCATTCAGAGTTTATCGAGTAGAGTTTCATATCCAGCAAACTTATAACTTGTCAGAGTTAAATGACGAATATGTTCTCTCCCTCTTACTCTCTAGATATATATATATATATATATATATAAGTAAAATCGTAATTCCCGCTTACATTTGCATCTTAAAATTAGAATAAATATATTAATTATTTTATAAATAAAGATGATAATTTATTCAATATATATATATATATATATATATATATATATGTATAAAGCACATCCAAAGTATATAAACTTGAAGAGAGAAAGAGATCATTTTAATCTCATAATTCTTGATGCTAATTCCGTGTGTGCATCTCTTTTCACTCTCATTTTTTTACCTCATCCTCTATCCATCAAAGTTAATTGCCCTTTACACCCCAGTCGAGGTTTCTTCCTTCTCAGAATACAAAAACCAAAAAAAAAAAATATCTTCACACCCAAAAGTTGTTTGAAAAATCAAACTATACAAGTTCAAAAAAATATTCTATTTATATACCATATATCTATATTAATGATCTTTTTTAACTAAGAACTTAAACAATAAATATTAAAAAAGAATCAATTAAAACACTCCATTTCCAATTTATTTATTATAATTATAACGTTTTTATCAATTTCGCTTCATGTTTGTCTCCTTGTCTGTCTGTTCGCTCTTATGACAAATTGAAATCGATTTTTCATCCGCTTTAAACTTAGTTAGACTTTTGAAAATTCTTATAGATATTTCAATGGATCCCTAGAAGGTATGCAAGTAATATAATTTAATTATAATTAATTAATTTTAATGCAATTGGAACATAATTGTGAAAACTATTAACAAAGAGATAGTCAACTATCCTTGTGGACAGATACATATTAAAAGTCATCTTGGGTCAACGAGCTTATGTTTTTGCCTCCGCTGTTCGAATCTTGCCAAAACACTTTTTTTTTTAAGTGTTAAATATTTTTTTTACAAATTTATTAATTTTTATTATTTTAAAACGCAAATTAAACTAATAATTATGGCAATTAATTTTTTGTGCATAAATAAACATATATAAAAAAACTATATATATATAAACAGCCTGGTCTTACATATATATTATAAATAAAATAAAATTAAAAATATTTATGTTCTATCCATATCTGTTGTAAAAAAATCTCCTCATGTGAAATTTGGTGTGAAAATAACCCTTCCCTTCCTATCGTCGATGGCTAATACTACCACTTCCGGTTTCCGGATTTGCACCAAAAGTTGATCCATTCATCATACTAATGCATTAAGTATATATACCAAATTTCATCAAAATCCGTTGAAGCCGTTCAAGCTGTACGCATCTATACGGACGGACGGACGGACAGACATCATGCTAAAAATACTTTTTTCTGTTTAGAAAATGCATGATTCGTGGAGATATGTAAAAATCTCCACATGTGAAATTTGGTGTGAAAACAATACCTACCTTACTATCGTCGGTCGGTAAAAATATTTATGTTCTATGCCTATCTGTTTTTTTATTACATTAATAGATATATTAAAATTATTTAAAATTGTTTCTGTAGCTTTAAATTAATTTACTTCAAACAGTCGGTCGGTTCGGACCTGGCCACAGGTCAACTTATTTTGTTAATAATTTATTTTTATTTTTTATTTTTTTTGTTAATTATTATTACATTTTTATTTGTTGGAAAATTATTTCTACTTTATTAATTGTTAATAGTTATTACATTTTAATTAACAGTTTTCGGAATAAGTATATTCTCTTATTATAGAGATTCTTATTGTTGTTGTTTGTAAAATTAAAATATTAATAAAATTTATCAAAATAATAAGTTGAAAAGATTTCCAATTATTTTTATTTATTTATTATACATTTTTCAATGTAACCATGGTAACCATAAATAGACTTTTACCAAAATATTACTAATTAAATTAATTTTGGATAAATTAATTTTGGATTTAACTACACTAAAACCTTCCATGGGATGCCCACAACAATCCCTGAAAGTTTCACCGCAATCAGACGGGTAGTTTTTGAGTTTTTGACAGTCACACACACACACAGACAGACAGACATTGCCTTTTATATATATAGATTACCTTTTTTATTTATTTATATATATATATATATATATATATATTTGAAATGGTTATGATTTGTTATGGTCGTTAAAGGTTGGAGTATAAAGTATCTAGTATATTTCCCATTCAGCGGGCAGATCTGCTTATGTTTTATTAAACAACATCCACCTACATATGTTTTAGATTTTCAATCAATATTGGTTGATAACATGCTTACTACATATTTACTAAATTGTTCATAACTGTATTCACATTAAATACCAGTGATGTATTGGTAAAATAAGAAGTAAGGGAACGAATAGTGGGAGCAAAAAAGTCCTATTTTCCGTAAACTATTTTTTCTTATATAAGTTTTTATTTTTTCTTATTCTTACTTATGCAAAATATATTAACGAACATAAAAAAAGAAATTCTAACTGTAGATTTAAGTGGGAGATGTCGGGAAATGAAAAAGTACTGGAACTTTTTCCTGTTCTGAAAAAAGGTAAGGGAACGTCGTTCCCCCGCGTTCCTCTCCCAATACACCACTGTTAAATACCTGTACTTGAAAGATAATATTTTGTATATATTTCGTTCTTTTTCTCCATTGTTTTTCAAGAAAGCCACAGAATTGGAAATGATTTTGATAAATTAACTTAAAACATCAAGACGAGGGGACCAGCCTTATTCAAATTATGATTTTTCAGTATATATATATAAATATGTGTATGTGTATGTGTGTATGGGAAGTAAAAACAACAAATCATAAAGGCAAATGAAATGTATTTAATATGCACAGCCGTTGTTTCAGTGTTCAGTGGGGCGGCGTTTCAGGGCTGCTGTTGTCGAGTGTCATGCTGAAGCAAGGATCGCTTAACGGACAAATGATATATGATGACAGACAATTCCACTGGGAAGAAACCAACCGAAACGATCTTGAAAGACCGAGAAGCGCCCTCTTCGCCATTAGATTATTACGCTTAAGGAGCACTTGTCGGGTAGTACTATCCATTTAACATAACATGATTGAAAAAATATTTTTTAAGAAACACCACCATCTTTTTTTTCATTTCAATAAATCATCGGAATGTTTTTTTTCTATTTTCTAGAAAGTCACTATGCCAGGAAAAGTGAGGTTTGTGAAACGAAATAATCGTTAATAGAATTGTAGATTAGAACCTAGAATTTTGTTCAAGTTCGTATAGTACAATAATTGCTCGAGTGGATCTAATTAAAAATGCTTTAATAATGTCACATGTTCCGATTTTCAAAGGAAAAGTTCGAAAACGAGCGAACAATAACGTAGTCTACGTGAATATAATAACGAGTGAGTAAATCAAAAGGTTAAGAGATGACTAACAGTAAGTAACGTGCAGCCCTGCCACCCTCACTCCAACCCTTCCTTCCTTTCCCTTCTCATCCAATATCTACCTTTTTGTATACCATTCTCATCTACCTTCTAGAATATTTAACAATTTCCATCGATTTTTTAAAAGATTGTTCGATTAAGTTCCTTTTGGACATACGAACTACAAATAGAATCATAAAAAATATAATTTGTTTTAACGTTTTATTCATTCTTTTAATGAATTGTTTCCATGACAAAAATAAGAAACCAAAATAAAATAAATCAGTTTAAGAGAAATGCTCCTTTTCCTGTTTAGTCATATTAAACATGAAATCATAGAATTATTCTCTTGATGTACTCCGAATATTTTTTAAAAAATTGTTATGTCTCCAATATTTTTTGTTATAAAATAAATAAATATTTTTCAATTCAAGATTAACTTAAGCTCTTGAGGAAAAAAATGTTCTTTAAATAGACCGTGACCCATCCTTTTTACCATATAAAATACCTTGATATAGAACATATAATTTATAGTGGATTCTATAAAATATCAAGCTGTCGACAAAACAAAATAACTACGTAGTCTTTAAATAAACAATCAATCATTTTGCCAATTTTTCCGGGTTTGACTGAAAAAACGGTTATTTAAATATTGATTTCTATATTATATTTTGGAATTCCGATTAATCAGGTTGGTATGATATTCTTGGGTGGGCTGATTTTTATTCTCCTAATTGGTTGTTCTTGTCTATTCCTAACTCCAAAATGGAAAAGCTATCCGATAACATTCTCCCTTTCGGCAACATCTCCATTTCAAAATTAATTGACAAATTTTCAGTATTTTATATCCAATTTATTCTTCTTTGAGTGAGGGATAAACCGACTTAAAAAAATATGTTACATTTTCCCCAATGTACATTGAATATCGGGCAGTTTGTCATTAGGCCCAATATTGCATTCCAAGTGGATCGACTTTTTTTATTTATTTAGCAATTTCTCCTTGTATGTAAATTTAGATGATATCTCTTCTAAATATTTTTTTAAAGAAATGAAAAATAAGCATGGAATGATTGGGGATCATATATTATATAAAGTTTTCAACTATATTAATAAAATTTATTGAATGTGGCAGAAGTTATTGACTTTTTTAGATAAAAAATACTTCATTATCAGTGGATATGAATATAAAGAAAGAACATTAACATAGGATTATGATGATAGGAGAGAATAATTGAAAATTTTTCAAATTTTATAAGTAGGTGAGGTGATAACATATCAACTTATTTCATTTATTTGCAGTTTTTTTTTGGGGGGGGGGAATTTAGCAGGATATAATATAAATATCTGTCTTGTAATGGCAAAAATGGTTGAATGTCGGCATAGAAACTTCATAGATTCTCGTCGAGGCATAAAATATTTTTATTTGATTTTCAAATAATTTTTAATCTTTTATAGGCTTTTAGCAATTTTTTTTTAGGAATTGATCTCAATTTTGTTTTTTATATTATTTGTAATTAATATATATTAACAAAGTTAAGAAGATAACAACAAAAATCGTTTCTAAGATGAGATTTTTTCATGACTAAAGGTACTTTATAAATATTTAGGAACATATTTTTTATAAAAGAGAGAAACATTAACTTAAAAATCATTTTTGAAATTCAACGAAAGTTAACTTAATAAAATGTTTTTTCTAATAAATCTTGATTTATAGTTAATACCACATTCTCTAAAGAAAAATTCATTTTGAAAACAGATTTCAACTAACTTTGCAGATTACATACAAACGAAGTGTTGATTTGTTTTATAATTCTTCATAGTTGGAAGAAAGAGCGATTAATGATAGCCGCGAGTAATATTTATCCTGGAAAGGGAAAAAGAAAGTTGAAATCAAGTTTAGGCGTAGGTACTTTGTAAATTGGACTTAAAGGATTGAAAGTTGTTTAGTTAGAGGGATAGGAAATTGCACTTAGCATGTATGAAAAAAAAAAATTTCCCAACTTTATATGTATACCTAGTTATTAGGAAGTTAGGAAGTTTATTGTTACTTTAAAATTTAAAAATCACAATGTAATTCTAAATTCAATAAAAATAGAATTTATGTAATAGGTTAAACATATTTGAAGAATTTTGTCAATAAATTGTGGTTAATAAAAATATTGCAAAATTATAGTATTATTATAGGTAAAATGACTTCTTGGTGACTGCTTCTGTGCATACTTGAGAGTTGCCATATAAGTTCTATAAATTAATATTAAATTAAATGGAATTATAATAAAAAAAACGGAGGCTGACTAAAGTGGTGCTTAATTTACGATCGATAATAAAATAAAATGAATGACAAAATAGATTTCTCCATGAAATTTTGAATCTTAAATTTGGATAAATGAGAACCTAAACAAGTAAATGTTTATATTGAAGGATTTTATACTTTTTTTGTAATTTTACATTTCAATAGATGATTAAGACGGACCCTTACTCACATAAAGTTAGATGAGTACAAATGGGGGGAGCTGGTCACTTACAGAGGAATGAAAAGAGAGGCCAAATTGTAATAAAAATGGAATGTAGCCTTTTTATGAGCTGGAAATGGTCTATAAACAACCATGGATAGAAATATCAACTGAAAGTTTATACCTCGACCGAAAATATTTTAACGGAAATATACGTTTTAAGCTACATCGTGGACAAAAAACATCCTTTTTATAAATTTGCCTCTCAAGTAAAATTAATCATTTATAAATAATTGTTCCAATTTTATACTTCAAAAGCTATTGGGATATAAGCCCAAATGATTCTATTTGAAATTATTAAATTTTAAATTTTTCTTAATTTGAATACTTACTGTTTTTGTTTCAGATAAATGCGATTGGAGCTCTGAATAGATTTAGAAATATTTCTTCTTCCTAAGGTGCCGTCTCCCTTTCAGAGTTTGGCTATCATCATGACTAGGATAGCCTTATAAGCTGCCTAGCTATGATAATTCTTCTTGGGAATGTTACTGCGGTAGGTTCCCGTTGCCCTCCGCATATATAGAACCAGGAACTGACAGTTCCTGGAACCGGAGGCAGCTGATGTTAAATTTAATTTTATTTAAAAAATTTGTTCTTAGTTGGAATTGAACGCCGACTTCTCTTGTGTAGAAAATTGCTATGCTACACTCTCGGCTAGCTGCCTCCTTTAGAAATATTTAAAAACAACAAAAAAGTTACAAATTCAGTAACGCCACCCAAATAGATAGATAAATGTTCGATTTATTTTTTTTTTTTTTCTGATATAATTTTCGAATAATGATTTACAACAATGGTTAAAACAGAGAGGATCGTATTGATTATAAATGAGTGTGTCAGTCATTCCAACTTAATGATCAATCGTATAATTATTATCAAATGGCCAGCAAGAAAAACCGAATCTCTAACTAATTAGTTAATGGTGATGGGAGGTATTGAAAAAACGATTTATATATATATATATATATATATATATATATGACTGGAAGGAATAATTAATATTGATAGTAATTAGTGTAATTAAAATGAATGTGTGTACCTGTTAAATTGAACCGATACATTTGAGTCAACACAGGATACCTAGAAATACATCCATTTTCATAAAACAATTTTAAAAACAAATTGAAAATCAAATGGATTCCAATAAAAATAAATCTATAACGAGTAGTATTTTTTTCTGGAACGATTAATTAGACATGTGCGACTGTATGTGTATGTGAATATTAAAGTAATTTTCGTCCAAATTCATTCATCTACGTTATCTATTATTCTTCTTGGTCTCCTTCCACTTGTTATTTTCCTTATTATTAATTTTTTTTTTTTAAATAATCTGATTTCACGATGAGTTACTTCTCGAGAAAAATAAATGTTTAGGGTTCTGTACCGGGATTTCTCTAGAATTCTCGTGAATTAAAAATATTACCTTTTTGTGCTATATTTTTGAATCATAGGTACACGCACCGTTCAAGGAGTCCTATAAGACAAGAAACTGATCCAAAACAACATTGAAGTTAATAAACTATCCGAAACCGTTGCAAACGGTGTTTGCAATTTAAGCTTAAAATAAATTTATCGTGTTTTGCAGCAATTAATTAAAAAAATATATTTTTCGTATGATCCCAATAGAAAAGATTTCTAATTTAGGGAGTAGCGTCCCTGCCCTTAATTATTATAATAAAATATATTTTAATTTTTATAAATTATGTATTTATTATTTGTATCTGTATATAAAAAATAAATATATATATAAAAAGTATTTGTTGGTTTATACTACCTATCCTAGAATCATAAAAGATAAAATAGATAAATTAGTAATAGGTAAGGAGAGATCAAGAGGTAAAGCTAAAGTATAACCTGAAAAGATAGTAAATAAGTAGATTAATAGACAAAAGGATTGAAAAATATAAAATAAACAATAATTTTTATGTAAAAAATAATTATTATAAAATAATGGAAAAAAAATATAAAAAATATATAGTAAGACTTATTAGAAAGACTTTGACGGGTAACGGGGTAGTCTCTTCTCTATGATCTCAATAGAAAAGATTTCTACTTCAGGGATTGGCGTCCCTGCCCTCACGTGAGCTCATGATTTCTTCTAAATCCCACTTCTACCTGGAGGAATCATGTCCTTTAACCGCGTCCCATCCATTCCCTTACTCTTACTCTCCACCCCCCCCCCCCACCCCTGATCATTCAAAAAATCAAATTTATTTGGATGAAGGAGAATACCTAGCATAGATTCATTAATAAAGAAAAAAAAATTGAAATCTTGTGTCTCTTATAGGAGACTCTTTAGACTCCCGCTTATATATATTTATAATTTACACCTAACGCTACTTGTATAGGTAAAATGTCACTTCCGGTAGTCAGATCATGATGAAATTTGGTATCTGAATTTTTTTCATATTTTTAAATCTATATACAAAATAGGAAGCAAATATCTCAAAGTAAACTGGTACTTTACTTGAAAGGTAAGCGCAACCAATGTAGGTAAAGTACCACTTCCGGTTAACCGATTTTGACGAAATTTTGATAGAAATCTACAAACTGTGAATAATATCGGTGTACCAAATTTCGAAGTCCTAGCTTGATTAGTTTTTGAGTAAATTTGCTCACAGACATTACATACATACATACATACACACACACACACACACAGACATAATTCGAAAAATAGTATTTTCCGTCTCAGGGAGGTCTAAAACGTCAAGATCTATCGAAATCTCGAAGTCGAAATTTTTGACGATTCCAATACTTCCCTTATAGGAAGTATGCGGGAAAGTAATAATAGTGTTAAACCATTTTACTTTATAATTTAAACTAATTAGTTTGTTTATTTTTATTGTTGTTAAAACATAATAATAATAACCTAATTATCTATTTATATGCGGGAAAGTCGAGGGGAGGACACTTCCGAATTTTTTAATAAATTAACTATAAATAAAATACATATATTCTCTAGAGTTATTATGGTAACCCAGAGGTTCCCAAACTTTTTCGGTATACGGCTTCCATAATACATCGGATTTTTTCCGCGGCTCCCTTAATTAGGGTGACCAATTTCGAAAACACCAAACCGGGACAAACGGTTTACCTTTTTTTTTTTTTTTGTTTTTTTAGAGACAATGAAAAAATTTTGTTTTTAGACACAAATTGAAAATATTTTGAAAAAAGTACGAAATGTTCAAAAGCTTGGTCCAAAAAACGGTTGAGTTTATTTTTATCCCAGGGAGCCGCGTCTCACAGTTTGGGAATCACTGTGGTAACCCAATGAATAATATCAATTTATTTTGAAATGAATTAATTCAATAAAAATAGTTAAAGAGAAAAATACAAATAAAAAACATAATAGTTAAGTCCAAGAAAATTAAACTTGAAAAAATTGACATATCAACAAGAATAAATTTTAATGAAACATTCGGTCCCATTTGAAATTTCATGATTTATTTGCTTAATGAGTATTTCAGTAAATGTTGATTTCTTTCAATATGGAATAAATGATGAATTATTTGATATCCAGGATTTTTTGATATCTAGGATTTTTTTTCAGATTGATAATAGAAAATATGTGATTTGTCAAACGATACGAGTCAATACGGAAATAGAAAATGTATTGAATTGTATTTGTATTTTGGTATGTTGTCCCTCTTCTAGAGTGATGTTCTAATATATCCATTTGATTATTGTACAATTCGGTATATATATATTAATTTATTTTTATTTATTTATCTTATATAATAATATAATTATCGATTTATTATGTAATAAATAAATATTTGATTTATTATTTCAATTCTATTAATTACATTTACTTCTATTATTTTTTTTAATTGAATATAACAAGTTGGTTGTTCTATTTCAATTTGATTGAGCGAACAAAAATGAATTGAATGAGTCTTGATCATGTGAGGCATACCCAATGGCGCCTTATATATATATGTACTATACTATGTAAAGATTGTAAGTAATTAAAATGTTAGCAATTCATCGTTGAAAAATGAAAGCATAAATCCTAGATGATAATTAACCATATTTTCGTTAAGTCTCCCTGCAACTCTCGGTTTATTTATCTTCGCCTAAAAGTGAAAAAGTGATTTCAAATGGACAACAACCGCCTGCAACGCGACATTTGCTTTCTTTTTATGTCCGTTGCTGAAAGTTGGAATAACATTAAGGGAGTCCAGTGTACCGGGATGTTTAAAATACAAAGGACTGGATTGGTGGAGGAGAGAGAGAGAAAGGTGTATGGGGTGGGTATGGGGAGGGGGGGAGGGTGTTGAATTTGCTAGGACACAAGTTGCACTCCTGTCCTGCCATAAAATGGATGGTAAATGTCAACTCGCTTAAGTGAGAATCAACACAAGTGCTTGTATGACAAATTAATTAATTAATTAGAACAAAGAATGGTCTTCGAAAGCGAAATGTTGAATTTACTCTCGAGACAATTATATTTTAATTAATAATCACGCATGAGCTCCTGGCGGCCCGATTATCAACATAACCATTTCACTGATAGCCCATAGACCCTTCCCCCTTCCTTTCCTCCCTCGCAATTCCATGGAACGCAGGTAGAATCGCCAAATGGAAGTAATGAATGGAGAAGGCCTCTCTAAATTGGAATCCGATGCTAAACAAAAGGGCTCATTCATAGGTACCGAGCTTTTATTGCTCTTTTCTCTTTTCAATGAAAATGAAGTCGACTTTAACAAAATACATGCAAATTATGATTTTTTTTTATCAACTGACCAAATAAATAGGAATTGGACAGGTTTTATAGAAAGATGCTAAAGATGCCCGCCTCCCAAACAGATATTCATTTTTATAATAATATTGTATTATTTTTTTAAATAATAACTTATTTTATTTTATTTATTTTTAAAGGAAAAATTTAAAAAATAAAATTTGGAGCTGGAAATGAGGTTGAACCGCAATGTTCAGAGTATAAATACCTGCCTTCGGTTATTCCTTAAACTTCAGCAATGAACAAAAGTGAACGTCACTCTCAGGCCAGCTTCTTACTACTATTGTGTAGTTATTCAAGGTCAATATTTTTTATTTTATTTTTTCTATTTTAATTTATTTAACTTTGGTAGGTCAGCTCCATTTATTAATCATCGAAATGGAAGATCTTTGCTTTTTCAATCCATATGATTATTATTTAAATTATAGACTAATTACTTATTTCGTTGTACAATGAATGAAAATATTTTAATTATGGTTATTATTAGATTATACTTGTATATCTATATTCTCACAAAAGACAAATGAAAAGAATTCAAAGTAAATATTGAATAGGAGTAACAAAATATATTGAAAACTTTATTGATGGAAAATTAAACTTTGTTAAAGTTTGTTATGAAAGCTATTTTCTCCTTTTTAATTAATTAAACTAAAGCGTTGGAAGAATATTGAATTATATATAATCAATTCATTATTATTAATTAACAATTAAATCGAATCGAAGTATTGTTTTACTACGTGGACTGAAAAGTCCCAGGTACTAGAAAATGAATAGGACTCATTTCGAGAGGCTCATCTGTCACTAGTTTATGTATGAAGCATCATGACATTTCGTCCATTCGTTTACAAGCTACAGCCGTTTGAGTGACGCTACTTTCGCCTTCATAAGAAAAATGGAAAAACAGGAATATCGTGTCTTGATTAAACATTGTTTTTTAATGGGAAAAACTTGTGAACAATCATTGCAGTGTTTGCAGGAATGTTATCCCACATCTGCTCCTTTGGGAACAACAGTTTATCAAGACGCGATATTCCTGTTTTTTCATTTTTCTTATGAAGGCGAAAGTTGCGTCACTCAAACGACTGTAGCTTTTGAACGAATGGACGAAATGTCATGATACTTCATACATAAACTAGTGACAGATGAGCCTCTCGAAATGAGTCCTATTCATTTTCTAGTACCTCACCTATTGAAAATCGTGGGACTTTTCAGCCCATTATTAGTTTAATTTTTTATTCTTGATATAATTATTTTTTGGTTTTGTTTTTAGTTTAATAAATTCTAACTTTTCGAATACCACAACAACTTATATTATATATAGACATGATTTATACAATCATTAATATTCAGTAAAATAAATCTAGTTGAATTGATATCCATCTTTAATGATCCATGAAGTGAATAGCTTTTCCCTTCCAGACCATTTTGACCACCAATCGGATCCAATCTCTTCGGTTTTGGAACCATCCGAAGGTACTGATCAACTGGACAGGAATCGTTGATAGTACTCGATCGTTATACTTTAACCCATGTTTAATTATGATTTTGAAAAATTGATCAGACAATTCGTGAGGGATTTGCAAATTTTCTTATATATTATTTATCCATTGGAAGGTGAATATTTCCACTTGGCTTTTATCTACCTTTTGGCAGATTTCACCAAGTGAAAAAAATATTAAATCAAACTCTTTGCACACATCTACACTCGTAGAGTCGATCATAAAAAAAAATAAAAAAAAATCTTTCTATTCTTTTGTTCACCTTTAAAAGATGTAATCAATCAAAATTCAACTTAGTAGAAATTTTATCAAACGTTTTTTTCCTCTCTCTCCAATATTGATGGTGTTTTAAAGGAATAATATCTGTTCTCCTCGGGCTGCATTTCTTTTCGAAATACATTCCCATAGTAATATTTTATATACGCTCATAGACTGGCACTTCCAACTGCCAAACCACTAAAACCTTCATAGAAAAATCAACTTGCAATAATAATGTGTAATATTTACTTTTAGCCATTCATAGATCTAATAAATTATTTTTTTTACCCTTTCACGAACAGCAGTTTTTCAGAGATCTCTGTTTTGCTTTGTTTTTTATTATCTAAATTTATATAGGTAGGCTATATATCGAAGACCCAACTTTTGTTATTTATAAAATGTTTTTTTATTAAATGAGGATGACAACTTTTTTATTTTGTTTGCTTATTTTATATTACAACAATAAAAGTCAAAGTAATTTTTAACATTTCGATTAAAACTAACGTAATTAGAACATGTGCTGTCATTTTTTACTCCAAAATTATACCAATCTACCATAGATATCTCTAGAGAGAGAGAGAGAGAGAGAGAGAGAAAGAGAAAGAGAGATAAATAATCATTGTTACTATCTCGTTAGAGATAGAATTGCGATAAAGAAAATTTTCGATGTCGAGATTTTGATGTTTTTATACGTTTTGAAGGTTCCTGATCACTAAGGTTGAGAAAAATGTCTGTGTGTGTGTATGTGGGTATGTAGACAAGATTACGCAAAAACGGTTTGAGCTAGAATCATGAAATTTGGTACACAGGCATTATTCAAAATTCATAGTTTTCTATCCACTTTTGAGAAGTGTAGCTCAAGTGGAAGAGGGTCATTACCTACCATTTATACGTTTTGATTTTTATTCCTCTAAAGTGACCGTAAAAATAAAGATATAGGTTTGATAATTTTTCACATAATTAAAAATTGTATAAAACTGCTATATATAGAATTTCAGCTTGATTGAATTGCTGAAAGTACCCGAATTAATTTTTTTAACATGACTGCAATCACGCGCTAACACGTGACGTGGTGCCATCAACAAAGAGCCACACACGCGCTGGTTTAATAAATATTAATTATTAATTTTAATTTATAATTTATAAGTCGTTTTAGGTATAATTTTCATAAGAAATAAGAACCTAGATTGATAATTGATTTTGGTATATATAGTATGATTAGTATTAAATGAATTATTTATTATATATTTACAAGCCTCTCCTTTTTTATTATGATTAATTATTAACATTGATTAATTTATTTATAATTACGCGATGAAAATATTATGTAATTGTTCTGTCTATTATAATGAAGAGAGTAAGTGCTTCTGTTCAGTGCTTATCACAACCTCTTAAACATCAATTATAATCCATTGATATTGAATCAACGCTCTGCGTATATCAATCAAGTTTTAATTACATTTCTATTTTTGTGATATATATAATATCATTACAAGTATATATATATATATATATATATTTAGATTCATCAAAAATAAAATTTTATTTAATAATATATTAATATATTAATATATATTATATACATATATAATATATTATATAATATATTTATTTTATTTAATAAATCTAATAAATTATTATTATAATATCCACATAATATTATTTTGTTTTAAATAAAAAGTAAAAGGGAATGAATTTTTTTTTTTCTAATCGTGCGATAAGACACTCGGCTAAATTTCATGGAAAAACAGAATATAAATAAAAATAGAATTAGAATTTATTTATTTTAATATTTATTTTAATAAAATCTTTTAGTTTCCATTGCAAAGCGAATGTGATCGGTTGGGCTGAGTGTCCGTCCACCTGGCCAGGTAATTCATTAATAAGTATTTTATTAATTAATAATAATTAGAAATATTATTTATTTGTTTTCTATCCACACTTTCCATTAAAATGAATATTTTAATTAATTATTTATGATTGTTTTTGGATTAAATTATTTGATTTTTACGACTAAACGTTATCTACTTTTTGATCATTGATTTCATTTTTCATTTTTTAATGCTCTCTTCATCATCTTTGGAATCTATTAATTAATTAATTACAAGTATCCATCAACAAAGAACCAAACATGCGCTGGTTTAATAAATATTACCTATTAATTTTAATTTATAATTTATAATTAATTAATTATATTTTATTTAAATATAATATTTTCTGTTATTGAATCCAATTCAAATTGCCAGATAGTTGAGTGGAGACTCCAAATTATTTAATGTTATATTTAAATTAATGAATTAAGTAAAGTTTTGATTATATGAATTTAAAAATATCATTATTTAATAAAATCTATTTAAACATTAATAGAATTAATTAATTTGATTCTATTAAATAATAAAACAATTCAATTTTTCAACATTATTGATAAATCAAAATAAAAGTGTAAAAATTGAAATGAAAGTGTTTCTAAATCCAAACGAATAAATTCGAACCGAAACGAATAAAACCAAATAAATAGAAATAAAATAATGGAATGTAACGATGTAATTCAGCTCATACTCCACTCGTTTTTTCACAATAACCTTCCTAAATAATCCATTTTCTCAGATTAATATTATTGCCCTTCCTGCTTATGGAGTTCGAATTTTAATGAATTAAAAATCTCTTTAATATGAGTACATCATTTCGATTGTGTAGTTTTGGCAATGTTTGTTGAATTTTCGCTATATACAAACTCATTGTTAATTTAAAGTAGTGTCTCGGTAGTGCATGTTTACTTAAATTACTCTAATTGGATCTAAGCACAACGCACAATTCATCTATAATTTGGTGGTTTCATTGTATGCTTCATGGAAGATATACGAAGAGATTCCTGCATTTTTAATTCATCTCCTTATATTAAAGGAGAAGAGAACAAAAAACCAAACGAACGTCTTATTAAAGGAAAATCAAAATACGATTTTTTTAATTAGTTGTATTTATTTGTAATGACGTTATGTAGAATTAAAATAGATAAAAAAAATTTTATTTTTTCAATACTCCATTGATTTATACGTTTTTAAAGCACTTAGAAAAAAATTTTATGTAATTCTTTATTTTTTGTTTTTTTTTCTTAATGGATTAAAATCTCTTTCATCTCTTTCGAATTGGGCTTTAGTTTCTTCTTCTTGAACCATTTTTGGAATCACATATTTTTTTTTAGATTTTTGTTTGTTGTCATTCGTGGTTTAATGAATCGGTTGTTTTACTGTTATTATAAAAAAAAATTATACATAATTATTTTTTTGCAAAATAAATGAACATTTCCCTACATTTAGTATCTTAATCTCTTTTTACGATCTTGTGTTGTATATAATTGTTGTCGTTGGCTTTTAATGTTGTTCGGGTATAAAAATAAAACAGACCCTCGGAAAGTCACCCCTAAGAGGTTTATTTATCGACAGGAGACATAAGGGGAGGGGGAAGGATTGTCCCGTTTGGATCGTAGAGGTGACAAGCTAAACGGGACGTCTTCGATCACGACAAAGTAAACCAAATTGATTTCTTCTTTTTATTCATTTTTTCTATTATTTTTTTCACTATCATATTTTCATTTTTGTTGAATTTCTCTTAATTCTATTTTTATTATCCAAATCTTCAACTCGAGCCAAATGACATTCATTTTCCAATGCCTTGAATGAAAGACAACGAAAATCTTGTGCCTAATAAGAAATGGAAAATTGGAAGTGACGACCAAAACAAACGATTTTCATAATAGCATTGAACTCACCCATTTCTCCTTCCTATTCTCCTATATCCTTAAATTGCACTTGTAATTACTTCAATATCAATCATTTCGTTTTCTATAAGAAAAAAAGCAAAAATAAAAACAAAAACAAATAATGGATTAGGAAGCAATCTGATCTTGTCTAAATTTATTAATATTATTTTATTATTTTATTTTAATTCTTGAATTGAATGGAATGGCTCAGCATGTTATATAAATTTTAGTAAAATTTAAAAAAGAAAAGGGGAACAAAACATGATTGTTTGAAAATGAATTTGATTTCTAATTGAATGTGATTCTATTCGAATCAATAGATATCCTTTCGATTTCTATTTCAATCATCAGATTAAGTTTAAATAGTGCAATAGAAATGGATATCACAATGACCCATCTGTGTAAACTCCTTTTGTTAACAATTGTTTTATTAATTGCCTAGGAATACGAAATAAAATGATTTATCTTGTAAGGAATTAAGACTGGCTGAAAGGGCGATTTCCCGTTTGTCGGTTAGGAGGAGTCTTGGCTCACAAGCCATGAATAATTTGGAAAGCTATTGAAGTGGTTGAGAATAAAGAGGTAGCTACAGGGACAAGGGTTATACATGTTTGAAATGCCTGCGAGAGGTAGAGGAAGGCATAGGTCATTTTGGAGCAGGAGGAGGAAAAGGAGAATGATCATAAAACGTACTTCTCTTTCCTAAACGCCATATTAATAAGTAATTATTATTTTTTTTTAAATAAATAACTCAATCAATTAAACTCATTAAAATTTATTCAAACATAGAATTGATAATAATTCCAACTGTAATATAATAGGACTTATTACATTTTAGATTATCCATCAAAAAAAGGGATAAGGTTAAATTTTTATTATCCAAGTCATAAAAGTGGATTATATTTCTTTTCTCAGGCTAATTTAAATATTACTTTGTCCACACATTTTGCTTTTTGTTTTAATAAAATAAATCTTTTCAACTTTCCTTAAAAAATACGTATCTTTTTCTTTTTTTTTAAATTAATTTTTCTTCAAGTACATTATTTAATAAAGTTGTGATCCAATCGGGGGAATGTCAAGTCCTTTCCTATCAATTTCCCTTACCCAAATCATTCCCATACCATTAATTCTTTCATGGCGAGTACGTAGATGGCGGGGTAGATGGGACATATCTTAGCCGTAGTGAAGGAAAGCTGCCTAAGGGAAAAAACCCTAAATTCAAATCAGGGTCGAAGATAGAAAAGGCATTGCAACGAACATGGCCAATAAATATTCATAATAACTCATTAAATAAGTTTACGGAGCAGGGGAGGGATACACTAGTTCCGGTCGGAAAGAGGTTAAGTGAGCAGGCACCCACCTACCGTCATCAAGATACTGTAAGAACAACACTGGAGATAGAGCAGAAGCAGGTGACTTTCAGGAAAATAGAAACTACAGAAAATAAACTGCCACGAAGCAGACTCAATACTTTTGGGCTATTACAGAGATGAAACTTGCTAACAACATGGACGAGGAAAAAAAAGAAAAAGAAATGACCAAGGGAAAGTAGAAGTACTCAAGCAAAAACAATACTCCATCTCTAACTATTGTACATTCTACGTCAAGTCAGTTATATTAATTAGATGTCCTATGATTAGTAGAACGCGTCCTATATACCTTTACCTTGATTTTCTTGACCTGAGGCGCTACTTTTTATCAAGTAGCTTGCTAATTTTGATCCCAGAGGCTGGGTTGACTCCGTCCCATAGACAAGAATATGGGAACACACTTAGCCAAGACTCTACGAGGTGTCTTAAAATACTCTACAACATAGATATATGGCTATAAAAATTATTTCGGTGTACAGGACCGCACGCGGAGAAGCCATACATGTTACCTTACCACCTATAGATATGAAAATCATCGAAATTAATTGTATCAAAACAATGAAAGAAAAAAAAAAATAGACATTAAAAAAAAAACTATGACAGAATAGCAAAACAGATGCTACAGATACGATGGATGGACAAAGACCTTTATAAAAGGCCTAAGGGAATTGGAAAAAAGAAAATAGGAAAACGCCTAAACTACTACACCATTTAAGTACTGACTGGACATGATCTCTTTGGAGCATACCAATACAAATTCAGCCATGTGCTGCTTCTGTCCTGAGAGAAATATCTCGGAACTGACTTTATTCAAATGCAAAAGATGAAAAGAACTAAGTAACGAAGCAGAAGCAGCATATGGCGAGACACCATCGCAAAACTCATAGCAGACAAAGAAATAGGTAACGTGATCATTAAGTTACTCTATGACATAATGAAAACAAAGGACAATACCGTTCAAAAAATAACGAACTAATGGAAGGGGAGATCTTGAAGAAATGTGTCAAAAGATAGTCCCAAAGATTCTCCAAAGTAATAAATAGGAAGGAGGTTTTTTAATGGATACAAGTCCGACACTACAGCCAATCATAGAGTTAGTTGGGATGAATCTTTCCTCTTTCCTTATAAAAAAAAGATGTCATTTTTTAGAGAAAATAAGTAATTTATTTTGAAATTAATCAAATCTTAATCTAATTTCAATCGTTTTTTATTTACATTATTATTATTATTATTATATATATATCATAGAAGGACGTTAGTTCTTAATGAACTTTATCTGAACTTTTCTACCCTTCTCTTCCAACCCTCGGATGCATTTAAAGAAAAAAGTGAATAAATAAAAAGATGTTCCGGTAATTTATTTGATAATATTTTAAGGTAAATTTCTTTTATAAATAAAAATAAATAAAAAAATACTCAAAAAGACTTGACAATCTTTTTTTTTTATTTTTATTTAATAAAATAAAAATTCAGCTGTGAGTTGTAACATTTATAAAACATACATCTTCCTCTTGCTATGTTTTTATTTTTCATTTCATACATATCGGTGTGTATTTTGCATCAATGATATTAATTCACCATCAATCATGCCATGTACTACACTAAAATAAATACATTAAATACACAATAAATATAACAAAAACCATTTTATTTATTTATTTCATTGAAAATATTGAATTATATAATATTGATAAAAGGTTATCATGGATTATATATTATTTTTAGTAAAGATTATAAATAAATTAAAAAATTAAAATCAAAAAACTTTCTATGATAAATTAAACCGCATTGCAAGGATCAAGTGACAGAGTTGGTGGGAGGGAGGGGGGAGGAGGAATATGTATCTCGCCTCAATTTCTATTAAGCCTGGTTTAATGAAAAGTTTGCCAAGGGTGGGTTGTGTGGCGTGGAATGAATTGCGAGACAAATTTCTTTGATTGTTTGTAGCATAAGAGAACAAAAACCCAATATAAATCAACGAAACAAGAAAACAATCTACAATGTCTTTATAAATATTATCATTTTGAAATACGAACAATTTTTTATTATAAATAAATATTAAAAATTAGTTTAAGTTGTAAATTCCATTTAAATCCATAAAAATTTAAATAGTAAAAATATAAAAGAATAATTTCGATTATAAACAATATTGAATATAGGAGGCCTTCAGCGCCAGAACGGCCTAACCCACATTTTTCACTATTTTGCTTTTGTGTCTTAACATTATCCTCGTAACTTATATTTTAAAATGCCGTAGTAGCCTAAGCAACCTTCTCATTTTTATCGCTAGATTTCAGCACATGTACTACTCTGGATTTCAGGATGTAATAGAAATCTAAAACGCCAAACCGCATAAAAGCAAAGAAGTGAAAAATGTGGGTTAGGCCGTTCTGGCGCTGAAGGCCTCCTATTTGCTTTATGCGTATTGATGTATATATAGGGTGTTTCATTTAGACCACCTATTTTAAAATTAAAAGAAAACACATTGCTTAATATATTTCGATGTTTTTATTGCAATAGAGGAATAGAGGATAGAACATTGAGGTTATGTCTAAAAAAATTTAATAAATAGCACTCTAATGTGTGTGTGTGTGATTGATGATGACACAATGGAATTGTTCAAAGAGAATTTTCAGAGGAGTGTTATCTTGTGCCGGAGCGAGGGAATGTGATCATAACGAGCATGCGTTTTTACAATTCAAGGTCTATGCCAATAATCTAAAAACAATTCCTAAAATAGACAAGATTGGACGCGACAATGATGAAAGTCAACAATCATTTACCAAATTGTCTTTGAAAATTTCGTCTAAATGATTAACGACTACGACCATTTATCAGAGATTAAACATAACCTCAATATATATCTGTTTTCTTGAATTGAAACCAAAATATCAAAATCTTTCAAGGAATTAAGTTCAACAATAATTTTATTTCTAGCATTTTAAATTTACAAAAAGAAAACATCATGTAAATTATTGTATTTTGTCATCATAAGTTTAATTAAAGTTTCAAAGCAACTTAAATTAACAAGAAAAAAATTTCTAGGGCTGATATAACTACCGAAATATACATAAAGCATATACATGAATGAATTAATTATTCTTTATTTATATTGATATTTTTTAAGTATATAATACCATAAATAGAATTGTTTGTTTGGAATTAGAAATTTTTCTGTTTCCCCACAAATCCTAATTATCCTCCTCTAAAAAAAAATCCTCCGACTTTGTACGTCCTACGCAAGGACAACGCCTATCAAGTCGATTAATCAATGACGTGTCCTATGATCAGTAGAACGGGGCCTCTCCACCTTTGCCTTGATTTTCTTGATCGGAGGCGCTATCAAGTAGCATTTCCTCAAGGTTGTTCCCGGAGGCTGGGTTGACTCCCCAGCCAGGCCCGGGACTTTAACCCGGGACCATGTGAATGTGAGGCAGGTTCGCTACCCACACACCCAATGGCGCCTTATATCCTCCTCTAAATATTTAATATAATACTTAAACTATTTATAACAAATAAAACCATTCTGTTTTACTGAAGAGATATTTAAAAACCCTCAACTTTAGTATAGTCATTTCATTTTCATATTGATCATTCGAATTCATAATAAACTATTTCTTTTCATTTCCAACCACAGAGAAACAGATACACCGACACAGTATGAATAAAGTGTTTAAATAATATTTTGCCCATTATTATTGAATTTTCTCTTTTTTTAAATTTTTATTTGTTCTCTTTTCTATTTTCTTAAGAGTGTTTTCCATGTTGATTTGTTTCTTTATTAAGTGGATACAAAATATCTGTTGTTTTTTTATATTAACGCACCATTCATGGGGATGACTGTTTACCAAATGGAAGCAAACAAAAGTGCTGTTTCACAAATTAATTCCCTCCCTCCTCCCTCATGAATCCAATTCTACACTGCGTGTGTGGCCCCTTGGCAACGCTCTTGATTTATCACATGAAACCGGATTTATTTAAGAAACAATATTTCTTACATGACATAATAAAAGAAACGTTGCTCTCAGATTTGTTTTTTTGTGTTTTCTATGTCGAAAATAAAAAAAAAATAGAGAAAAACGAAATTTTGGTTTGTTGGGTGTACCCGAGCACTGAATTTAACTATTCACACCCGAAATACACCCGCCAGCAAAATGAAAAGTGGATAATAATGGAAAGAGTTCAGTCAAATTTTCGGGCCAATGA
Source organism: Labia minor (assembly GCA_963082975.1). Taxonomy (NCBI): domain Eukaryota; kingdom Metazoa; phylum Arthropoda; class Insecta; order Dermaptera; family Spongiphoridae; genus Labia; species Labia minor. The sequence continues at coordinate 74,110,024 of OY720348.1, forward strand.
ACTTAAAATAAATATTTAATAAAAGAAGATATTAAAAAGTCTTTGTCCCAGAAGAGTTTCTTTTTATTTACACAGTCGGATATTTTACATTAACTAGCAAATTAAAATATACTAGGACAATAGTTAAACATTTGTTATAATAAATGTAGGAATTACTTGAGACCAGTTTTTTTTGTCAATTTTTTTTATGAAGAGAGATTGAATTTTTTGAGAAAATCAAAACCTCTTCAACATAAGAAAAATGCAGGAAAATATTTTATTTGAATATATTAATTTTTCAGTTAATTCTATAAAAAAATATTAAATTATTATAAATTTGGTATTTGAAAATAGACTTTTTGTAATATCACATATTTGTTTACAAAAATGATATAATAATAATTACAATATTTATAATTATAAATTAATAAATTGTTATATCAAATCACTTGATTCATTGCAATATTTTGATTTTTGATATTTACTGACACTTGTTGAATAGTTATTTAAGAAAAAAATAATTAAAAATATTTTTTCTAGAAATCAGGCAATGATAGATCATTTTTTTAACTTATGATTCCTATAATAAGTGAAATTCATAAAATATATTTGAGTCGTTTTCTAAGATCAAAAAAACGAGGGTGGGGTGAATAGTTTCCGCCCTGACCAAGAAAAACGATGTTTTAAATTTTGTTTTTGATATATTTTTCTACATAATCTCCATCAAAATTGATACATTTCTCATAACGGTGTTTTAATTAATTATTTAATTAATTAAATTTGATTTAATTTAATTTAAGTCTCATCAACAGCTATGAATCGACGCAAAAATTCATTTGGATTACGCCTACAGCGCCAAATTGTCGGTAGTAATGGTTTTTCGAAGCAGTTTTTCGTCTAACGTTAGCAAACGCTGCACAAACGTTGCACACAGCTTTCCATATTCAAAGGCTTGTGCAAAATATTCCGCACACGTTCAGCTGACATCGTACAGGTCTCAGCTATCTTGAATGTTAAAAAATAAAAAATTAAATTAAATTAAAAAAAAAAAAAAAAAATTTAAAACATCGTTTTTCTTGGTCAGGCCGGAAACTTTTCACCCCACCCTCGTATATGTATGATTTCAAAAATAAAATTTGTATATATATATATATATATATATAATTGTCACTCTTCCTTATATAAATTAATTGTATTTAAATGGAATGGATTTAAAAGTAATTAAAAAATAATTTAAAAAAAAAAATCAATTAGCAAAACTTTGGAATCAGATTGAGTAAATGCCAGATTTACTTGGCTGTTTGGACAATCTGTTTGTTTATGGCAGCTCTGAATATCCCCTACGCTTGTTTCGTTAAATATTTTCTTTTTAGATTTCAATTAGTGAGAATGCGAACTAAAAAGCCATGTGGAGGAAAAAGCATAGGATAATGGGGCGGGAGAAGGGTGATGCACTTTAGCGTTTTCTCGTCGTAGTGTTTTTTTTTCCTCCACTCGCCAATTGGTCTCCCGGGCCATCCTACCTACACTTGACGTCGGCCAAGTCCTCTTGAAATGTGAAAATTAATTGTTTCAGAATGGAGAAGTGGCCGTGGGAGAAAATTTATTTTTTTCACTGGAAGGGGTTGTCGATAAAATGTCCATTTGAACAATGCACTTTTCTACTGTCGTCGACATCCTGTTTATTTGAACTGGCCCCTGGCTATTTTATAGCGTGATATTCAATATTCTGAATTTTTGTGGGGCAGCGGGAGGAGGGGGGAGAGGGAGGAAAACGGGGGAGCAGTAAGGGAAGGGGAGTTTAGCGACTTGTTAACCTCCCTGATGCCCCTAATATATCTATTATAGATGCGAACGAGAGAAGGGACGCGAGAAATATTATGAAAATATTCCTAAAGAATCGGTCAGTTAACTGACACATCGAGTATCGCCATTCGGCCAGTTAATTGAGCAAAAATTTAACTCGAATATTAAAAACCATCCATAATAAGTTGACCTGTCGCCAGGCGCAGAACCGACCGACGGCTTGAAATAAATTAATTTCCAGCTACATACGTGTTAATGCAATAAAACACAGATAGGCATATAACATAAATATTTTTAATTTTATTTTATTTATAATATATAAGGAGGTGCTGGCTATGACGTCATGAAGGGCTGGGTGACGGGTGATGTAGACAAGATTACGCAAAAACGGTTTGACCTAGAATCATGAAATTTGGTACATGGGCATTATTAAAAATTCGTAGTTTTCTATCAACTTTTGAGAAATGTAGCTCACCCGGAAGAGGGTCATTACCTACCACGTTTTGATTTTTTTTCCTCTAAAGTGACCGTAAAAATAAAGCTATAGGTTTGATGGAGGAGAATTGTCCATGAGGCAAAGACCCACCCAGGGTTGTAGAGCCTCGGAGTAGTAGTAGTAGTATAGGTTTGATAGTTGTTCACATGATTAATAATTGTATAAAACTGCTATATATAGAATTTCAGCTTGATTGACTCGCTGAAAGTACCGGAATTAATTTTTGCAAATCACGCGCCAACACGTGACGTGGTGCTATCAACAAAGAGCAAAACATGCGCTGGTTTAACAAATATTATTTATTAATTTTAATGTATAATTTATAATTAATTAAATTTAATTTAAATATAATATATTATGTTATTTAATCCAATTCAAATTTTCGAGATAATCGAGTGGAGACACTCCAGGTAATTTATAATTCTTGTTATTATTAAATTTCGGTCTATTTTTAAATTCTTTCACAATAAGTTTATCATAACGGATCACTAGATATTAACCGTTTTCTCTTGCCTTTATTAATTCCGCTACCAATTCTTTTCTGATCTTTAAAATTTATTTCGGGAAGACCTCCGTAATATACATTTTTGAGTCTTTAGGTTTATTTTTATTTTTAACGATCATATTTCTTGTTCTAAGTATTAGCAATGAGATTACCACCGGTCTGGTTTTATTTTCTGTTCGCTGGCCTATGCGTTTAGTATAATTAAATAAGTTGACCTGTGGCCAGGTCCGAACCGACCGACGGTTTGAAGTTAATTAATTTCCAGCTACAGAAACAATTTCAAATAATTTTAATATATCTATTAATGTAGTAAAAAACAGATATGGATACATAAATAATAAATGTAAACATTTTTAATTTTATTTTATTTATAATTTATATATAAGACCAGGCTGTGACGTCATGAATGGCTGGATGACGTCATATAATTTTAAATCAAGAAAAAACTAATAAATATGATTTTTCTCGAGGATAAAACCAATACAAAGTGCATAATTCGTGGTGATATATAAAAAAATCTCCTCATGTGAGATTTGGTGTGAAAATAACCCTTCCTTTCCTATCGTCGATCGCTAATACTACCACTTCCGGTTTCCGGAATTGCACCAAAAGTTGATCCATTCATCCCACTGATGCATTAAGTAAATATACCAAATTTCATCAAAATCGGTTGAGCCGTTCAGGCTGTACACATCTATACGGACGGACGGACAGACGGACGGACAGACATCATGCTAAAAATACTTTTTTCTGTTTAGAAAATGCATGATTCGTGGAGATATGTAAAAATCTCCACATGTGAAATTTGGTGTGAAAACAATACCTCCCTTACTATCGTCGGTAGGTAAAAATGATCAATTATCTATTACCTATTTTTAAAAGTGAATAAATTTAAAGATTCCGAAGAGCAATCCTCCAAATCCAATATTCTCTACCTATCCTTCTTATTTTTTTATTATATTCCTTATATATATATATATCGTAATGAAATAAAAGTAAAGATATCTCTCCCTTTTTTGTTGAGTTTCTCATGAAAATCCATTGGCTGGCGATCCTTGTCGGTAACTGAGGGATGTTGAAGCCGTCATGGGCTCCAAGCGAGGGTAGGTTTTACGGCCGTGAGGTCCCAGGCGAAATACTATATAACTACCCAGTCCTTCTCTCCATCTTTCATTTTATGGGTAATAATTTTTTTTTTTTGCATAAAACTTAAGAATTATGTTTTATTTATAATTTTTAAGATACGTCTATTACAAGAACAAAACGGCATGTAGCTTAATGATATTTAATTAAATGAACATTCATTTAATTAAAAATGTAATACAAAATTATTACGATTACATTCATATACGCGTGAAGTTGGATGCATATACTATCATTGCTTCTTCTCTTCATTCACTTCCTGTATAATTCGAATAAATTATTTTGAAGAATATACTTCGTTTTTATTGTACATTCTTTCTTGAAAATATTTTTTTATAATAAACATTTATACTAATCTATAATTTATTAATTTCTACTATTCTAATATGGTACAATTTAATAAATCAGTGAATAGGTACTTACATTACATTACAGTATAAGCAATTGAATTTGGATTCAAGTAAATCGAATTGAATTGGTAATACAAAACCAAATAATGCACGTGTAATTGAAATGGATCAGGAACTTCTTGAATGATTTGGAAGAACGGAGTTCGATTGATCGTTAGCCTGTTACGAAATAGTCGTTAGTAAATAAAACAACTTTGGATTTGGAGAAGTTAGGATCTCTAAACAATTATTATTATTATTCCAATAAATTTAATATATATCAAATATCAATCGAATATATCAATAATAAAACTGATATGAAATTCAGTTAAAACAAATGAAATGTTTTCAGAAAGCAATACAAGGGTGGGGTGAAAAGTTTCCGCCCTGACCAAGAAAAACGATGTTTTTAAATTTTGTTTTTGCTATATTTTTCTACATAACCTCCATCAACATTGATACATTTCTCATAACGGTGTTTTAATTAATTATTTAATTAATTAAATTTGATTCAATTTAATTTAAGTCTCATCAATAATTATGAATCGACGCAAAAATTCATTTGGATTACGCCTACAGCGCCAAATTGTCGGTAGAATTGGTTTTTCGAAGCAGTTTTTGGTGTAACTTTAGCAAACGCGGCACCCACGTTAAACACAGCTTTCCATATTCAAAGGCTTGTGCAAAGTATTTCGCACACGTTCAGCTGACATCGTACACGTCTCAGCTATCTTGAATGTTAAAAAATAAAGCAAAAAAAAAAAAAAAATAAGCGGGAGTGTCCTCCCCTAGACTTTCCCGCATATAAATAGGTATAAAGAGTTGTGAATGAATATTTAGAATGTAATAAAGTGCTACTTCCGGTTAACTGATATTTTAAATGTAAAAAAAAACAGATATGGATATAATATAAATATTTTTAATTTTATTTTATTTATAATATATAAGGGCTGGCTGTGACGTCATGAAGTGCTGGGTGACGTCATATAATTTTAAATTAAGAAAAAACTAATGAAGATGATTTTTCTCGAGGATAAAACCAATACAAAGTGCATAACACGTGGAGATATGCCTTCACGTGGAATTTAATATGAAAATAACCCTTCACTTCCTCTCTTCGATCGGCAATACTAGCACTTCCGGTTTCCGGATTTGCACCAAAAGTTGATCCATTCATCATACTGATGCATTAAGTAAATATACCAAATTTCATCAAAATCCGCTGAGCCGTTCAAGCTGTACACATCTCTACGGACACACAGCGGACGGACGGACAGACATCATACTAAAAATACTTTTTTCTGTTAAGAAAATGCATGATTCGTGGAGATATGTACCTAAAAATATCCACAGGTGAAATTTGGTGTGAAAACAATACCTCCCTTGCTATCGTCGGTCGGTAAAAAGGAAACGCTACTTGTATAGGTAAAATGTCACTTCCGGTATTCAGATCATGATGAAATTTGGTATCTGAATTTTTTTCATATTTTTAAATCTATATTTAAAATATGAAGCAAATATCTCGAAGCAAACTGGTACTTTACTTGAAAGGTAAACGCAACCGGTGTAGGTAAAGTACCACTTCCGGATAACCGATTTCGACGAAATTTTGATAGAAATCTACAAACTGTGAATAATATCGGTGTACCAAATTTCGAAGTCCTAGCTTGAGTAGTTTTTGAGTAAATTTGCTTACAGACATTACATACATACATACATACATACATACATACATACATACATACATACATACATACACACACACAGACATAATTCGAAAAATGGTATTTTCCGACTCAGGGAGGTCTAAAACGTCAAGATCTATCAAAATCTCGAAGTCGAAATTTTTGACGATTCCAATACTTCCCTTATACGAAGTATGCGGGAAAGTAAAAATTAAAAACACATCGTTTTTCTTGGTCAGGCCGGAAACGTTTCACCCCACCCTCGTATAATATAGAGAAACTAGAATTATAATTTGAAATTAACAAACAAACTACAAAGCAAAATATATAAATGAGTAAGACCACAGATAATATTAAAAATAAAACTTAGTTTAAATATAAAACTTATCCAAGTTGATAATAGATTTAAATTATAATTATAAATTGAATCCAATTCAAAAATACAAATTTCGAAATAATATATAATATATAAATACCTTTTTTAATACGGTTTACAAATAATAGTTTTTTAACTAATAGATAAAGAGATAAAAACCTTTTAGATAAAGTAACGTGGCTATTTTAATGGCTAATTAAATTTTCTACGTCTATTAAATAAGGTATATATTTGTTACATAAAATCTAACTATTCATTAGAAATCCTTACGGTAGCGTTTCCTAACCTGTGGGGCGCGAAACTGTTGCGAGGGGGCGCGAAGGATTAGAATCAATTCCAAGTGCCCGCGTAGGCAATTCAAGGGTCTGCAAAATTTTGAAAATTTTCGATTTTTTTTTTCAACATGGATCTAAAATTAGCTGGAGTGTCTCCACTCGACTATCTCGCAATTTGAATTGGATTAAATAACATAATATATTATTTTTAAATTATATTTAATTAATTATAAATTATAAATAATAAATATTAAACCAGCGCATGTTTGGCTTTTTGTTGATGGCACCATGGCACGTGTTGGCGCGTGAGATATGCAGTGTTAAAAAATTAATTCTGGTACTTTCAGCAATTCAATCAAGCTGAAATTCTATATATAGCAGTTTTATACAATTATTAATCATGTGAAAAATTATCAAACATATATTTTTATTTTTACGGTCACTTTAGAGGAAAAAAAATCAAAACGTTGTAGGTAATGACCCTCTTCCGGTTGACCTACATTTCTCAAAAGTTGATAGAAAACTATGAATTTTGAATAATGTCCATTCATCATTCTAGCTCAAACCGTTTTTGCGTAATCTTGCCTACATACATACACACACACACACATACACACACACATACACACACACAGACATTTTTCTCAACCTTAGTGAAAATGATTCAGGAACCTTCAAAACGTATAAAAACATCAAAATCTCAACATCGAAAATTTTCGTGATCGCAATACTATCTCTGGCGAGATAGTAAAAAGGTAGGATAATTTTGTGTGTGGCCAAACTTTTGAACATTTTCGATTTTTTTCATTATGGTTCTAAAAAAAATGATTAGATGATTTTGCGATGCTCTGAACCATGGCCTGTTGTTATATTATTTCAAAAATGTGCCCGTCTATTGAAAATGAAAATAAGATTATTTCAAAAATTAAGGGGGGCGCAAGAATTTTTGGTAACAAAAGAGGTGCATTACAGTCTCCCATTTAGCTCGAAATGCATTGCTTGGATATGTTAATTATTTATTTAGTGATGATAGTAACTGATAAGATATAATTTATTAATTTATAAGACGAATTGTCAATTTCAATTAAATAAATAAATAGAATTGATTTGATATTTGTGATATGCAATTACAAATCTATTTTGATCTTTCAATCGAGTAAATAACATTCATAAAATAGCTATCCAATTTTCCATAAAATAAATTCCATGGAGTTGACATTCGGATCATTCAATTGGCAAATGCATCGATTCTTCTAGTTAGTCAAATGACCTGGCGAACAATTCAATATCAAAAATTCCGCCCATTGGTAACCCAGTAATTAAATTCAAAAAGCTTTAAAATATTCCAATCTAGTTAACTAACGCAGTTAAGATCAAGTTTCTTGTGGCTCCTCGGCTTTATTTGCATTCTTGTTAAAGGCTTCGGAGGGTTAATTTTACTGACCATAAATATATCAACCCTTTTCAGCCGTTAAGACTCAACAAAATTTCATTTGCTTAATACTATTCAACTGAAACAAGTAAAAAAGTTATCAAGAACTTGATCTACAGTACATAGAATAGATTTTATTAAAATTTTAGTATAATATAATTTGTAAATTATCCATTTTGCTCCTCGTTTACCATACTCATTTCATACGTAAATAAGATAAAAAAATATATCTTATCTTATTATGCTAGCTAAAATTGTATATATCTATATATATGGGTTCTCAAAAACCGCTCTAACGATTTTTTTTCAAATTCACACTAGATATAGTATTTATAAAGAAAAATTAAGTTTTATTGATCGTATCTCTTGAAAAATACATCTTCATTATTTATTTCTTATTTTAAAATTATATATGGAAAACGTCAAAAATGGCATCCATTTTTATTTTTTAACTGAAATTGTATTAATATTGTTTTTTATTTAAAATATTTTAAAATTTATTATTTAATTTCGAAATAAAATTAAAAATATTTATTTTTAATAAAATATATATATATATTTATTAATCTCTCTCAAAAAAAAATAAACAACAAAACAAATAAATGTCTTCGAAAGATGGTAAAAATATGTTATCTTCATTATCTAAATATCTTAGACCAATGGTTAGAACGATTGTTTTTACTCCCCGAGTTCGAAGGATCGAAAATCGCCGGGTGGATTTTTTTTTATCTATTTTCGTTTTTACTTTTTAATAAATTACTATTTTATATTTATTTATTCATTGTTCTTTTATTAATTAAGTTTTAGATTGTTTTATAATTTTTAATATTTTTTCAATAAAATATTATTTAATATTTATTAATATTATTTTATTTATTATTATTGAGTACTCCAAGTTCCATTCATTTTAATCAGATTGATGCAATGATGCAACATTTAATAATTGTAATATTGTAATAAATTTCTATCTCGAAAATTTACGTTCTACAATATTTAAAAATAAAAATAGTAAATTTGTTATTATTTTTTTTTGACGTCACAAATGACATTCAAATTGAAATTTGACTCCCGCCTTTTTTTAAAGGATATTGTATTAATATTTTTTTTATATTTAAAATATTTTAAAATTTTTTATTTAATTTCGAAATAAAATTAAAAATATATATTTTAATAATATTTTATAATTATAAATTACGATATATATTTATCATTCTTCCAATAAAAAAAAATATTCATGGACTTAGAAACATACCTAATAACCCCAAGTTCCATTCATTTTAATCAGATTGATACAATGATGCAACATTTAATAATTGTAATAAATAATTAAAGAACTGTATATCAGCTCGGTGTCCCAAGTATTAATATTACCAGCCAAACCCAATAATAATGAATTATTTTTTTTTAACTTAATTATCGAGCCGAGGCTCGGGGTCCCGGTATATTGTGAGAATTTGATAAATAATTTAGAGAGAAAAAAATATTTAAAAATATAGATATTTATTTAAATGAAATAAAATTATTTAATTTACAGAATGAAAATGTCTATAATAATGTCTAAACATTTTTTCTTTATAATTTTACATTATAATAATACTAATTACAGTAGTTATAATATATGGGGAATTTTCAACTTTGACTGCCGATTTAACCATGTTCCCAAACGAATTTTAAAAAACCAACACCACTTTACTATTACACATTTTAAGCTCTAATCGAATCCAAAATCAAAATTTAAAAAATCGAAAAACAGACACACAGATATATAGATTTTATAAATGTGAACATTTATACAATTTATTTTAATTAATTTGAAACATTTTAGGAAACAAATTTTTAATGAGTCATTTTTAGAAATCCCATTTAACAATTATAATAAATAATTAAAAAATTGTAAAATTTTTAAAGTATATAAAAATAAATTGTATAAATTGGTTAAAGGGTCGAGTGATAGTTCGGTGTCCCAGATATATATATTTTATATTAACACGCCTACTTTTCTGTATAATAAAGATATAAAAAATCATATTTTAATTTTTATATAACCAAGAAATCATTTTTTCACTTAAAATATAGTTGTAAAGCCTTAATCTCCGATCCATATAACATCATCGACTGGGCCGCTACCATAAGGAGTCTTCTCTTGCTCTGACTAGGGCCACCGGTATTTGCCATTAGTCTCGAAAAAATAATATTAAATTGTATATAAATTTAAAAATTAGAATATTTGAATTTGTTTAAATTTTAACACATGTAATCAATCATATGCATAAACAATAGAAAATTTTGAAAATCAACTTAGTATAAAATTCAGAATAAAAATACTCATATATAGAATATATAGACTATTCGAATATAATTGAAACTCTTTCTCTCCCTCTATTTTAAATTTGAAAAAACGGAGTGTTAAGAAATTAAGATTCCTTATACAACATGGATGGTTAAATGAATTGGGCTCCCTACCTCCCTGAGAAATTCCTACTAAAAATGTTTATAATATTTTAGTTTATTAAATCAAACTATTATTTTTTATTTCAATATTTTTAATGTTAATACAATAATTTTATAATCTTTAAAATAATTTAATTATTTTCAAAAACTGCGGTCTTCAATTACAATTTTTTTTTACTCTCTACTGACTGTTCATTTCATAACTGAAAATAGTTTCGAATAGAAATAGACGATATTACTTGGATTAATCTTATTATGCTAGCTAAAATTGTTTGTTTGTATTATTGAGGACCCCAGTTCAATTCATTTTAATCAGAATGATGCAATCATGCAACATTTAATAATTGTAATAAATAATTAAAGAATTGTATATTAATATTTTTTAAAGGGTCGAGCGAGAGCTCGGTGTCCCAGGTATTAATATTACCAGCCAAACCCAATAATAATGAATCATTTTTTACTATCTCGCCAGAGATAGTATTGCGATCACGAAAATTTTCGATGTTGAGATTTTGATGTTTTTATACTTTTTGAAGGTTCCTGAATCATTTTCACTAAGGTTGAGAAAAATGTCTGTGTGTGTGTGTGTGTGTGTGTCTGTGTGTGTGTGTGTATGTAGGCAAGATTACGCAAAAACGGTTTGAGCTAGAATGATGAAATTTGGTACATGGACATTATTCAAAATTCATAGTTTTCTATCAACTTTTGAGAAATGTAGCTCAACCGGAAGAGGGTCATTACCTACAACGTTTTGATTTTTTTTCCTCTAAAGTGACCGTAAAAATAAAGATATTTGTTTGATAATTTTTCACATGATTAATAATTGTATAAAACTGCTATATATAGAATTTCAGCTTGATTGAATTGCTGAAATTACCAGAATTAATTTTTTAACACTGCAAATCTCACGCGCCAACACGTGACGTGGTACCATCAACAAAAAGCCAAACATGCGCTGGTTTAATATTTATTATTTATTATTTATAATTTATAATTAATTAAATTTAATTTAAATATAATATATTATGTTATTTAATCCAATTCAAATTGCGAGATAGTCGAGTGGAGACACTCCAGCTAATTTTAACTTAAGTACCGAGCCGAGGCTCGGGGTCCCGGTACTATTTTTTATTCTACTATAAAATTAAATTTTGATATTTTTACTGTCTCGTCACTTTTAAGAAATGTAGCTCAACCGGAAGAGGGTCATTGCCTACGACGTTTTGATTTTTTTTCCTCTAAAGTGACCGTAATAATAAAGCTATAGGTTTGATAGTTTTTCACATGATTAAAAATTGTATAAAACTGCTATATATAGAATTTCAGTTTGATTGAATCGCTGAAAATACTGGAATTAATTTTTTAACACTGCAAATCTCACGCGCCAACACGTGACGTGGTTCCATCAACAAAGAGCCAAACATGCGCTGGTTTAATAAATATGATTTATTAATTTTAATTTATAATTTATAATTAATTCAATTTAATTTAAATATAATATATTTGTTAATTTGTTTAATCCAATTCAAATTGCGAGATAGTCGAGTGTAGACACTCCAGTTAATTTACTATTAATATAGATGATTATAAATGTTTTGTAAAAGTAAAATTAACATCAAAAAATAAATAAATATATAATATAAATAAATAATATAATAAGGGAGATTCACAAATTTAAACTATTAGGGATGTTTCCAATAAATTTATTTTGTTTAATTCATGCACATTTCAGTAGTTACACCATTATATTATTAAGAAGATCACACGTTTAGACTATAAGAAAGCAAACAAACACGGGAGAAAATATAAAAATGGTGTAAGAAAATAGAATCGATTCATTGTGTAGTTATTTATAATTGGCTATGAAAAAATTATTAAATATAACATTGGATAGGAATTGAGGAATGGAGGAATTTGGTTACTGCGGCCAATCGCTTTCGTTCTAGAGATCGATCGATAGAGAGATAAATTTTAATTGATTTTCTTTATTATAAAATGTCGTTAATGAAACTAAATTGGTCCTTTTTTTTCTTTTTTATAATGAAGCGAAGGAGAAAGATGAAATTACTTGAGCAACCATAGTAAGATTATTATACAATTTCTAAATATAATATTAATTATCAAGTTAATAAGAGCAGGCGTTAAAGGATCTATAATTAAAAGGAGAAATTTAACAAGGCGTGGAAGGGGTGGGTCTCTCCGTGGGTTTGTCTTCGCGCTCTTTAATATAAAAGGCTTAAGAGCTCATAAGCATAAGGCTCAATGGAGAAGTTAGAAAGACTCGAGGCTTCTTCAAATCCCCACCACCAATTTTCAATTCTCTCAACGAGAAGGAGCATATAAAAAAACAACTTTCTTCTTTCTCAAACCAAATGAGTCATTAATTTTGATGGGATTAAGCGGCAGGATACTTTTTTTGACACCTCAACTATTTAAATGGACCATAGAATATCGATTTTCAAAAGAGAAATGACTGAATTAAATTGTTGATTGTTAATTTCTCTCCCCCCTCCCACCCTGAAAAAGTCAAATCAAAGTGGGATCAATCAACACAGCTTAAGATCTCATCAAGGCACCCCTCCCTTTCATATACTCAACACTTGACATTCGTGTCATTTTAGATAGAATTATTATTTATTATTTTTTGAAATTTCAAAATTAATATACATAATTTATTTTTAAAAGATATTTATGTATTGTATAATTATGTGGTTAATAGAACCGCTAAAAGACCATCCTAATCTTAATGTTCCGAGTTCAATCCCTGATAAATCATTGAAATGATTACTTTTTATATTTTTAATTTTTCAATCTTTTTTCATATATATAATATATATATATATATATATATATATCTTATCTTGTTATACTAGTAAAAATTGTATATGTATTTATATTGTTGAAATATTAAACCGTGCAAAGGATCTTTTTGAAATTCACACCATAGATAATTTTTATAAAGAAAAATCGATCTGTATTGGTTTCAGCAACGAGAAAAATCGATTTATTTTAATTTATGATCTTTTACATTATTTGAAATTGTTTCCTATATTTTTCCGTTTATTTATTTTAAATATATAATAATCTTAAACTTAAATATTCATTGTTCATAACGAATAATTTTTTAAAGTACCGAGAGGCGGCTCGGTGAACCAGGTACTATATATATATATATATATATATTGCAAGTATAATAAGATTAAATATATATGATGATAGTAAATTAATATAATAAAATTTATTTTATTGTTTATAAATTATGTATTTATTATTTGTATATGTAATTCAAAAATATAAGCTGGAATGTCTCCACTCGACTATCTCGCATCTGAATTGGATTAAATAACATATATTATATTTAAATTAAATTTAATTAATTATAAATTATAAATTAACATTAATAAATAATATTTATTAAACCGGCGCGTGTTTGGCTCTTTGTTACCGGCACCAAGTCACCTGCTGGCGCGTGATTTGCTGTGTTAAAAAATTAATTATTCTTTATATAGCAGTTTTATACAATTTTTAATCATGTGAAAAACTATCAAACATGTATCTTTATTTTTACGGTCAGTTTAGAGAAAAAAAAAATGAAAACGTGGTAAGTAATGACCCTCTTCCGAATGAGCTACATTTCGCAAAAGTGGATAGAAATTTACGAATTTTGAATAATGCCCGCGTACCAAATTTCATTATTCTAGATCAAACCGATTTTGTAAAATTCTGTCTACATACACTATTACACACACACACACAGGCAGACATTTTTTGCAGGCCTTAATTCTTTTTACCGACCGACGATAGTAAGGTAGGTATTGTTCTCACAACAAATTTACATGTGGAGATTTTTACACATCTCCACGAATCATGCATTTTCTTAACAGAAAAAAGTATTTTTAGCATGATGTCTGTCCGTTCGTCTGTCCGTCCGTATAGATGTGTACAGTCTGAACGATTCAACGGATTTTGATGAAATTTGGTATATTTACTTAATGCATCAGTGGGATGAATTGATCAACTTTTGGTGCAAATCCGGAAACCGGAAGTGGTAGTATTACCGATCGACGATAGGAAGTGAAGGGTTATTTTCACACCAAATTTCACATGAGGAGATTTTTTTGCATATCACCACGAATGTATTGGTTTTATCCTTGGGAAAAATCATCTTCATTATGTTTTTCTTAATTTAAAATTATATGACGTCACCCAGCCCTTAATGAGTCACAGCCTCCTTATTATGATCACGGGCAACGCCGGCTACTTCAGCTATATATTATAAATAAAATAAAATTACAAATATTTATGTTCTATGCCTGTTTTTTATTACATTAATAGATATATTAAAATTATTTGAAATTGTTTCTGTAGCTGAAATTAATTTACTTCAAACCGTCGGTCGGTTCGGACCTGGCCACAGGTCAACTTATTTTAAGTTAATTTTGTTTTCCTTTTTAAGGAGTTGTAGACTATTATCAACAGGTGGCATTGGACATCAATATTTTTAAAGACACTATTGAACATTAATTAATTAAAGAAAAATAAGTAATATCTCTATCTATATCTATATATATAGAGAATTGATTTTCTCTCTCTATCTCTATCTATATCTATATATAGTACCGGGACCCCGAGCCTCGGCTCGGTACTTAAGTTAAAAAAAATGATTCATTATTATTGGGTTTGGCTGGTAATATTAATACCTGGGACACCGAGCTGTCGCTCGACCCTTTAAAAAATATTAATCTACAATTAATTATTTATTACAATTATTAAATGTTGCATCATTGCATCAATCTGATTAAAATGAATTGAACTGGGGTCCTCAATAATACAAACAAACAATTTTAGCTAGCATAATAAGATTAATCCAAGTAATATCGTCTATTTCTATTCGACACTATTTTCAGTTATGAAATGAACAGTCAGTAGAGAGTAAAAAAATTGTAATTGAAGACCGTTGTTTTTAAAAATAATTAAATTATTTTATAGATTATAAAATAAAAATTATTGTATTAACATTAAAAATATTGAAATAAAAAAATAATAGTTTGATTTAATAAACTAAAATATTATAAACATTTTTAATGTGAATTTCTCAGGGAGGTAGGGAGCCCAATTCATTTAACCATCCATGTTGTATAAGGAATCTTAATTTCTTAACACTCCGTTTTTTCAAATTTAAAATAGAGGGAGAGAAAGAGTTTCAATTATATTCGAATAGTCTATATATTCTATATATGAGTATTTTTTTTTTCTGAATTTAATACCAAGTTGATTTTCAAAATTTTCTATTCTTTATGCATATGATTGATTACATGTGTTAAAATTTAAACAAATTCAAATATTCTAATTTATAAATTTATATAAAATTTAATATTATTTTTTCGAGACTAATGGCAAATACCGGTGGCCCTAGTCAGAGCAAGAGAAGACTCCTTTTGGTAGCGGCCCAGTCGATGATGTTATATGGATCGGAGATTTGGGCTTTACAACTATATTTTAAGTGAAAAAATGATTTCTTGGTTATATAAAAATTAAAATATGATTCTTTATATCTTTATTATACAGAAAAGTAGGCGTGTTAATATAAAATATATACCTGGGACACCGAACTATCACTCGACCCTTTAACCAATTTATACAATTTATTTTTATATACTTTAAAAATTTTACAATTTTTTAATTATTTATTATAATTGTTAAATGGGATTTCTAAAAATGACCCATTAAAAATTTGTTTCCTAAAATGTTTCAAATTAATTAAAATAAATTGTATAAATGTTCATTTATAAAATCTATATATCTGTGAGTTTGTTTTTCGATTTTTTAAATTTTGATTTTGGATTCGATTAGAGCTTAAAATGTGTAAATGTAAAGTGGTCTTGGTTTTTTTAAAATTCGTTTGGGAACATGGTCATATCGGCAGTCAAAGTTGAAAATTCCCCATATATTATAACTACTGTAATTAGTATTATTATAATGTAAAATTATAAAGAAAAAATGTTTAGACATTATTATAGACATTTTCATTCTGTAAATTAAATAATTTTATTTCATTTAAATAAATATCTATTTTTAAATATTTTTTTCTCTCTACATTATTTATCTAATTCTCACAATATATTAAGATCATACCGGGACCCCGAGCCTCGGCTCTGTAATTAAGTTAAAAAAAAAAAATTCATTATTATTGATAAATATATATCGTAATTTATAATTATAAAATATTATTAAAATATATATTTTTAATTTTATTTCGAAATTAAATAAAAAATTTTAAAATATTTTAAATATAAAAAAAATATATATTTTTAATTTTATTTCGAAATTAAATAAAAAATTTTAAAATATTTTAAATATAAAAAAAATATTAATACAATATTCTTTAAAAAAAGGCGGGAGTCAAATTTCAATATAAATGTCATTTGTGATGTCATCAATATATAAATTAATAATAAATAATATTAATAAATATTAAATTTAATAAAAGAACAATGAATAAATAAATATAAAATAGTAATTTATTAAAATGTAAACAATAGATAAAAAGAAAAAAAATAACAAATTCATTATTTTCATTTTCATTTTTAAATAACGATTCACCCGGCGAGTTTCGAACCGACGAAATCCACTCGTTAAAACATCTCTCTAGCCACTGTACTATATATGTTTAGATAAAAAATTGTCATTTTTTTACTGTCTTAGCAGGCAGATTTGATGTTTTTTATTTATTTTTTTTTTTTTTTGAGAGAGATTAATAAATATCTATATATATTTTATTAAAAATAAATATTTTTAATTTTATTTCGAAATTAAATAATAAATTTTAAAATATTTTAAATAAAAAAAAATATTAATACAAATAAAAATGGAGGCCAATTTTGACGTTTTCCATATATAATTTTCAATTAAGAAATTAATAATGAGGCTGAATGTTTCAAGAGATATCATCAATAAAACTTAATTTTTCTTTATAAATACTATATCTAGTGTAAATTTGAAAAAAATCGTTAGAGCGGTTTTTGAGAACCAATATATATAGATAGATAGATATATACAATTTTAGCTAGCATAATAAGATAAGATAGATATCAATTCTTAATTAAAACTGCTCAAATTTTCTTCAAAATCTTAATTTTTTTTTTTTTTTTTTTTTTTTTGAATATAAATAAAAAACAAAAAAATTATACTTCAATGAGATTTGAAGGCATACCAACTGCGGCAATTGTAATACAAATTTTTATATTTTTAACGAACTTTTAGTTCGTTAATAAAATCTCTATGTCTATGTGTCTGTCGCCAAAAATTGTTGATTTTTTAAATTTTGATTTTGGATTCGAATAGAGATTAAAAAGTGTAATTGTAAAGTGGTCTTAGTTTTTTAAAATTCGGTTGGGAACATTGGTCAAATCGGCGGTCCAAGTTGAAAATTTCCCCATATTTTCATCGCATAATTATAAATAAGCGATGTTTTCAGCACATCTTCGATCGTATCACTATAATTATAATTATAATTATAAATTATATAAATTATATTAATTATTATTAATTATTATTTATTATAAATTATAATAAATATTAATTAATTAGTTACGTTATTTTTTTAGTGTTCATAGATCACATAAATTGGAATTATCTATGCAATTTTGTGATAATGCAGCATTCCCAGATGTTTTTAAATATCTTCTATAAGAAAAATCTATTTCTCCCACATAAAACTAAAATTAATTAATTAAATTTAATTAATGAATTAATATTCGAAAATACTATATTAACATCAAGAGTCAGGTTGTAGTAACTGAAGAACATATGTAGATTGAATCAAAAGTGGGGTTGTATCTTGTGATCTTTGCGAGTTTAATTTATAGAATGTTTTTTGAGGAGTGTGTAGGAGAGGGGAGGGCGAAGGATGATGTGATTGAGGGAGAAATATTCATAAGAAAGGATTTGGATTATTAATAAATTTGATTGGTGGATGATGGTGGTTGATTGACTTTTTTTAAGAGGTAAATGGGAGATGGATGCTTGCTGCGAAACCTTTTACCATCTCAGAGGAGTTGAAAAATGATTGATGAAATGTGAATTTAATTGGATTGGACATTTGTTATCGAGTGGATGTCCAATCAGTCCTCTTTGCCTGATCATTGATTGACTTCCATAAGGAATGGAACTCAAAGTACAAATTGGATTTTATTTCATAATAATAATAATAATCCATTTGAAATTCATTAATTATATTATTTACTAATAAGATGAAAAATTAGAAAATAATCTATATAATCTTAAATTGAAACCAAATAATAATTTATTTATCTATCTCTTTTGTTACTGAACTCGGGAGTTGTGACCAATTCTTCCAATTCTTGGATCTCCATTCAATTTTTATCCTCTCCAAATTTTTTCACTTTAACTTTTGTTATATTGTTTACTTAACTTGAACTATTAATTAATTAATAGGATTTGTTTTCATTTTATGATATATATGTAAAATACATTTGTATTTTAGCGGTTATTAATCTTGGAATGGGAGATTTTGTTTTTGGGAGTTGGTAGCCCTGTGATAATTGTCATCTATTCAAAATAGATAATTTTTTTTTTAAAATAGAGATTTTGTGATGATATTAACGACTATAAAAACCAATTTGTCTTTTTAAGGTAAGATTATACCAAAAGAATAATATATAATAAATTAAATGTATGATTGTATATTGTATATAATTTAAACTAATAAATATTGTCTTTTTAAGGTGAATTTGTCTATAGTTCATTTATAACCAATATCCTCATTATAAATTGTTTTTTATAGTCGTTAATATCCCCATTAAATCTCTATCTTAAAAAAAAATCTATTTTGAATGTATTGTCATTAGATAGATGACAAAATTATCACAGGGCTACCAACTCCCAAAACCAACGTCTCCCATGCCAAGATTAATAACCGCTAATATACAAATGTATTTTACATATATAAATAAAACTTAATTAATTAATATGATCTGTTTATGCATTTTTAACGTAATGTATATAATTATTGTTATGGTCAATTTATTATTAATTTGAAGTAAATATTTTTTTCTATAAAACAATATTAATCTCCATTTCATTCAGAAATATACAATGAATGACTTTGTTTATTTGTATTTAAAAATATAAAAAAATATTATAACATTCATAAAAATCCCCTGATGGTTGTGATATACCTATTATACGATATATACTATATATAAAAATAACAAATAAAACAAAAACAAAATGTAATCAATATTTATAAAACGATTTCCACTCATTCTTTATTTTCTGTTGAAAGGTTGTATTTATTTAACCCGTTTCTAAAAAAATAAAAAAAAAAAATCACCGAAAGCCAAATTCAATAGATTCAGTAGATTTCTATATTTGAAGAAATATTAGATTATAGGGTTTATTTTGAAATAGCTTAAATATCTAAGTACATGATAAATGATAGATAATCATCCTCAAACATTCTTTTTACATCTATTCTAATTATCATCTATTAATTATATAAACGATTAATTTCCTTAAAGTCAACCCCCGAGACAAAAGAATATAAAATCTTAACTGGTTTCCTACACCACCGTGGCAAGTTTAAACTTGTTAGAATCCAAAGAAGAAAATTACCGAATTATTACTAGAACAATAAAATGTTCCTATTGTTCTTGATATCTTCTTATATATTTTAATCAGAAAATAATATATGGTATAATAATATAGGATAGTTCATTATCGTTATTTAAAGGAATCCTTATATACTAAACACTTTTTTAAATACGTAAATCACTTTGTATTTTGATGTAGTTACGGTAACTTTGCCATTTTCAGACCCGAAAAATTTTAATGTTCTGATTAAAGGACCGAACTACAAGCAATAATTAATATACAATTGAATTATCATGATTAAAAAACTACTAGTTAGTATAGTAATAAACTGTTAAAGAACTTACCAGATATACATGTTTATATAATACTTAAAACTCTACCATGGAAGTAGAAAACAGGGAAGAACAATGGAACATACCTGAAACAAAATGAGAATAAATTAACATGTTTAATCAAAATGAATGCTACTTTTCTAATCCAGTGAATATAATGCTATATTGAAACACTTTTTGAAAAGAGATTAGTTCTGGCATCTCCGTTTTCGACTAATAACGAAATGATATTCCATAAATGTTTTTATTTAATTAGCCGAATTCATCAGTGAAATTGAAGAAAAACAGTTGATGTATTAATTATGAATTTGGATATATGAAACCACTAATATAAATGAAGAAGAGAGAGATTCAGAGAATGGGGTAGGATTTGAACTTTCTTAAAAGAAATAAATTTAGAACAATGAAAGCAACTTCAATAGATATACTATTCAAAGGATTTTTATATAAGTTATTCATTCTATAAGATATTATGACGTGAGATGAAAAGAAAATCAAATTTGATAGGGTGAGTGGCCAGTATATAAAAATGACTTTGAAGCAGGATACTGTTAAGCTCGAAATTCGTTTATAAAGGCGGTTTTTCTTGTTTAAATTGGAAGATTATAAAATCCATTGAATAGGTATTGAGGTCTTTTGTTGGTGGTCTACAAATATGTTCGATAAAGAATTTTTTAAATTCAAACTCTTCAAAATGGCATACATTTAAAAACAATAATTTTAACGTATCAAGGTCTATTATCCAAAGATTTCTGGAACTTACTAAATTTCTATCGAAAATTTATGTTACATTTATGCCCCCTTCCAATTCTACGATTTATTTATTCTGATTAAAATTGTCCAAAAAACCCAAAGAGACAGATATTGCAAGAGACTTAAGATAAAGTTACAATTGTGGTAGCTCTAATTTGACTTTATTATGAATATTTACAAGTGTAGCTAATTGAATTTGTTTTAAATTAGAGAACAGATAATTAAAATTAAATTAAAAAATACGATCCAGGGAGGAAACAAATTATTATTTTTTGTTCGAGTCTACTACTAACTATATCGTTACATCTCTAGATATATAATATTTATTTTAAATGAAACTGAATACAAATGTCTCTTGATGGAGATTTCGGTTTACCTTGCCTAAAGTAAAATTAAGTTGAGCTAGAGATTTTAATTAAAGGCTTGCTTTTGCTTGCGGCATCTAATGAAATTAGTGTAAGTAAAGTTTGGAGAATAATTTTCCGAAACGGATGGAAC
The DNA here is from genome assembly GCA_963082975.1 of Labia minor. Classification (NCBI taxonomy): domain Eukaryota; kingdom Metazoa; phylum Arthropoda; class Insecta; order Dermaptera; family Spongiphoridae; genus Labia; species Labia minor. Next base: position 74,131,759 of record OY720348.1, read on the forward strand.
AATTGTCAATGTGAATGTTAGTGTGCGAATCAAAACCATCTATCTCCTCATCAATTTGACAATGGAACAATTGAATTTTGTCAGATATAAATACGCACTCCTACAATACAATTACTTTACTTGTATTTGTTTTTTTTTTTGGTTTTTTGTTTATTTTTTTATGAGTTTTAAATAGACAATTTGTCATTTGGGGAAAATTAATTTTCATTCGCAGTCACTTGTGGGAGGTTAATTTGATGATCTAAGAAAGTGGATGTTTGATTGTGGAGCTCCATTTTTATTAATTAACGATATTTTTAATTTTGTCAAATATTCCTGTCCCATCCAATTTCATTTTAAATTAATAATAAATAGATTTTCAATTTAGGATTGGACTATAAAAAACTTATATGCGTATGCCAACATGATCGAAATGCTTTTAAATATTTATCTATATTTTATATATAAAAATATATATTTATATATATGTTTGTTTATGTTTCCATGAAAATTTGTATTATTATTCGACGTTTCGGTATCTTTTTTGCTGCCAATTTCAAATAATATTTTAATAGGGAATTTTTAGGCTTCTGGGTCTTAAGTCTGTGTAACTAAGCTTCAATGTTGGTATTTTGAGTGGAATGGGTGGGTAAATTTTGACTTAATGCGTTCTGAAGCTCTAAACAATTCTCGGCACACGTTAAAATACGTCAAGCTCGTATGACAGCCAGATGGCCTCGAGCTGTAGGATATACTAACTTAAGTACCAGGCGTTGTACAGGAAAAAAATGTTTTTGAACCAGTGAAGTCATATTAGAAAATCAACAAAATCTAAGTTCTCCAAGAGTATGGCAGGGCAGCCTACTCTTAGTCGAAGGCAATGTTGAAAAATTCAAAACGATTCATCTATGTTTGGACAAACTGATTCTGTTGAAACTGCATTTTGAAAGAAGCTTGGTGGAAATTGAATTAAACCAGATATTTTGAGTTTAAGAGTAATGAGATTTTGAGAATCCGTATGTTTATTTTTAGATTAAATAAAAACGTAACGTAATTTTACGTAAATGTAATTTTCCAAAAAGCTGTTTTGTTAAGCAAGCGTTTATTTCATCTGTTGGTGTTGATTTCGGTACGACTGAAAGTGTTTGACGGAAGTTTTCACATAGAAGTATCAGTGGTCTTCCCAGGAGCTCGTCGTTTCCTCTTTAGTCTTCAAAGTGAAATTAAGAGACTAAAGCTTTTTTTTGGGCCATGGTACCATACAATTAACGTACATTCCTTCAGGACCTGGCTTTATCCACTTGTTTTACTTACATTGCACGTAGGATTTTGTTGCGGTCCGATGTTCAGCGGTAGCTTTAGATTAAAATGAGCTATCCTACCACGATCCAATAAAGTATTAATATTAATAAGTAACAGCGTCTCTCTTGCAAATGATTATATTCTTCAACTCTTAGTTTCTTTTTATTGAATTTTGAATCCACTGGTGTCGCTTCTGACGCCATTTTGAATTCAATCTATACATCAACCGGACAGCGGAGTGAATAGTTAAACAGGTAGTAAGTAGAGGTCTTAAATGAAGACTTAATGAGTCAATGATTTCAATCTACATTTCACCCTTTGGAGGGTTTAGATACAAAAAAAACCTCGCAGTACTCTTCAAAGGGAAATTTGTAGTATGTGTGCCAAATTTGGATGTAATCGGTTGAGAAATGTAGAAATGAATACAGATACCATATATATATCTTATCTTATCTTATTATAGCAGCAAAAATTATATATATATATATATATATATATATATTTGAGATATTAAACCGCTCTAAGGATTTTTTTTGAAATTTACACCATAGATAATATTTATAAAGAAAAATCGATCTGTATGGGTTTCAGTCTCGGAAAAAATCATCTTTGATAGTTTTTTTTTTAATTTAAAATAGGAATGTTAATAATAAAAAAATGGTGCTGAGCAATACCGGACAGCGCTTCCTTAAAAACAAAATATTATAAATAAAATAAAATTAAAAATATTTATCTTAATAATATTTTATAATCAAATTACGAAATATATATTAGTTATATCCACAGGCCATACTTTTCTGTCTTTCAGTGTATTAATACGTACGTTTAAGGGCTGTATTTTTTATGACTATTTTTTATTAATTTATGTTCTTTTAAATTATTTGAAATTGTTTCATATATTTTTGTCGATTATTTATTTTAAATAATAATTTAATCTTAAATATTCATAGTTCATAAGGAATAATTTTTTTAAAGTACAGAGCGGCGGCTCGGTGAACCAGGTACTATATATATATATTAAAAGATACTAACAAATTTGATCCTTTGAATTTTTATTCATAATAGAAATGCTCCTTTAGATTTTTTGAATTATTATCTCATCCAATTAAAACCATTAAAAATAATGATTGAACTTCAAAACTGAATTGCATTATATGAATAACAAAAAAAATATTGTACTATATAAATTTATTCATGTACATTTTTCTATACTACAAATAAAAATGAAATTATTATTTTTTTTAAATTCATTAATTTTGTAGATTTAATTTTCTATTTTAATTAATTAATTTACTCATTTTCTTTTCATTTTTATTTCTAATTACTGCAATATTATAACGACATTGCATTGATCTTAAAATAAATATTTAAAATTTGTATGTAATTTCAATGTAATGTGTTTAATTTATAATGATATTATAATTTGATCTCAATGACGAATCGTTGAAAAAATCGATTTGGAAAATAAAATGAATCGTAATCTACTTTACGGAAAATAATATTTATTTTTCGATAATCCAACTGCCACTTCTGAGTAATTCTACAGGCTCATTCTTTTGCTTGCAGTTTACTCTTCCTGAGGAAACTGCAACTTTTTTCCCGTGAATTATCGTGTCTGCGCTCCATTAGCATGCCGTTAATTTATTATCATTCCAAATCCAAGAGATTCTTTGTTCATATCCTACATATTCATTGGATTTCTTCTAGGATTCGTTTTTTCTAACATTAAAAGAGAATATTTACGCTAGGATAACATTTTTAGTTAAATTCATCAATGGAATCAATCCAATATGTAATAAGTTGACCTGTGGCCAGGCGCAGAGCCGACCGAGGGTTTGAAAGAGGTGGCTGTGACGTCATGAAGGGCTGGGTGACGTCCTATAATTTGAAATTAGGAAAAAACTAATGAAGATGATTTTCCTGAGGATAAAAACAATACAAAGAGCATGATATGTGGAGATATGTAAAAAAATCTCCTCATGTCAAATTTGGTGTGAAAATAACCCTTCCCTTCCTATCGTCGATCGGTAATACTACCACACTCGGTTTTCGGATAGACACCAAAAGTTGATCAATTCATCCTACTGATGCATTAAGTAAATACACCAAATTTCATCAAAATCCGTTGAGCTGTCCACATCTATACGGACGGACGGACAGACGGACAGACATGATGATAAAATACTTTTTTCTGTTAAGAAAATGGATGATTCGTGGAGATATGTAAAAATCTTCACATGTGAAATTTGATGTGAAAACAATACCTCCCTTACTATAGTCGGTAGGTAAAAAGTAAAAATAATTATTCATTTATATGTATATTTTGTATTTTATTATTTATTTTATAATTGATTTTTTTGATATTATTTTTTTTAGGTAGTATTCTTGGGTTGTATTTTAATTTTAAGTTTTGCGTCTAGAAACACTCCATCGTTCGAATGGTAATTATTATTAATATTATTATTATTATTATTATTATTATTATTATAGCAAAGCAAAAGAAAAAAATAAACAACATCTTCTTACAAATGTTCTATACATGAAAATATAAATAATAAGTTAATGGAAAGGGTAAAGCATGGAATGCACTTAAAAAGGAGCCATCCACCTTGATCGAATTTAGTTGTAAACCAATTTGGTTTTCTTTTAAAGACCCGACTTGGACTTGATGCATCTAAATTGCCAAAGATTTTTTCTCTTGCAATTTTATCTTTCCAACTCCTTAAACTTTGGTCAATCTCAGTGGTTGCGTCGATTGAGCCGAGCAGAGAGGGGAGCTTTCAAGCGAGTACTTTTCTCCCTTCCCCACCTCCCCATCCCACGCAGCTTACCACTTCAATTTAAAGCTGCTAGTCGGAATTTATTGGTTGACGAAACAAACGTTGCATTGCTCAGACGGATATTACAAAGTTACTTTGCTTAACAGGCTACTCTTTACAAAAAACAATGTTAACTAAATTGTAAATCAATCCATGACGATATCCTCAACTAACATTTCGAAACATTAAGTATTTTAAAGATTAGAGAATTCACTTTTGTTTGTTTTTTATTCGATTATGATTAATTGTAACATTATATGAATTAACTCAATCCCTTTCGCTGAAAGTAAAATTAATCATTTCGATTTTAAAGAAACAAACAAAGAATATAAAACTACAAAATAAAATGAAAACTAGATATGAAAATACTATTTATTATGGGGTTAATCTCAAAAGTATGCGTTTATTGCAATATTTTTCGGTGTCTTCTAGTTTACGAGATTAAAATCATTAAAGTTTGACAGATAAACTAGTTATGAATGAGCAGCCATATTTAATAATGTTTTATTGACTAATTCACTAATTATTCACTTATTCACTAATTTTCGGTTTTTTTCGGTTCGGTTTGGATATAGAAAAATTATTTAATTAATTAATTTTTTAATTTTCAATGAATAGGTATTATTAGAGTATTGGAGCAAAGCCCAACCCAAGTAAATGAATGATTCCCCTTCAACATCGCGAACAATAAGTCCTAAGTTCGAAGAGTGAAAATAAAATTAAGATAAAACAATAAAGGTATTTTAGTAACCGATTATAATATAATAATAATTAATATTTAATGAACATACATAAAATCATTCTAATACTAATAAATAGCCTTGCTATTTGCATTTCAATGGAATGGGGTTGGAATGTTGCTAAACTTTCTTTCTCGAGAGCAAATGCATTTACGGGTTATCATGAAACACCCTAATAGCCCATTCCCCTCTCTTTTGTTTATTACATAGAGATTAATTTCTAAATCATTATTGGAATATTTAATTAGATTATTACATAATTAAAAATTAATATATTTTAAATTTATTATTAATTTATTAAAAAATAAATAATTATTTGAATAACTATGTATATCATGGGTGTCTAAACTATGACCATTCGAAGGCCACATTGGAAAAATTAGCTGGAGTGTCTCCACTCGACTATCTCGCAATTTGAATTGGATTAAATAACATAATATATTATATCTAAATTAAATTTAATTAATTATAAATTATAAATAATAAATAATAAATATTAAACCAGCGCATGTTTGGCTTTTTGTTGATGGCACCACGTCACGTGTTGGCGCGTGAGATTTGCAGTGTTAAAAAATTAATTCTGGTAATTTCAGCGAATCAATCAAGCTGAAATTCTATATATAGCAGTTTTATACAATGTTTAATCATGTGAAAAATTATCAAACATATATCTTTATTTTTACGGTCACTTTAGAGGAAAAAAAATCAAAACGTTGTAGGTAATGACCCTCTTCCGGTTGAGCTACATTTCTCAAAAGTTGATAGAAAACTATGAATTTTGAATAATGTCCATGTACCAAATTTCATCATTCTAGCTCAAACCGTTTTTGCGTAATCTTGCCTACATACATACACACACACACACATACACACACACACACATACACACACACATACACACACACACACAGACATTTTTCTCAACCTTAGTGAAAATGATTCAGGAACCTTCAAAACGTATAAAAACATCAAAATCTCAACATCGAAAATTTTCGTGATCGCAATACTATCTCTGGCGAGATAGTAAAAATGCTGGGCCGCAAATAATTATTTTTTCACCAAATGGAAATAAAATTAACTACGGTAAAACCTCTCTATAAGTACATGTCTAATGTTACTTCATTCATTTTAAGTGACAATAATCATTGTTTTTGAGAATGTCCTTATAGAGAGGTTTTACTCTATAAATAGTTTTATTAAAATAAAATAACTTCTTTTTATTATAATTTTTTTATTTGAATTAGATAGATGTATAAAATTTTATAAATGAACATGAAAAATATTGCAAACATTAATTTTTTTTGAGCAAATTTAAATATTTTCATAATTTGCGTTTGGGCCGCATCTCAAAGGGTTTTGGGCTGCACTTTAGACAAGCATGATATATATAATATATAGGAGAATATTTATTGAATAGGATAGAGGCAGTGCTATGTTGATGGACATGAAAATTATCAAGGAATATTAAGATCTAGGGAAGCGAAACATGTGTTTGTTTACCTAGATCAATGTTCAATTATTCCAATTTGGAGCGTTAGATAATGAAATATTATAGCATTATTGAATTCATTCAATCCACTACTGATTATTATCTAAAATAATGCATAACTCCTAGTATTATTAGTATTATTATTATTTCGGATATATGATATATTATGAAATGAATTCAATGATGAAAATAATGTAGATAGAGACTTTTTTAAAGATAATCAGGATGGTGGACAATTCCAGTCATTGCAGGTGTTTCATTGCGTACCCTCTTTTATGTATAATTTATCATTTAATAAATAATGTTTCTATTGGAACGTTTAGTCAAGCTAACCTTTAACTGAAAGTTAACACATTGTTCTATTAACAGTAAAACCTGCCCACTGCATCTTTATCTTGATTTTCTTAATCGGCGGCGCTACTTGATAAAAATATATTGTAATTTGGATCCTTGTGGCTGGGTGAACTTCGTCCCCGAGGAGTGGCATAGAGCAAGGTTCATTTTTACCACGTTTTTCTTAGCTTGCTTTCTTGTTTATTTATCTGTTCGCGTCAAATCTTGTTTTGTATATTATAATAACCATAGATGAGTATACTCCCCCATTTCCAGATAGTATTATATTGGAATAAAAAAGTATTTCTTCGATTTAACATGAAATAGCAAAATATATTGGAATTTTTTAGATTCCCATCATTTAATTCCATTCATTTAATATTTGACTTTTTTAAGGGTTAAAACAAAATTATATCATAACTATAAGTAAATGCAAACAAATATTCTAATAGCATCTTTTAAAATGTGATATTATATTTGAAATGCTCCCTTTCAAAAATAATTTAGTTATAAACTCCATTTAATAAAAATAGAATAAAATGGATGGATAATTAAAATAATCTCTCTCTCCCTCTTCCAGTAGGTATAGTTTTGGGTTTTTACCTAAAAGAGAAAGAGAGACCATTTCTTGTTAACAGCTGCATGGAGGGGAATGAAACCAGGAAGGGGTGGTAGAAACTTTTTCCTCTTTTTCTATTTTCAGCTTTTTATCTCCCTGTTTTTTATTATTGGACGCCCCTTCTTGATCAACCAGCGTTGGATCCTGAACCATCTTATCGGTGGCAGAATCCATCCATTCGACTGGAACATAAAGAGATTTATCCTGAGTACACCAGAATGGGGATGCTAACAAAAACCCACTCTCAACGAAATACTTACTTTCATATACATATATAAAATATTATTACTGATAAGGATCTGTATTTGTTGATAGCATAAATGAAAGATGTAGACGAATTAATACTTATAAGTAATAATTTCTATCCCCCCTGACACTATCACCTTGAACAAAGAGATAATTATTCTGTCATGGAAAAATTCAAAATATTTTAGGTATTTTAAATTATGACACATCATTTATATATTATACTAGCTGCTCAGAGCGCAAAAAATTTTAAATTCTGAGCATTAGTTAATATATGGTATTCCTAATTTTTTGCATTAATATACCTATTCAAGAAAAATATTGGATTAAGTTTCAAAATTTAAAATGAATTTTAATATATTTGAAAATAATATCTCGGGTAACGGGTAGATTCTTTTCTATAATCCCAGTAGAAAAGCAATCTATTTCAGGGATTGGCGTCCCTGCCCTCACGTGAGCTCATGAATCCTTTCTTGCATAGGACGGGAATCATGTCATTTACCCGTTGACTCCTTTCAATCCATTCCCTTACTCTTACTCTCCACCCCCCCCACTCCTGATCATTTAAAAAATCAAATTTATTTGGATGAGGGAGAATACCTAGCATAGATTCATTAAAAAGAAAAAAAATTGAAATCTTGTCGCTTATACGAGACTCTTTAGAGTCTCCTATATATATTTGAATTAACCCCCCGAAGGGGGGTTAATTCAAATATATCCAGATTACGTCACTTTTCCGATTAGCAAAACCCCGTAAATTCACGAGTGAGACATGTCTTATATGCCTCTGAGAGGACTCACCTCCTCAACGCTTCATATTAGTAAAAATTTGGAACTCATATTTATAGCACGCTTTGGAGAATTAGAAAAACTAATTAAATCAATGTTTTTCATTTTATTAAAATTTTTAACTAAATCTTGTAAATGGTGACTAAGACAAATCCATTGACCATAATTTTAGCCAGATTCAAAATAAAATTGATTTTTCGTATCATTAAATGGAAATTTTTAATTAATTTTAATATCGGTTTATCTTTACAGTTCAACAAAAAATCTTGCCTCATAACTTCAGGTAAAACCTATACGAATAGATTCATTATGAAACGTAGATTCTTTTTCACTACTATTATATAATTTTACGGTGCTTGGTTAATTAAATATTAATTATTGAATTTTGACAGATTGCAAAGATTTGCCGCCATGTTGAACCCCCTCTGGCACCTCCCCTCGCCTCCTACCCCCCTCCCTCCTAGCCTGCCTGCCTGCTTGCCGGTGAGCTTCGAGCGCTTTCAGTTGCCATTCCCTTTCCAGTGGAAGATGATGACCGGTCTTACCCACGGAAGAATCATGCCCTTTACCACTCTTTTCCGTTGATTTCTTCCTAATTTGAATTTATTAATACAATTTTTATAATTAATTAAATCGATTGATCTTTATTTCTATTATGAAATTTCACGGTAAAGATTGAACACCACAAGTTACAAGAAAACAGGAAATAATCCAAGTATTCCGTTTGGATTTTATTTTCAAATAAATTAACTACGTAATTACAGTATAGATGCCTCCTAAATTTGTAAATACAGATTAAGGAGACTTTATTATAATCGTGACTGATTAATAGGGAGAATAAATTTTAAGTTATCGATTTTGATTAAATTAAAATGAAGAAATCCTTTCAAATTGATAAAAAGAAATTCTAACTTGAAGTTGTACTAATATTGATATTAAAAAAATATATTTATTCCATTTATTTTTCTTCTTTTGAGTTGATGTTTATTCTCATTGAAAATCAGGTGGATGTTTCTTTTTTTTCATATAATACAAATTTTTGCCAATGGATGGGCTGTTGAAGTCGCACATCAAAAGTCCATTTTATCCCAGGCGTACTTTTATGAATTATAGATCATTTGTTCCTAAAGTAAATAAATGTCGACGGTACGTTTTGCTGCCTGACTGCACCCTTAGGCTTCCGCAATTTCTGAATTGGCTTCCTGGTTTTTCTAGGTTTCCTGCCCGATCGAAAGTATCAAAATGATTCGCTTAAATTATTAGTACGACCGTTGGAAAACGATTCTTTACTTTTTATATATTACAAATTCCTATTATGAGCAAAATTCAATCGAGAGATGGATATTATAAAATAGAAATCAAACTCGAAATGTTTCTATCCTACAATGTTTTATTTAAGGAATTTGTCATGCTTTTAAGAGAAAAAGTGCCTCTGGAGGAAGCAGTATAATTAAATAGATGCGCAGGTATATTGATCATTTAATCTTTGATAATTACGCTAATTAAGTATATTATAAACAATTTAACCATTAACAGCTTTAATTTATTATTTAATTTTATATTATCAAATTATTAAAAGGAAAATAGGTATTAATTAGTCTTTTAAGTAGGGTAAGTACTATCTATTCGTATAAAATTGAAATGTAATATGATAATTTGTGAAATTTTAGAAACAACCTAACAAGTAAATGAGTAGGAATTATAAACGAAATGAATTTAGAATGGTTTACTGCCAATTTGAAGAAGACGCTGCTGATCATCTGAAAGTTGAAAGCAAAAGTTTCCCTACCCATCTATCAAAGACAGATTTTATTGGTCCAATTTTTCAAAATCAGAGTTGAAAGCAACCCCTAAAGATATCGTGGTAATCATTTCAGTTGGAAGTAAAGAGAGATAGAAAAAAATGAACATATTTATTTTCGAATAAAGAAAAATGAAATGTGTCATTTTGAAAATGAGATATTAGACAGATAATTACAACAAAAAAAGATCATCATATACTTTATTATAAAGATATAATATATACCAGCTGGTCAGAGCGCATTCGGCGCTCTTCACACCTGGACGGGTGCTCCGCCCCCTGTACCCCCGAGTGGTACATAGTATTTGGTTAAAAGTAGTAAAAGATTTTCATCCATTTTGTTTCAATCAGTATATTAAATAAAACATTCATTTCTTTTTGTATTCTTATTTAAAATATATTTTAATTTAATCAGTAAATTAATTATATATATTATTATTGTATATGTTATATCTATCTATTTATATGGCTCAAAGATACTCGAAAGTTCTTGGCCACATTTCTCCAAATGTCCCTATCCTGAGCCCTTGGCCCATCTCTCTTACGTCCTTTCCTATGCGTCCATGGTCTTGATTCCCTTTGATAATAATTTTGATGAGATAAGCCTCTTTACTGCATGATAACAGGCGTTTCCCGATTGATACTTCGATTTAAATTCTTCTCAAATATTATTATCCTTCGTGATTACATTCAATTTTTTTCCATTAATTTTTCCTCGCTATCTGTAATTGCAATTGCCGAATCTCTTATAATATTTAAGACGTCTGCTTAGCCTAACTTTTCAATTTTTTTGTTTAATTGCATTTCGAGTGATTTTTTCCCAATTTGTGTAATCACATACTCACAACATGCAACATATAATTAGCCGTGGGAAAAACATGGCGATTGCAAATGAATTCCGCAGCACTTTAGTGTCTGGCCCTGAGCTTGGTCAAATCGGCGGTCAAAGTTGAAAATTCCCCATATATTATAACTACTGTAATTAGTATTATTATAATGTAAAATTATAAAGAAAAAATGTTTAGATATTATTGTAGACATTTTCATTCTGTAAATTAAATAATTTTATTTCATTTAAATAAATATCTATTTTTAAATATTTTTTGCTCTCTATATATTATTTATCTAATTCTCACAATATATTAAGATCATATAAATTGGAATTATTTATTAATTATTATTAATTATTTATGTCAACTTATTTAAAATTTGATAACTACATTCATCTCATTCAAAGAATATGTATATAATATTTATAATTTTTTTTTTTGTTTTTTTAATAAATAATTTTAATATTAAAAATGCGTAGAGGACGTCTAAAAAATCATATTTTAATTTTTATATAACCAAGAAATCATTTTTTCACTCATTTTCAATTGACGTTTGGAAAATATTTTTGTATTCATAAAATATCATATCAAAAAAGAGAATTTACAGATTAAATTAAAATATATTAAAAGTAAGAACACAAAATTCAAGATTATATGAATAAATAATTTTAAATAATTGATCTCATAATTGGATTTTCATTTTCAAGTAAGTAAGATATTATATTATGGGTGGAATTAATTTACTGATTTATTATATTATGGGTGGAATTAATTTACTGATTAAATTAAATTAAAATATATTAAAAATAAGAAAACAAAAACAAATAAATGTTTTATCTAATTGAATATTTGATACTGATTGAATATTTAGTAAATAATATTTTATAATATTTACCGGAGTATAATAAATTGATAACGTCATTTAATTCTCCTACTATATATCGAAACGAATATAAAGATAAATCTTCAAAACGTTGTGTGAAACAATTTCAAATAATTTAAATGTATATCTATTAATGAAATAAAAAAAAATCAAATATATGAATATGATATAAATATTTTTAATTTTATTTTAAGAATAGATATATATATCTCACAGGCGGTGGCTGTGACGTCACATATATACATTTAAATTTAGAAAAAAAAACTAATAAAGATGTATTTTCCAGAGATATGATCAATAAAACTCAATTTTTCTTTATAAATACTATCTCTGGTGTGAATTTCAAAAAAATCGTTAGAGCGGTTTTTGAGAACCCATTTACAAACAAACAAACACTTTTTACACGTATAATAAGATAAGATATTCACAATTGCTCAAATGAGATTTCTTTGAAACATTAATTTCTCAAAGGCGGAATAATTTTCCATAAATATTTTAAAATTATGGTAAATAGAAAAATACACATGACTGGAATTAATTGAAAATAAAAATTATATTCTAGAATTAGGAGAATGTTTGAAATCGAAATGAAATCAATTAATTTATAAAAATAAGAAAAATTGTTTTTTTACGAAATGGTGGTTTTTGTGTGTGTGTGTGTCAATACTTAATTCTTATATAAATATAAAAAAAAAACCTCTGACTTTGTACGTCTTACGCCTATCAAGCCGGTTCTATCAATGAGGTGTCCTATGATCAGTAGAACAGGTCCTCTCCACCTTTACCTTGATTTTCTTGATCGGAGGCTCTATCAAGTAGCTTTTCCCCAATGTTGTTCCCGGAGGCTGGGTTGACTCTGTCCCATAGACCTCAGCTAGGGAAATTCCCTTGCCAGGGCCGGGACTTGAACCCGGGACCATGTGAATGTGAGATAGGTTCGCTACCCACACACCCAATGGCGCCTTCTATATAAATATACGATTAGATTTAATGTATTGTTAATATTGAATAACCTAATTGACTATTATTATTATTATTATTATTGTTATATTCAAGGTATTTCAGCTCAAAAGACACAAAACTTATCATTCAAACTGAATATTTCCTATTATAATTTCTTATTTCAATCAAAGCCGGTAATCCTATTTCTAATTTTATCTATTATTTAGTTATAATAAGTTGACCTGATGCCAGGCACAGAACCGACCGACGGTTTGAAAGCTACAGAAACAATTTCAAATAATTTAAATGTATCTATTAATGCAATAAAAAACAAATAGGCATAGAACATAAATATTTTTAATTTAATTTTATTTATAATATATAAGGAGGCGCTGGCTGTGACGCCATAAATGGTTGTTTGGCGCCCACGCTTTCATTTTTCAGATAGGATTAATTGTAAGGAAATCGTGATGTATGTGTGGAGAAATTATTTTCTCATTTTTATTGCATTTAAATAATAGCGTGTTTTTAAAAAAGTTTTTTTTCTATTTTAATACTAAAGTAAAATAAGATTTCGATACTTTGAATGTTACCAATGCTACCAATGCATATCCTATTGATTCGATAATTAAAGATGTCTTGTTATATGGCATAATAACATTAGATTGTTGAGGGGGGAATAGTATTTATATTCCCTTCCGAGTAAACATTTTCAAGATTCTGACAGGGTCATAACTTTGTTGACATTACAAATGAAAAAAATATCCTAGGTTTGGTGTATAAAAATAAATCGGTATAACGATATTGAACCAATTCTCACTAAACAACAATTATTTGGATTTATTATTTTTTTTTTTTTTTTTTTATTTTTTGTTTTTCTCTCTTATTAAGAGATCAAGAGGAAGAAAGATCAACTCTCACGAAAGAAAAGAAAACAGAATCCGGTGTGTGTGTGTGGGAAAAAGCATGTGGCCGTTGGACTGTTATTTCAGTATGCTGAGATTTGGACAGCGATCAAAGCTGGAGTGGGAGTGCCGTAGCTGATAAAAAAATGCTTATCTAATAGTCGTATGAAGAAATCTATTATATACTCGTATTTACGTTATGAAATTAAAAACTAAAATAAATATTAATTAATAGCAATTACATTTATTTATTGATTTTATTTATTATTCTTATTCTTAATCTTATTATCGTTTTTTTTTCTTTATATTTTCTATACTCATTTCATAATATTCCAATAAAATAAATTTTTATTATAAACGAATTATACGGTCGCGGATAGAGCTTTAACGTTAATTCAGGGTGTAGCCTCCCTCTCCTCATGGGAATTCATAATTTCTATACTCATCCCGAAAATGTATGTTTTCTATCAACTTTTGAGAAATGTAGTTCAACCGGAAGAGGGTCATTACCTACACATTTTGATTTTTTTTCCTCTAAAGTGACCGTAAAAATAAAGATATAGGTTTGATAATTTTTCACATGATTAAAAATTGTATAAAACTGCTATATATAGAATTTCAGCTTGATTAAATCGCTGAAAGAATTAATTTTTTAACACTGCAAATTTCAAATGAACAAAGAGCCATACATACGCTGATTTAATAAATATTATTTATTAATTTTAATTTAATTAATTGATAATTAATTCAATTATATTAAATATAATATATTGTGTTATTTAATCCAATTCAAATTGCGAGATAGTCGAGTGGAGACACTCCAGCTAATTATTGATTTATTCAATTTCTAGCATCTGTCAAGGTATTTTCAGTTTCCAAAACGAGATTTTAAATATGCACTTGTTTCATTGTAGTTTTCATTTGGATAACCATTGCTATTTATTGTCCTTTGTTGTTTAATTCATTACTTGAACTAAGGAAATTATTTTTTTCCAGCTAATAAAATTTGGTGTGGTGAAAGGACGAATCGGGTGACAGAACGCCAAACAGCCTCCCCATGGAAGTGCATTTATCTTTCTAGGATTGGATAGACAATTCATTTCTACCGAAAAAATTTTAATTTCCTCCTATGGGAATAAAAATCAGATGTCAATCAGTGAAAAGAAAACAAAATGTTGGTCCATTTATGGTAAGTTAAGTATTGCTCCCAGGTTCTATCCAAGTATAACCCTAATCTGGCTAGTAATTGAATTCTTCCCATTCGAATAATTACTATCGAAAGAATGGCTGTCTAATTTTCCGTTATGGAAGCTTTCCTATTTTGAATTTCCAATCCATTCCATATGAAAGGTGAAAGGTTTTTGAAGTTCAAAAGCATGTCGTGTCAATTGACCTGTCAATTTCTGTCTCGAGCTGCTATTTCAATAAATGTCTTATTTAATACTAAAACAATGGAATGAAACTTGACGAATATTAATTTTTCTTCTCTTTTTTTTATATATTTGAAAAATAAATAAATAAAATGAATCCAATGTATCGAATGTACTTTTCAATAAGAAATAGATTATTATTATTATTATTTAAAACAATGAAAGAAAAGATTAGGCATCGGATAATAATTACTTTAAACCGATATTCAATTCCTAATTAAATTCTTATACATAAATATATTCCAATTTTTGTAAATGATTTATTTTTAAAAATCCAACAACACTTCTTTGTATAGATTCTATTAATAATTTACAGCAAAGATTATTAATAAAAAACAAATGATAGTCATTTTTACTATCTCGTTAGAGATAGAATTGGGATCACGAAAATTTTCGATGTCGAGATTTTGATGTTTTTATACGTTTTGAAGGTCCCTGATTCATTTTCACTAAGGTTGAGAAAAATATCTGTGTGTGTGTAGACAAGATTACTCAAAAACGGTTTGAGCTAGAATCATGAAATTTGGTACATGGGAATTATTCAAAATTCGTAGTTTTCTATCCACTTTTGAGAAATGTAGCTCAACCGGAAGAGGGTCATTACCTACAACATTTTGATTTATTTTCCTCTAAAGTGACCGTAAAAATAAAGTTATAGGTTTGATAGTTTTTCACATAATTCAAAATTGTATAAAACTTCTATATATAGAATTTCAGCTTGATTGAATCGCTGAAAATACCGGAATTAATTTTTTAACACATTCCAAATCATGCTCCAACACGTGACGTGGTGCCATCAGCAAAGAGCCAAACATGCGCTGATTTAATAAATATTATTTATTAATTTTAATTTGTAATTAATTAAATTTAATTTAAATATAAATATAATATATGTGTTAATTAATCCAATTCAAATTTGCGAGATAATCGAGTGGAGACACTCCAGCTAATTATAGATTTATTCAATTTCTTGCATCTGTCAAGGTATTTTCAATTTCCAAAATCAGATTTTAAATATGCACTTGTTTCATTGTAGTTTTCATTTGGATAACCATTGCTATTTATTGTCCTTTGTTGTTTAATTCATTACTTGAACTAAGGAAATTATTTTACTCTTGATCGAAGGAATGATTCGAAGATGGTTTTATCTTCTCCATATAATCTCAAAATGTGCAATTTCTATTTTAAGAAAAAATCTCAGTGAATTTGTAATGAGTCCATTCGAAAATAATATAACATGGAATCAATTCCTATTCTATAATTGTTCCGTTGTCATTCGAATAAGTAAAATTATTGCATGGATTCCCAACTTCTGGATCGATTTCTTTCGAAGAGGGACATTTATTATCTTTTCTTTTTTTTTTAGTTCTCTCTCTTCTCCCCCCCCCCCTCCCATCTCTATACTAACACTTCCATAACGGTTGCATGGTAATGTTTGGTTTGTCGACACAGTAACAGCAGTCCATGTAGCGTTTTAATCTCCAAAGACGAATGACGAACCGGCCATCGATCACTTTCTATTAAGTTATGAATGTCGTTGTAGCGCCTCTTTATTGCCCTGTCAAGATTTCTAGATAATGAAATTCCGATTTGTCGACATGTCGAAAGAAATCGGTCCGATTGAAACGACGATTAGCTCTTATCATGAGATGTATCATCAAGGGGGGGAGAGGGAGGGAGGGAGGGAGTCTGGGGGAAGGTTAGAACGGAGCCAGCGGAAGCTGCTAAATGAAACACCTTGGAACTCGAAATTAATTGTAAACTTTTCTCCCGTGACTGACGGCAGAGTCAATAACACGCTTACGAGATTAGCAGAGATAAGCTCGTATCGTGTTGACACTCTCGCTTTTATAGAATGGCTTTGATGGGACAATCAACGAACGAACGAGCGAACCAACGGAACAAGGAACGAAAAGTTGGAACGACACCTTCAGAATAAAAATATAATAAAATAAAATAAAAACTAATTATCCAATTGGAAATTTTTTTATACCGTATTTCACGTTTAATTGAAAATAGATGAAAAATTAATGAATAAATCAATAATTAGCTGGAGTGTCTCCACTCGACTATCTCGCAAATTTGATTTGGATTAAATAACATATATTATATATATTTAAATTAAATTTAATTAATTATAAATTAAAATTAATAAATAATATTTATTAAACCAGCGCATGTTTGGCTCTTTGTTGATGGCACCACGTCACGTGTTGGAGCATGATTTGGAATGTGTTAAAAAATTAATTCCGGTATTTTCAGCGATTCAATTAAGCTGACATTCTATATATAGCAGTTTTATACAATTTTTAATCATGTGAAAAATTATCAAACATATACCTTTATTTTTACGGTCACTTTAGAGGAAAAAAAATCAAAATGTTGTAGGTAATGACCCTCTTCGGGTTGAACTACCTTTCTCAAAAGTGGATAGAAAACTACGAATTTTGAATGATTCCCATGTACCAAATTTCATGATTCTAGCTCAAACCGTTTTTGAGTAATCTTGTCTACATACATACACACATAAACATACACACACACACATATGGCGAGATAGTAAAAATTATATTCGATTCGATTATAGAAATGAATGAATTCTGATTTTTAAGATCTTGTGTGCCATTGTAAATAAACTACTAACAAAATTAGATATTCTACTTTTTATTAAAAATAAAATGATATACGAGTATAATATTTAACTGATTCTCTCTATCTTTCTATTTATGTTATCTATTTTAATCGTATTAAACGAGAAATAAATAAATAATTTTTGATCACGAAAACAGATCTAAGGATTTTTTTTTTGAAATCCACCTATTGTCGAGGGTTTGTATATGTAGGTATAATTCTTCTTAGTATACTTAATCCCTTTTTTATCCAAAAATTGCGAATTTAACTACCATTGAAAAATTGTATTTTTTATTTCTTATTCAATGGAGGTAGTATTTTATGCATATCACGATGATAATAAAATTGTTTTTAGCTATAGTAATCGGAAAAAAATATTTCCAAACAATCTTTGAAAAAAACATCTTACAAACACAAGCAAATAATTTAATAAATATATGAAAAATAATATAATATATATAGTTTCTCATTGGATGGAAATGAAATGAATGTATAGACGTATCCAATTCAATATGATCCCACCACCGTAATCGATATATTTGACTTATAATAGATTGATTATTTGTTTTAAAATTTAATCCTATTATAGAGAAATTAATTTCTTAATTTAATATTTTTGAAACGATTGCTTTATAAATGTAATCATAAATATATAGTTACATACACATACCAGAATTCTCTTTAAAAGTAAAATTAAAAAAAAATCACAATATATATATAATATATAATATATATAATATGTAATTTTTAATTATATACATATTTTTATATATATATTTATTAAATCGTTTTTTTTTTGTTTTTAAAATAATTTCTTCTCCATCAAAATTTAAAGAATAATTTAATAATATATATATATAAATATGTATATTATTAAAAATTTATCAGGAAAAAAATTATCTTTACAATTCTTAGAAAACCTCATTCAAGTCATTTTATTTTTATATTTTATTAAAATAAAATAAAATAAAAAAAAAAAATATTATTTTATTTTTTATTTATATTTCCTTTTTTTTTAAATTAAGCAATGTAAATAAATGTAGCTGGGTTTGAATAGCACAATTCGGTGGTTATTTTATCCGATAAGCAAGTCGGCCAATTCTCATGAAATTGATAATAAATAAATTCTAAAGAAAAATATTTATTTTATTAAATTTGTTAATTTTATTTAGTTTCATTTGTTTTGTGAAAGTGAAAGGAACGCCAACCGCTAAGCTAAATGAGAAGACTTCCTAATAGGTGATTAACAACAACTATTTTAATAAATTTATTAATTATAAATTTATATATATATATAATATATAATTATAATATATAATATATAATTAATTTATATGTATATTATGATTATGCAAATACAAGATGAATTGGATTGAAGCTAATAGTTTTGCTTTTATGGTTAAATCATATTCGAATAATCATCGATATAATAATTTAATTTCATTTCACTTTTCAACATTTCAATGCATTTGTTATAAGAAAATTTATCTAAAAATCGTGATTCTATCCAATACTTGAAATATTTTGATCAAATTAAATTGTTGTTTTTTTTGTTTTTTTTTTTGTTTTTAAAATATTTTCTTCTCCATCAAAATTTAAAGAATAATTATGAATTTATTTATATATAATATATAATTATAATATATAATATATACATTATTATACAAATACAAGATTGATTATTTGTATTAAAATTTAATTCTATTATAGAGAAATTATTTTCTTCATTTAATATTTTTGCATCGATTTTTTTATAAATGTAATCATAAAAATATAGTTACATACACATACCGGAATTCTCTTTAAAAGTAAAATTTTAAAAAAAATCGCAATATATATATTTCTCTTAATTAAACTAAAATTATAAACTAAGCTAATAAAATTTAGTCATTTTAATTTAAATGTAAAAAATATTTTTTTTTATATTTTATATATAATATATATATAATTGATTTCAAATGGTCGGTCGGTTCTGTGCCTGGCCACAGCTCATATTTTAAATCAAATTATTACATTCTATTATAATTTATTTAGAGGAATCTTTTTTTTTATAATAAATTCTCCTTTATGATGTGATATTAATAAAAAAAATAATATTAAATTCTTAATAATTTTAGTAATTAGAATATTTGAATTTGTTAAAAAATTAATACAAGTAATCAATCCTACCAATAAAGAATTATCCCTTTATAGAGGTATATAATAAAGAGATATATATAAGGAGTGAGAGAAAGAGAGAGAGATATAAGGAGTGAGAGAAAGAGAGATATATTTTACTACTAAATATAATATTTAAAGCAGGGGTGTCTAAACTATGATCATTCGTGGGCCACATAGCAAAAAAAAAATATGCTGGGCCGCACATAATTTGTGTTTGGGCCGCAGCTCGAAGGGGTTATGATTTTTGCTGGGCCGCACATAGGGTCAAAGTCTGATCGCGAAAAAGTTCTAACCTTTTTTGTTTTAGAGACAAATTGAGAATTTTTCAAAAAAAGGCGAAAGTCTAAATCGCGTGTCAAGAGACACAAAAAAAGTTGGAATTTTCATAATTTGTGTTTTGGGCCGCACTTTAGACAGCCCTGATTTAAAGGATATAATCTTTTAAAAAACATATTTTTTCCGTTTAATTATTAAATTTCACTAAGAACAAAATAATTGATAAATTAATAAAAATGATATTAACACATTATTTAACATTTCGATGTAATATTTCTTTTTCCACGAAAATATTTCAAATTTGTTTGATTTATTATTTATCAATTAAAACAAATAAATTAAATTATTTCATATATATCTATCTATATCTATATATATATATATATATATATATATATATATATTCTCTCTTATTATTGAACAATGTATTATTCATTAGAATCTACCCCTTCTCATTAATCCAATTTTAATTACTCCAAATTTCTTTATACGTATAAAAATATTTAATTGAAATAAAAAAATATTTAAAATAATTTTCGGTTGAGCGAATCATTTAAACAACTTATTAAAAAAAATCGCTTTAATTTTTTTTTTTTATATTTTTTTTATCGGAATATAAATGTTGTCCTCTGAACGGGTGGGGAGAGCAGATATATGTACAATAGAATATTAAAATCAACTTTATATATATATATATATATATTAGGGGTTAAATTTATAAATTCACTTTAGAAAATAACTCGAAAAAGAGGGTAGGTATCAACTTTTCCATTTTCTGTACAACCGATCTCATCGCAACGCCACCCTACACACAAATGTGGGATATAATTTTACAAATAAATCACAAACAAATGTATATTTTCCCAGATGGTAGTGAATAAAAATGAACATGAAATACGTGGAGGAGGGGAATTTGGCCCCCTTTGGTCGATGTGCATTGTCCAATTCAATCACGGGCATTGTTCCAATTAACACGTGGAGAGTCGACAACCAATGGCGTTAACATTACAGATTCGTTTTTATCCTCCCCACATTTTTTGTTCAGCTTTCGAGTGGTAACTTGATTTTCAGCAAGATTTCCATTTGCAATGCCTAAATAATGTGCAAGTGAAGTGGATTTGGCGATAAACGATTTTTATGTTAAAACCTTTTTTTTTCTAATGATAAATTTTTAATGTTTTGAATTTAACCACCACTTTCAAAATAAAATACAAAAACATCATAATAGAGGGGCGTTCAACTTTAGGGTAGATAACTTTTCGTTCACTCCATTTCAATTTTAAACTGATTATTCACTCCACTTTTTTATTTAAAAAAATAATTCAATCTAATATATATATATATATATATATATATAATATAAAATGGATTCGCTGCACCCCACCAAAATTGACTCTATACTAAATGAAAAAATTTACTTTGATAAAAAGAAAATTAAATAACCACAATTTATAGTTTGTAAAATAACAATTAATAATAATATTAATAGTAATTGGTAATATATTTTATATGGTGTCCTATTAAGAACACCAGATTTAATAATATTTAACTATATTTCAAAGAAATGACATATTTTCATACATAGACACAAAAAAGACACGTTCTAATTGTGAAGTATAGAAAATAAATAATATCTCGCATAATATCTACCAGCATATAAATAGATCGATTTCACCAATTTATTATCGAAGGGGATTCATTTTTATGGCCAGAATAAAAATATTAAATTATATTAAAATTCTTTTAAAAATGAAATTTATTTTAGTAAATTTTTAATCATTAATTAATTTATTAAAAATTAATATAAAGAAATTATTTTTTATTTTAATAAGATTTGTTTTTTTCAATAAAATTGGATCTTCTTTAACTAATAAATCCTATTCTCTATAAAAATTTAATTATATTATTTTATTATTATAATATCATTTGGATTAAATATCATCATTAGGACAGAAAAAATATTAGAGAGGTGGGGTAGTTATTTTTATTTATCTTAATTATATTAGTATATTTAATAAATATTCTTTTTGGAATGATTCTATTATGTAGGATTAGGAGAGGATTTAAGGATTAAAGACTGAGGGTAGAGACATCATCAAAGCAGCGAACTTATAGAAAAATCTCATCTCTCCTGGGACCAAGAATAAAAGAGATTCGATTCCATATTCATCCATTATTTGGATTTATTTGATATTTTAGTATATCAAAAAAGTATCGAAATATGGACTTAACTTTTTATATGATATATACATATACTATACAAAATTATTTCCTGGTTATTTTCACGTTTTATTGTGAGATTTAGGTTTCGATGTTATATATATATATACATATATATATATATATATATATACTAGAAGCTAGACAGGGGACTCCGCCCCCTGTACCTCCGATGTAATACATAGTAATTTGTTGAAAGTCTGTATGTGAAAGGTTTTAATTCATTTTAATTCAATCAGTATATTTTTTATTTCATTTGGATTTTCGTTTTCACTTCAATTTGCAAATTGCACTATTTTTCAAAATATAAATTTAAATATGAATAATATTGCTTACTTTGTTTTAAAAAATATTAATTAATAGTCGAACCCGTTGCAAAAGAAATAAACCATTTATTGGTAAAGGAGATGAACAAAATTATTTATTTTATAACTAAAATTACTAAATATATAATAGTTTATATTAAAATATGGAAATACATATTCTCTCCGTTTTAATGTTATCGCCAAACACGATTGAAATGACATTTAGTATATTTAAAATATCAAAAAAACATTACAATTGAGATTATATTTATATGAATTATTATTATATATATAAATATATGTATATATTAAATAATAATTTAAATATATTATATTTAAATAATTTAATATTTAATTAAAAATATTAATTTTTTTGATAATTAAATTAGTAAATAATTTAAAAAATAATCAAATAATTTAAGTCAATTTAATTCAATATTTAATTAAATTTAAAAGAATGAAAAGAATGAAATATATATATGTATATTCAATTAACATTTTTTTAATTTTAAAATACATAAAAATCAAATTATAGAATTTTTTTTTTTTTTGAAATAGCCACTGAACCGAATGTCACCGAATCTGACCGAAAGTTACCGAGTGTTACGGCCAGCCAGTAAGTGACATGGGATATTATATATATTATTGAAATATATATTTTTAATTTTATTTCGAAATTAAATTAAAAATTTTAAAATATTTTAAATATAAAAAAATATTAATACAATAACCTTTAAAAAAAGGCGGGAGTCAAATTTCAATATGGATGCCATTTTTGACGTCTCCATATATAATTTTAAATTAAGAAATAAATAATTGAGATGTATTTTTCCTTAGATGTGATCAATAAAAATCAATTTTTCTTTATAAATACTATATCTAGTGTGAATTTGAAAAAAATCGTTAGAGCGGTTTTTGAGAACCCATGGCTATATATATATACAATTTTAGCTAGCATAATAAGATAAGATATAATATATATATGTATATATATATATATATATTATGATATAAATTCCCAATGTGAAATAATAAATATCTTGCACCAATCCAAGATTTAATTATTATTTATTTTAGGTGTTTTCACGAATCCACATATCTAAATTCTACGTCTCTCTTTCTCTCAATTTGTTGATGTAAATATTTTTCATATATAAACATTCATATATTCATATATATATAAAAACATTCTCTAATTATTAGTTTCAAAGTTTGTTAAAATATTCTCTGATCATTAATATATAAAGATATTTAATGAAAATGAATGAATAAACTCCACATGATCCCTCTCTCCTTTAATAAATATTTAATATAATTTATAGGATTCAAAATTTCAATTATTGTTTATTAATGTAATTTATATTTACATTTTGTTTTCTGTTAAAATAAATAAATAAACAATTCGGATATTTATTTATCAAACTCTTTGAGGGACTAATCCAATTGAACCGTTCCGTTTATTCCATTTTTATTTCTCTTTCTTAATTTCTTCATCTCTCCGATTCATGAATATTATACGTTCATTATTCTAGGACAGTGGTTCTCAACCTTTTTTTTTACCGCGGCACACTTTTAATGGTTTAAAAATTTGGCGGCACACAAAGAAAAAAAAAGTATAAAATTTTACTATATTGAAAAAAAGTGGTCCCAAAAACGGTTCAACTTTTTTTTTAGAACCAAATTGAAAAAATTTACAAAAAAAAGTCGGAACTCATAATCTCGCGGCACACTGGTTGAGAATCACTGTTCTAGGAAATTATAATAATATATTAATATTTTGAAATCATTTGTATCACAACAAAAAAAAATTAATATGTATTTTATATTAGAAACTTTGATTTTGAAAATCAATCATTTATATATGAATAATTCTATACTAGTCGTTGGATCAGTCCAAGTAATTGTTTTGGATTCAAAATATTTTATAAATATTGGAGAGAATGATTGAATTTATTAGTAATTAATTGATATAGATTTATTGAATTCGAGGGGATTATAAGTGAAGAGATTTCTTTGTTCTTCAATATTGTCTTGAAATAAGTTGTTGAAAGGCCCACCTTGCACCCCTCCTTCCTCTGCTTGCACTTCCCCCCCCCCCAGTCGTTTATCTATGCATGGTGGGCTACGCTTCGTCCGCCCCACTCCACCCGGATACCATTCACAAATCAATCGATCCATCAATCCACTAATTCAGTGATTCTCAACCTTTTTTTTTTTTTTACCGCGGCACACTTTTAACGGTTTAAAAATTTGGCGGCACACAAAGAAAAAGATAAGTGTAAAAGTTTACCATATTGAAAAAATAAGTGGTCCCAAAAACGTTTTACCTTTTTTTTTACAACCAAAATTTAGAATAAAAGTCAGAAATGTTTAAGAGCCTCGTAATCTCATGGCACACTTTTAATAAATCTTGAGGCACACTAAAGTGCCGCGGCATAGTGGTTGAGAACCACTGCACTAATTAAGTCATTTAGGTATATCCTCGTTGGAGTAAAACTTTCTATACTTCATTATTATTATTATTCTTTTTTTTTGTTCTATATTATTGTTATTGGAGATCTTTAACTGTATAATTGTAATACATATTTGCCCCTTTTTTTCTTTTTAATTAAAGAGAATATAATCTCTATAAAAAAGAATCTATTCAATCATCACACACATCGATATTATCTCGCTAATATTTATAAATTTATAATTTAACTAAACTATGAGATTATAAAAAAATAGTTTTAATTGTAATAAATATTCAAACTATTTATATATATAATAATATATAAAATTGATTCCAGTAAAAAACATTTATAAAAAATATCTTTTATAAATATCTATCTTTTGTGATCCTTGATATTTTAAACGTTCTTATTTATTATTAAATCTTTCTATTTATGTTGTTATAATCTAATCTATTTTAATTTTTAGGGATATGTATAATTCTAAAGAAATGTTCATTCGTTTGTAAGAAATCATCCTTTCCTCATTTTGAGATCATCTTGAATGAAATCTTTATAATAATATTTACAGAGCACATCGTTATTGTACGTATTCATTATTTTTTTTCAATATCATCAATCATGAATGACCCTTTGTTTTTATATAAAATTTATGAAATAAATTGAGATAATGTAGATATTTAAAATTCTATGTTTTCTATAAAAATTATTTTGAAAAATTTACGCTTTATTCACGTGGAACATGAAAACTTGTATTATTTATAAAAGAATTGAAAGATTAATTTAAAATTGATTTCCAATAGTTTATTAATAATTTCTTGATAGGTATTTTATGAATGGAAGAAGGGTCGTCCTTCGTCATTGCCAACCCTTTTCGATGAGCTTTGCTAAAAATCAAACGGCGTTTTTCATTTTGTTTCCATGTTTGAATGGATGAACAGGGCATCCGAGTGACGAATGCACCCCTTTAGGCTTCTTGACGTCATCGAATAGGACAGGTCGTCTTTAACAGAAGGAAATGCCCGGTGGCAATGCATGTGGAGCTTCATCATTGATATCCAATAGAAGCGAGTTTTTAAGAACCATTTCAATACGAAATGATGAACGGTGAGTTGATATCGCAAAAAAAGGGATACGTCCAAATAAATAAAACCAATTGCATGCATGTTTACATAATTTGCGATACGTGTAACCGCAATACGCCTGTAAAAGGCTGAAACGTTTGTGAAAATAAATACCGCAATTGTTTCTATTGGCTTTCCGAAATGAAAAATATAATTTGAAAATCAATTGAAAACTGCTCCGTTGATAAAAATTCAGCTTGGAGAAAAGAAGAGAGGGTTTTGATCAACTTGAATAAAATCAATCGAAGTTGTTCTTCCATTCTTATTCTATATATTATAATAATATTACGAGTAACATAGAAAGATCATCCTGCTAGCTATTTCAGCTTCTATTTACAATCCAATACGAGAAGTAGATAGATGGAATTTTCCTATTCCTCCCTTTGCACCACTCATGCTAAAAACTAAATAATTGGATAGCAAGCATCTATTTTACTAGAATTTCGCAACTATTTCTAATGCTTCATTGAAAGGATGAATCGATTATGAGATTAGAAATGGTCACTATTGATTAAATACTCAATCTGTTGTTTTAAGGAACTTTCCATTTCGAGTAGAAAGGGATCAATGGAAAGCATTTTTGCTATTTTTACTCATTTCTAATTTCCTTATATCTTTAATGAATGTAAGCTTTCTAGCTTCCTTAGGTTCGTCTGCAAGAACTCCTAACATCAATCTGGCTATCTCTGTGGCTTTTCGGAACTCGAAAGTTCTTGGCCGTAGCAAGCCCATTGCTTCCAATGTTCCTATCCTGAAAGAAACCCATTCACGTCCTATTTTCTCCCATCTCGCTTACGTCATTGCTTTCATTATCTGCCCATCGCGTCGTTGCTCTTCCTTGGTCATTTCTCCATCGGCTCTCCCAAGTAGTAGAATTTTCGACTGTCTTCCCTCTCCCATGTTTGCCACGTGACCAGGCCATAGTAACCTTCTTGGTTTTATTATTCGAACTAACAGTATGTCTGGAGATGCATCGAGATGATCCAATTCCTTTTAATACAGTCTCCGCCAATCCCGGCTGATCTCATCTTCTTTGGCCCATAAATGCTGCGAAAAATCCTATTTTCAAACAAGAAATCATAATAAATCTATCGAGATGTGAAGAGCGCCGAAGTCTAGTCCATTCTAAATTTCACCAACAAATAATAAATTTAAGCTTGTTAAGTTCAATTCGATTTCTTTGGACTAAGTTAAATTCGTGTAAAATTTGAACAATGAAATTAATTTTATATTCAACTTAGTAAACATTTTGGAAGATGTTATATTAGGTATTTCTGTTCAATGTTATATATATTATACATATTCCTATATGAACTGTTTAATTTTTAATTTTTATTTATTTTCTAAAGTAAAGAATTAATATTTCAAATAAGTCCATTAAATATTTTCCTTGAGTTTTTAAGAATTAGAAAGAGAATGTTAAATTTTATTCCCCTTTATCTAATTTTGACTGTTTTTATGCGTAAAAAATGAAAAAAAGATAAAAAAAGAAAATAGATTCAAGAAAATCGCCAGACGAATTATTATTTCAATAAAATCCGATAGGATATGAAATTCGGGTTCACTTCGAGAGTCTTGAGTAAATAAATAATGTTTTATTTCATTTCGTTTTTTGGATAATCGCATTTGGGGTTGACTTATTGACTTGAGAGAACTGTTCCCGTTAGCAAGAGCAAGAGAGGGGGAGTGGGGAAAAGGTGGTGGAATAGTGGCTGATAGGATGCATCCAATCACTATACCCCTTAAGTTCTCTCCCCCATTAATTGCTTCAATCACTAAAGGCACTTATTGATCGTTAGCCTAATGAGCCATCCCTTAAGTCACAATATCAATCGAATAATTAATAAGATCCAGGGGGAATGCTAAACCTTGTCGCTCACGGATTCCACCCTCCTCTCTATCCCCAACACTTGAGATATACAATTAATACAAAGGATTGACTTTAGAAATATATAATAGCTTTATTTAATTGAAAATTGATCAAATTCACTTCATTCCTCTGCTTTTTCGACAATCCATTCAACGAATTTTTAGATTCTCGCCAGGGATAGTATTGCGATCACGAAAATTTTCGATGTTGAGATTTTGATGTTTTTATACGTTTTGAAGGTTCCTGAATCATTTTCACTAAGGTTGAGAAAAATGTCTGTGTGTGGACAAGATTACGCAAAAACGGTTTGAGCTAGAATCATGAAATTTGGTATATGGCCATTATTCAAAATTCCCAATTTTCTATCAACTTTTGCGAAATGTAGCTCAACCGGAGAGGGTCATTACCTACAACGTTTTGATTTTTTTTTCCTCTGAAGTGACTGTAAAAATAAAGATATATGTTTGATAGTTTTTCACATTTATTTATTAAATTAAATTTTATTAATTATAAATTATAAATTAAAATTAATAAATAATATTTATTAAAGCAGCGCATGTTTGACTCTTTGTTGATGGCACCACGTCACGTGTTGGCGCGTGAGATTTGCAGTGTTAAAAAATGAATTCTGGTACTTTCAGCGATTCAATCAAGCTGAAATTCTATATATAGCAGTTTTATACAATTTTTAATCATGTGAAAAATTATCAAACCTATATCTTTATTATTACGGTCACTTTAGAGGAAAACAAAATCAAAACGTTGTAGGTAATGACCCTCTCCGGTTGAGCTACATTTCTCAAAAGTGGATAGAAAACTACAAATTTTGAATAATTACCGTATATCAAATTTCATGATTCTTGCTCAAACCGTTTTTGCGTAATCTTGTCTATATACACACATACACACATACACACCCAAACACAGACATTTTTCTCAACCTTAGTGAAAATGATTCAGGAACCTTCAAAACGTATAAAAACATCAATTTTTGATATATATACATTACGACTTTTGATATTTTTATTATTGATGCCTAAAATATATATATTTATTAGAAGAGTAAAGAAATTTCGTTAATGAGCCCGAAGGAGGAAATTAATAAATAAATTGATCTCAATAGATTAAAAAGAAGTGAATGAGAAAATAAATTAGTAATTTAAAGTTAATATTCTTTAATCATGCCATATTGGCTTTGATAAATGTTATTTTTGTAGTCAGGCTGATTGCATTCCCCAGGTGGGCCTACTACTGGACATTCAAACGATTAACTCTACCAGGAGATATCAATTAATTTTTTACCACGTTCACTGCTCACCCGGATAGGATGTACGAGTGAATACATTCTATAATTAGTATTACTTTATTTTATATAGCTTACTGTAATTACTGAAGAATGAAATGAACAAAACATTACTGACAAGTTAACTGTCTTTCATTTTCTCAATTCGATTTTATAAACATGAACAAACGACTAGTAAAATTACGGATATTAATGTTAAAAAAAAACTCATCTAATTACCTCTATTTTGACATCATGGGGTAGATTTAGATTTTTTAACATTAAATATATTGACTACAGGAGATTAAAAAAAAATTATTATTTTAATTTTTATTTTCTAATGAATATTTTAAGTTATTTAATTTTTGATATAATTAAAAATAATATGCATTAGTATAAATAAATCATCTTTTTATTATATTACATTCAATAATAAATAATTTCAATAAATAATTCAATAAATAAATTCAATAATTCACATTCAAAGAATTATATTAAATGAAAATATTTTAATTTTTTTTCTTGCCAGAGATAGTATTGCTATCAGAAAAATTTTCGATGTCGAGATTTGGATGTTTTTATACGTTTTGAAGGTTCCTGAATCATTTTCACTAAGGTTGAGAAAAATGTCTGTGTGTGTATATGTGTGTATGTATGTAGACAAGATTACGCAAAAACGGTTCGAGCTAGAATTATGAAATTTGGTATACGGAAATTATTCAAAATTCGTAGTTTTCTACCCACTTTTGAGAAATGTAGCTCACCTACAACGTTTTGATTTTTTTTCCTCTAAAATTACCCTAAAAATAAAGATATAGGTTTGACAATTTTTCCCATGATTAAAAATTGTATAAAACTACTATATATAGAATTTCAGCTTGATTAAATAGCTGAAAGTACCAGAATTAGTTTTTTAACAAGTTGACTACAAATCACGCGCCAGCACGTGACGTGGTGCCATCAACAAATAACCAAACACGCACTTCATTAATATATATTTATTAATTTTAAATTTATAATTTATACTTAATAAAAATTAATTTAAATATAATATATGTTAATTAATCCAATTCAAATTTGCGAGATAGTCGAGTGGGGACACTCCAGCTTATTTAAATCTTATATATATATTGTTAGTAAGTGATAGATAACTTATTAAATAATAGTCCTTTTCAAGGCTAATATACGATAGTCAAAAAATATATCGACAAAATCATAAACTCATTCTTACAAACACACATATCTATATATATATATATATATATATATATATATATATATATATATATATAGTGAATAGTCAATTTTAAATAAATTGTAGGGGAGGAGTGAAAATTAAAATTAAAAAAATTGCCTATCATCTGGGTTTCTCATTAATTAGTTTCTAACTTGAGAATATATATATATATATATATAGGATGTATATGAAATTGTCTATTAAACCAGTAATGCCTGAGTGGTTCGGGGGTGGATTTGGAGGCCAGCTGAGTCGTAACTGGGCTTAGGTGGCTTACTACGGACTTTTTTAGTTGGGGATGGAAGGGGGGGCAACGACATCTGCTTCTGACTAATATACTAACTAAAACAGCTAACATTTCTATATCTTTTTTCTATTTTCGAAGTGTAAATAAAGCAAAATAAAATAGAAGAGGGGTGAAGGGGTTTCTTTTAATTACTCTCCATGACAAAAAGAGCATCAAACAGCGAGCGGGTTGAGAGGTTCGGAATTTCTATTTAACTTTTCGCACCGACATTTTGGCTTCCTATGCCGAGAATGAAAGACAAGAGAAACCAATGACAGTGGAGAAATTAATTTCGTGACGAAAGGAATTGCAAATAAAACTTGACAAAAGGAATTGATGGAAAGGAAACAACACGGATGGTTGCTGTTCACTTTTGTAGGGGAGCAGATGGATGAGAAAACCAATCAACTGGATTTTATGATTTGCTATTATTGCAATGTTGAAAATAAATATTTGGAAATTATTCAAGCATCTCTGAAAGAAAATATTTTTCGAGACTATTAAGCTCATTCGATTGTTTTTTATTTTATAATTCATTCTCTTTTCGAAAAGAAATCAATTAATGGATTCCCAATAATATTTTCGTTTCAAATCTAATAAAACTTGTTCTTTTTTTTGGCGAATATTAATTTATTTTTTAACATATTTTTGATCAAAGGATAAACGACTATTAAAAAAATCAGTCAACTAAAATATGGTTTAGCGCTTTCACATGATTAATTCTTCAATTAATATTATAATTTTTGTTTAAATTATTGAAATTCACTTAAAAAAGTTATAGAAAATGGAACATCTCTTTTTCTTTTTCATTATTTTTCATGATTTTGTTAATACGGAACAAAAAAAATAAATTATTACTGAAAAATAAATAAATATGTTTTTGTATCCAGAATTAATGACTAAATTGTTTTTTTTTAATATAACATTATATTTTCCAATTATATTGGTTAACTTATGAAAATAGGTATAATAAAATGAAAAAATGGTTTCAAGTAGCAATAATAATAACCTGATTATTAAACTGGTAAAGTTTTTAAGCTGGCAAACCAATTATAAATGGACTTGGTTTTGTGAGAAAATTATATTTAATTGTTATTTGTAAAGTATAATTATTTTTGTAATGGAAGCTTATTTACTATATAAAGCAGTGGAATCTTTGGGGCATTTGGTTTGCCAGAAGGGTTGCCGAAATAGGCAGGCGCGGGCTGCCATTTCTACTCGATTTGTCTGTTTTATGATCCAAGACGCGTTGGCTTCATAGAAGTAAATATTCAAGTCCCCACAAATCAAGTTAAGTGACAATTCTGTTACTGAGCCTGGTTATTTATTGTCAGTAATCCTCCACATCCTCCCACTCCCTCCAACCCAATGATCGCATTCTCATCGAATGGATTGTTTCTTCCTAGAAACATTTACTGGATTTTCAAATCAAATATTCATCTACCATCAACAGGACATTGCAAAATGAAAAGAAAGAACAATAACAATAACATCAAAAATGTTTCTGTCTGTTCCAAGAAGAAAATATTGTGTAATTTATTAGTCACCTTGAAAAGAAATTGAATGGAAATCTTAAAAGAATTCAAAGATAATGAAATTTAAAATTTATTATCCAAATCATTCTTAAAAGAGCCAGAAATGGCATTATTTCTCACCTTTCTATTCAAAGAGAGGGTTATAATTAATGACTGCAACTCTCCTTTTAATTACGACAGGTGTTGGTTGAAAAGGACATGAAAAGTACAGAGGTCATCACCACTTGGTGACCTTCTCCTTGTTAGGTTATCAAGGGATTTTTTAAGTGATACACAATACATCAACAAATCAACTATTCCATATTATTGGTAATTAATAAATAAACCTTTAGAATAGATTAAAGAGCCAATCGTTAACACGGACAAATTGATTTAATAATTAAAATATAATTAAAATAAGAATAAAAATGGAATAAAAAACAAATAAAATTATTTATTTATTAAATTGGTTCTGCCAGTGGACATAAAATGGAGGCTTTGCCTCAAAATAAAAAAAAAATACATAATACACCAACTTTATTTGGGGATATAACTAAAAATTATCTAAATATTTATGAACTTCGTCTTCTGTTTCTTCCGAAGTCCTTCCACCCGAATTTCGTCCGACATTGACTATTCATTCATCATGAAGGATCTCAATCGCATCCATTACATCTCCATTAAAAATTACATCTCATAAATACGTATATATTCCGAATTATAATACCCAGGTTCAATAGGTGAGGAAATATTATCGCTATATATATATATAAACCTCTGACTTTGTAGGTCCTACGCAAGGCCAACGCCTATCAAGCCGGATAAATCAATGAGGTGTCCTATGATCCGTAGAACGGGTCCTCTCCACCTTTACCTTGATTTTCTTGATCGGAGGCGCTATCCAGTAGCTTTTCTCCAATGTTGTTCCCAGAGGCTGGGTTGACTCCATCCCATAGACCCCAGCTAGGGAAATTCCCTTGCCAGGCCCGGGATTTGAACCCGGGACCATGTGAATGTGAGGCGCTACCCACACACCCAATGGCGCCTATATATATATATATATATATATATATGTATATATTCAAAGAGATAGAATGGTATTTCTAGATTGATAGATGCTATTTAATTTTCCTAACATCATAGATCACGCCACGTTTCAATCCAATACATTGAATAAAAATGAAATTTAGAAATGTGGTTGCTGCATATAAGAATTAATTAATCTAGATATATAATTATGCATAAATTATTAGTACATATATGATAATAATATATAGATTTAATGATATAATTAAACAATTTATTGAGAAAATATACATCTATAGAAAGAGAGGAGAGAAATATAATATAACAATAATTGATGCTCATTCCAGTTGTTTTATTGAATATTAATATCCTAAATAATTATTAATCTATTTTAAGTGTCGATTGCCATAATATAATTAGATATAATTTTATAACTAAAACAAAATGATAATTATTCAGTAATAAAAGAGTAATTTATTTAATCCTCAATAATTACACTACATAAAACTCACGGGAGCAAACATTTAGGTATATTATATATATATATCTCTATATATACAAATTACAATAAAATTTAAATTTTATAAAATTCACCGCTTAGTATTTTATTTAAAAATAGCTATCATATTGATTCACTTGTTGAAGATTATGACTCTTATAAAAGTTAGCATAGATGTAGTTTATTCATTGTTAATTAGCATTGATGATATTTCTTTTATATATATATATATAATAAGAACCTGGTTTTATGGTGTTTAAGGGATTTTACTACATCAAATTCATTAATTTAACTGAATAAATTAATTATTATATTAAATAAACGTGAAGGCTGACTTAAATGGATTTTAAACGCAATGAATATTGAAATAATACAAAAGATTTCAGTTCCATTCTAAAAAGTTGTTTTATACCGCTATTAGAATAGAAAATTGATATCTATGTTAATAAATAAATCCATCAATGCTTTCCTCTCACTACTTTTTCGTAAGATTTTATATAATAAACTAATAGTACATTTTAAATCTGGTTGTATTTTGTGCTAAGTGAAAATAATCGTAACAATTTACCAGGAGTATTTATAAAAAATTTTCAAAAGCATCAATGAATACGCATATCTTGTGATTTTTACTATCTCGTCAGTTTCGATGTTGAGATTTTGATGTTTTAATACGTTTTGAAGGTTCCTGAATCATTTTCACTAAGGTTGAGAAAAATGTCTGTGTGTGGACAAGATTACGCAAAAACGGTTTGAGCTAGAATCATGATATTTGGTATATAGACATTATTCAAAATTCGTAGTTTTCTATCCACTTTGGAGAAATGTAGCTCTTCCGGAAGAGGGTCATTACCTACAACATTTTGATTTTTTTCCTCTAAAGTCACCGTAAAAATAAAGATAGATGTTTGATAGTTTTTCACATGATTAAAAATTGTATAAAACTGTTATGTTATATTTCAGCTTGATTGAATCGCTGAAAGTACCACAATTAATTTTTTAACATTGCAAATCACGCGCCAACACGTGACGTGGTGGCATCAACAAAGAGCCAAACATGCGATGGTTTAATAAATATTATTTATTAATTTTAATTTATATTTTATAATTAATTCAATTTAATTTAAATATAATATATGTGTTAATTAATCCGATTCAAATTTGCGAGATAGCTAATTTATAATATATCTAGGTTGTTGATTTGGACTCGATCCTCCTACATCACCCGCCTTATAATTTTTAAAAATTATATATATATATATATAATAGTTTTAAAATAATACTTTATTTAATTTGAGTTTTATTTTAGATTAAACATTCTTAGTTCCAGCTCTGAGATGATTAAACGAATATAATGTTTACTAGATATATTTATTGTATTTTTGGTATTTTTATGTATGGAAATGTAACAATTATTTTGTCACAATGGAGCAATGGTCTATTATGAAACCAACGGTCTAAAGAGAATTGCTGCATAAAAAACCTATCATTCTAATTTGGATCTCCTATGACAAATAATGGAAAAATTATTTCCATTAATATGTCGGTAATGTGAAATTTTAGGTTTTGAAATATAATACTCGTCATATATTTAAGATACGTAATTATTTACAACTTTTTATTTATTTGTATCGCAGAATTCATTATAATTGTTTTTCCTATTAATTTGAACTCATTTTTTTTTCTCCTATAATAACTAAAAATTTGCAATGATTTTTTCTTAATCTCTGTAAAACTACAAAGATAATAAATTATCGAGTTTACACTTCTAGTTTATATTTAATGTTGTATCTCTTGGAGATGAGTTGGTTTCCATTTTGAATGGGATGGGGGAACCTTTTCAATTTGCTTCTTAACGAGGGGTTTGGAGTAGGGGTATTGCGTCCACGAGAAGCTCGCTTTCCGGTAAACTTGGTCAGTTGGCATAATTTGGCTAGTGGTTGAAAAGAGCAATGAACCAGGCAAGGTGACAAGCCCCAAAGGCTTTCCTTATTTACAACTGGGCCTAATACCTGCATGAGGTGGAGTTTGCGTCTGCCTCTGGTCAAAGGGTTCAATTAAAGGCGAGCACAACGTTCTGTCTGTTGGGATTCAACTTTGATCAAAATTGATCCAATATCAAGGGAATCAACGTATTGTCATCTTGAAGGAGGTTGCTTTTTATTCTCGGGGTCATTGGGAATAGCTATTCATATTATAGAATTCGTGCTAACTATGCAAGATTTGGAAGTTCTATCAGAATGGATCGGACATCTGCCAAATGGATCGCCGCCCTCTTTCTAAAGAGGTTGGCCAGAATAGGTATCGAGGTCGCTATTAGGAACTTTGGAGTTCATTCGGATCACACAGGTTGATTGATTTATATAATTAATGGGATCAATCATCATAAAAATAACTTTTTATTACTCTTTCCTGAAACTACTTGTTCCGCCAATCTCAATCCCCCAGATTTTATTATACTTGGGAATCCATTTTCATTCATACACTTTATGACCATTTCGTAACTACCCTCTAACAGATTTCTTTATGGTATCCTTTTAAAATTTTATAAATATTGAATAGAAGACAATTAACAAGTATTTTATTGTTTAAATATGTTTTCTATTAATTTCTTCTTTTATTTTTGAAAAATAGGATAATAGAATAAGATGAATAATTAAATTTCTCATTTCGGAATAAATCAATATGAAAGAAAAGAAATCGAATAATTGATTTTTGTGATTACAACAATATAGTAACAGACTCAAATTGGGTCCTATTGTTTTGTTGTTTACTTCACCTTTAAAAACACTCCATTTTCCAAATCAAAAAAAAAAGAAATAAATAAATAAAAAATGTTATCAAGTTTACTCCTCTTTGACTATAATTAAGTTTAGTTTCTACTTTAATCAATAAAATTGGACAATACCCTTCTAATGACAATGCTCATCCTATCTCTCTCTCTTTCATTCTCTCTTTTTCCTGTTAAAAACATTTTTCACTTTTAAGATAAATAAGAAACTTGGAAAGGATGTTTTTGTGGATGGTAAAGAATAATTAAGAAAATTTATTGTCTTTTGTGGCAGAAGAAAAATAAATGCGGATGAACTAAAATCCTCCCCTTTCCCCTAGAATTAAGGGTTAAAAATTGGTAAAAAACGTGAGGATCATTGATGTCTGGAAGGTGGCAATCGACCAGGTCCCAAGGAAATTCATCCACCTCAGCTGTTGTTGTTGTTGTTGTTGTCTCCGTGGAGATAAGCCATTTCAATTTGTCGTACAGGACATTGTTTGTGGCTCGGCCGCCACCCACGCGCCTAACTAAATACGATTCCAACATTGCACGAACTTCACCACAAAAGAAAGCCAACCCCTCGCGTGATTGGATTCCCAAACAATCTTTTTTATTTTTTCCAAATCATTTGCAAATGAAGATTATGACAGATGTTCAGTTTTGGATCCTTTTAGGAATAGAAAAATACGTGTGGGAGTGAGATTTTAATCTTATACACATAATATAGGCTAAACAAAAAGTAATAGAAATCTCCAATTGTCTTTAAAAATTTAAATTTTTTTTTTTTTTATGTTTATATCTATCTATACATTAACTTCAATTTTTACTATCTCGCTTCAAAAACGGCTTGAGCTAGAACAATGAAATTTGGTTCATGGGTATTATTCAAAAATCGTAGTTTTCTATCAACTTTTGAGAAATGTAGCTCAACCGGAAGAGGGTCATTACCTACAACATTTTGATTTTTTTCCTCTAAAGGGATCGTAATAATAAAGAAATATGTTTGATAATTTTTCACATGATTAAAAATTGTATAAAACTGTTATATATAGAATTTCAGCTTGATTGAATCGCTTAAAGTACCAGAATTAATTTTTTAACACTGCAAATCTCACGCGCCACCACGTGACGTGGTCCCATCAACAGAGACAAACATGCGCTGGTTTAATAAATATTATTTATTAATTTATAATTAATTAAATTTAATTTAAATATAATATATTACGTTATTTAATCCAATTCAAATTGCGAAATAGTCGAGTGAATTTCATATTAAATTTCATATTAAATTTAATACAAAATTTCAAATATTTTTCATATACTTATAATAAGTTTTTACTTATTTTCTATCAAAATATTCTATAATCGTTTCATAAAAATATTTATTTATCTTGAATATTCAAGTAAGAAAAGCAATGAATAATTATAATAATGAAGTTGAATAAATAATTAATAAATAAGTCAACCGAGTCCATCGAACACAAATCGTGTTATCTTATTTTCTTTTTTATTTGAAATTAAGATGCAACTCGAAGAAAGAATCGCGCGCGAGACAAGTTTTGTACCAATTCTCTCGACTGATTTCATTTGCTGCTTTGAATGAATACCCGTCACTCCATTGTATGTTTCGTGCCTATCCGCTTTCAATGGGATTTTCTTCCGCCCTTGCACCTATTTTTTCACTTTCTCTACATTCAAATGGGAATGGTACATTTACGTAAAACCCCTTTTCAATTGCGATTCAAAAGTCAAGAAAAAATGAAAGAATTAACTGGTTGAAAGATTTCGTTTTTTTTTTTTTTTTTTTTTTTTTTTTGGAAATTTTTTTATTTTTATAAGAAAGAATTTTAGTAAAAAAAAATTAATTGGATTTCAAAGAAAGAATAATATTTGAAAATATGTGTGAATAGTTGTGTTTGCAATTTCGAATCTATAATTCATAGGCATATAATTAATCTTCCATATATATATCAAATAATATAAATAAAAAAACTTTTCTTGTCTCGTAATATTTTTAGATTAGATTAGCTTTTAACTTATCGATAATTTATATTTTTTTTAACTACTACAATAACGGAATATGTATACTTGAATTAATAATAAAGTTCATATAGTACAGTAAAAATATAAATTTTGTGTGGGGATAGGAAAGGAAAGGAAGTGGGGAGTTTCCAAATTTGTATAATCGTAAATTTACTGCTGTTTATTTTTTAATAACAATGGCTCGATTGTTAGGAAATGGTGAAGTAATCTATTTAACTTTTTCGACAATTTAGTTCTAAACATATTGAATATATATTTTCTTGAAAGTGAGATAACAAACGGGCCGGATAGAAAACTTTCTCTTCCATTTTCCACGCCCGATAAATTATTAATGGATTGGCAAATTTCAATAAGAAAAATTTTGATTTTTAAATATTAAAAAGAACAGTCATATAGGAAGCCGAGCATAGCCGATGATGGCCGATTTAGAGTAACCTTTCTACACGTGATTTAGGTTTACTGTTTAGGCGTCTCATCAAGTTTTCACGTTCCTAATTCTTGAATAATTATTAATGAAACTAAGTTTTATTTAATGACATAATTGTACATTAATAGTTCTTATCAATGATTAGGCCCGGGGTTTCTTTATTTAATAAAAAAAATTAAAAAGATATATAATATAGTCATGAATGTGTAAATATAATTTTTTTTAGAGTGAAAAGTTTCTTTTGCAAAATTACTTAAAAATATATGTCCCAAAGGAATAAATAATTCGATAAGAAAATCATTCATTTTAGAAAAAAAAAAAAAAAATAAGAAGTAAATGGAAGTAATTGGAATAATATATTAATAGGACTACTTAGACATTACCTTGAGGATCTTTGATGCTGCATGCTCGGGGTAGGAAAGTTTTCATTTTCAAATTAATATTTAATGCCATTTGGGGAATGGAGAAGTTCTAGGCCGGGGCTGATAAGCATGAAATGGATTTGGCATACATCAGACGGTACCGCGTTCTGTTTGCAAAAGAGAAATGCAATTATTCGTTACCCGGAGGGAGTGGAGCACTTCCATTCCAACTGACCAGCCAGTTAGTCAGCCAACCTTGCATAAATGGAGTTAACACGTTTTTTTTCATTTGTTTTAAATAAATAAATTTACACACTTTAATTAATTACTCAGTAATGATGTAAAAAAGTATAATCTTAAGTTTCGTCGAGAAAACTAACCTCCAATTTGTAAAAATGTATCTGTCTGTCCGTCCGTCCGTATAGATATGTACAGCTTGAACGGCTCAACGGATTTTGATGAAATTTGGTGTATTTACTTAATGCATCAGTAGGATGAATTGATCAACTTTTGGTGCAAATCCGGAAACCGGAAGTGGTATAGTATTAGCGATCGACCATAGGAAGGGAAGGGTTATTTTCACACCAAATTTCACATGAGGAGATTTTTTACATATCTCCACGAATTATGCACTTTGTATTGGTTTCATCCTCGAGAAAAATCATCTTTATTAGTTTTTTCTTAATTTAAAATTATATGACATTATCCAGCCATTCATGACGTCACAGCCTGGTCTTACATATATATTATAAATAAAATAAAATTAAAATAATTTATGTTATATGCCTATCTGTTTTTTATTACATTAATAGATATATTAAAATTATTTGGAATTGTTTCTGTAGCTGGAAATTAATTTACTTCAAACCGTCAGTCGGTTCGGACCTGGCCACAGGTCAACTTATTTTTGTTAAGACAATGCATGACTCGTGGGGATATGTAAAAATCTCCACATGTGAAATTTGGTGTGAAAACAATACCTCCCTTACTATCGTCGGTCGGTAAAAATGGAAACATTTATTTATATTGGCATATTATACGCTTTAAAAATTGATGTCCATTTTGTTAAGTTTCTAAACCATTTTTGAAAATAATAATGTCTTCCATATGTGATATAAAATTGGATAGTCTAAGAGAATAAATAACTTAAGGAAAAATTGTACTTTCGTGTGTTTCTAGCATTTCTAAAAAGTTGTAAACTTCTCCCCACAGGGCAAAATGAGAAGTTAATATAATAAATAAATATATTGCATTTTTATTTTTATTGTAAGTATGTGAATTAACTAATTAATTTCCTTTTGTTGTATTCATATTTGCAAATTTTCGTATAACATCATCTTTTCTATTTCTCTTGTTATATTAAATAAATTCATTCAATTATAATTGCAATAAAAAGAATAAAATAATATAAATATAAAAAAAAAATTACAAAATAACGTTTTTCTCATGGACTAAAAAGAATAAAATAATTTTTTTATAAGCCTGACAAAGTTTATGGATGAATTGGTTCATTTACAACGAAAAACATTTGGCGCATTTGGTTTTCATTTTCTTTCTATTTGATTCCTATGCAATTAAATTCCTTTATAGAGCTATAATTTATAGATATCATTACATACCACACAATAAAACTAAATGCGTCCAATGTTTTCGTTGAATATGAAGCAATTCATCCATAAACTTTGTCAGGCTTATAGAAAAATTATTTTATTCTTTTTAGTCCACGAGATAAACGTTATTTTATAAAATTTTGTTTATATTTATATTTTATTTTTATATTTACTATTATTATATTATTCGATTTAATAAAATAAATAATTTAAATTAGTATGATTATTTCAATATAATTACATATATGAAGTAATGAAATTAATTTAAATAAATTAAATTGTTTGCATTCATTCGATTGAAAATTAATTAATCATAATGAGATTCCAAGTGTTAATGATAAATTCTCAAGTTTGTAAATAATATAAATAATATTAAATATTTATATAAATGAGGAGAATGCAACATTATAAATCAAATAAACATCTGTAATTTATAAAAAAAAAAATACTAAGCGAATAAAATTATATTATCGTAGTGGTGCCGATTTAATTATATAGGAGAATAATTTATCATATCTATTTATATTATAAAGAATTCATTAAAAATTGATATGCATATCAGAAAAACCTTTTAAATAATTTAAAATAAAATTCATTTCAACAGTGAAGCTTTAAAAAATATAATTCTTTAAAAACGATTTTTTTTTTGTTAAATAAATAAATATAAGGTAAATGTACCAGTCGTGGCCACTGTATCAGTAATGGACCATTTGATAGATTTTATGCTGATAATAAATTGTGTAAATAGATTAATTCCCAATTTATAAACATTATTAAATTTATAATTTTATTTTATGAAATTAAAAATCAACAACAATTTATTATATTTAAACATCTTATTACTGATAATAATAAATTTAATAAAAGATATTTATTATTATATTAGTATGAATAATTATAATTATATTAAATTAATATTACTAAAATTTCCAATATATTTTTTAAATTATATTATTGCCATTATTTTTCTCTTTTCGATTGCATTAACTGACTTCTTTTCTTGTTTAAAAACCGCGCGTTTAAATGGATAAGAATTGTAAATATAAAGAATAATTATAATAAATTATAAAAAATTATAAAAAATATTAATAAAACCAATCCTTAGAGAATTTTATTCCATTTATTTATTTTAAACCCATTTTAGGTTGATGGTCCACTACTGGAACAAAAATTCCGTTTTAAAAAAAATATTTAAATATAAAGTAACCGAATGTTTGTGTTGTACTGATAATTAAAAATAGTTGTACAATATGATGATGTGTTAGCACTTGTTTTGTTGTTATTCTCACTTTTATTACAGAATAATAGTGTTTTTTAATGAAAATTTCTCTTAACATGGTCCACCACTGGTACATTTACCTTATATATCCCTGTCCTGCTTATAAACTCGAAATTTATTTTGCCCCAGTAACCACAATCATATGCTACTTTCATGCCATTATCATTCTCTTCCAATTCCCTTACATACCCTTTATATTCCCACCTCTCTGAATACTTTACTTTATCTTGACATTGTCTGCTCATCGCATGCATGGTATACCGAATGATTGTTACATAATTGGTTACCACTTAAACATGATCCTATTTAGTAGGCCATTCCTCACCCATTCGATTTAGACCCAATTTTCTTTTTTGGTTTATATATCCAAATGTTAAAGAAGAAATATAATTAATTAATTTTAATGTAATTAAACATTAATTGTTTTAATATTTGAATTTTTGAAAATAGCAATATTTTTACTATCTCGTCAGATTTTGATTTGTAATTAAAATCAAAACAAACAGATAAAAATATAAGATTTTATGGAATGGAAAAAGTTAAGGATAGTTTCAAAATAAAAAATCGACTTTGATTGAAATGATTAAAAGATGATGGTATTCAAGTTGTGGAATTGGAGCTACGATAGTTGATTGGTGATTATCAGCATTGCACACCACCAAGAGTGGATCCAAGGTTTTATCGATTGAATGGAGTTGGCGGATTAATTAGTGAGATGATGACATTTTTGTTTCTATT
Organism: Labia minor; assembly: GCA_963082975.1. Classification (NCBI taxonomy): domain Eukaryota; kingdom Metazoa; phylum Arthropoda; class Insecta; order Dermaptera; family Spongiphoridae; genus Labia; species Labia minor. The sequence goes on from OY720348.1 coordinate 74,174,975, forward strand.
CTAGGGGGAAAAAAAACAAAAGCCTTTCAGGCGAAATTCATTTTTATTTTTTTTTTTTTGCATTTTTTATTATTTCTAAGTCCTAATCAAAATGAAAAAAAGCTTATAAAAAAATGGGTGCGTAGAGGAGAAAAGGATTCCAGTCCTCTCTACTATTCCCGATACTCTGCATCTCTATTGTTCTCTCCCCTCCGTGAAACAACAATTTAATAGATAGTCTGATGGATTGCAGGCATTGATTTGCTTTTCGATTGCCGATGTGGATTTTGGTTGGAGGATTTCTCTCCATTGGCACTCTACCATCTTCAAGTGAACTATTCGATGTCAACGGCCCTTTTTATACAATCCCCTGAATATGGGAACAAATTTGAAAACCCGCACACCTCCAATGTACCTCCCCCTCATCCCACTTTCATTGAATGCCTAGAGGGACTTGGAAAACGACAAGAAAACCCTTGACATGGGGGGAGGGGAGGAGACACCTTCTATTGACTCCCGGGCACAATAAGCAAAATACATTCCTTCCATTCGCAGCTGAGGTGAATTCGCATAAACCGTCCGTTATTGGCCCCCGTGCTAATATTTGCATACATTCCTCTTTTCTTCGATTGACTTTGAATCCACTTCCGAATGGAACCCACGTAACAATTACTAACAGCCAATTCCATAGCAACAATCGAGAAAATAGATGCATTTTTTTACAAATGAAATAAAAAAATCTTAAAGTTCGTGAAATAATCTAGTAATTCGTAATTGGGAGATGGCTCAGGATAAGGATGGTTGAAGGAATATAATTGTTGCTGCAGAGATCTTTCTAAGTTAAGTAGCAGCAAATATAAATTTAAATAAGCTGGAGTGTCTCCATTCGACTATCTCGCAATTTGAATTGGATTAAATAACATAAATATATTATATTTAAATTAAATTTAATTAATTATAAATTATAAATTAAAATTAATAAATAATATTTATTAAACCAGCGCATGTTTGTCTCTTTGTTGATGGCACCACGACACGTGCTGGCGCGTTAAAAAATTAATTCCGGTACTTTCAGGGATTCAATCAAGCTGAAATTCTATATATAACAGTTTTATACAATTTTTAATCATGTGAAAAACAATCAAACATCTATCTTTATTTCTACGGTCAGTTTAGAGAGAAAAATATGAAAACGAGGTAGGTAATGACCGAAAGTTGATAGAAAACTACGAATTTTGAATAATACCCGTGTAACAAATTTCATTATTGTAGTTTAAACCGTTTTTGCGTAATCTTGTCTACATACACACATACACAGCGACATTTTTCTCAACCGTAGTGAAAATGACTCAGGGACTTTCAAACGTATAAAAACATCAAAATCTCGACATCGAAAATCGCCTGATACCGAAACAGATCGATTTATCTTTATAAATATTATCTATGGTGTGAATTTCAAAAAAATCCCTAGAGCGGTTTAATATCTCAAAAATATACACACAAATATATATAGAATTTTTGCTAGTATAATAAGATAAGATAAATACGATGGATATATATACTAATGATAATAATAATAAAAATAAAAGCTTAACTTCGATTTAGCATTTCATCGTTATTATTGATAAAAAGCAACAATAAAAATAATTTTAAAATTTCATAACAATTTATTTTAAAACTAATAAATAAGAGTTGATATGTCCTTTGTTATAACACACTTAATATAAATTAAATAATTATTATATTTTTGAATTATTTTGTAAGTAAACTTTTGATTTTTATTGATTTTTGTTATCTGTTATCCTCATTAATCAAAACCAGAAATGTTATTTAATAGAAATTGTCTGTCAATTACAACATTAAAATTGATCAACTTCAAAGAAATTTAGTTGTTTTTTTTATTGATTCAATTGATCTCTCTTTCCTATTAAAACGGGCTAATCGTTATAAATAGCTAAATAATTTAATCCATTAAATTTAATGTGTAGAAATTGTGTATGAAATGAAAGTATAAGTAAATATAATTGACCCAGGATTTCCGAAAAAAATAGAAAATTATATTTTATATAAATTTGATATACAAGAAAATTTATATATATATAATATAATATTATATTATATATACTCGTGAAAATACATATATGTAATATAATAGCTACTAAATTTAGAATATTATTTTAATTAGAAAAATTTGTTTAGAAATAAATGAATGAAAAGGTGAAGCCTAATCCCACACCATCTAAGGGATAGGTGAATATTTCCAGCATTTATGCTGAGACAGTGCGCTCAAATCGGATAATAAGAATAATATAACGAAAGAGTAACAAAATTAATATAGTGAATCAATAAGAGAAGGAGTCACAATTAATTTGATATGGACCAAATAATTTATAAAAGACAAATTTTTGTAAAGTAGTATATTAAAATGACTGAGAAGACTTAGAAAATATATTTCATCTATTATAGTATGGTTTATATTATGATTATTATTATTATGAAATAAAATAAATGAAATAGATAAATAACTTGGAGAAATTTTATTAAATTTAAAATTAAAATTAAAATTTTTTAAGCATATTTTGAAAATATAAGTCATTATTTTTAATTGAGGTGTTAAACAAAATTTTGTGATTTTCGATTAAAAAATGCATTTGAAAAATTTCTATAAAAGCAAACTCATATGTTTTTAAATTAATCTTGTGTTAATGTAGTTAAATGTAATAATTTTATTTATGTTTGTAAGCATTTTCTTTTCGTATTCTGTTTATATATATATATATATATATATATATATATATAAAGGGAATAATTGGCAGGGTAGTGAATGGTGAAGTATTTGCAAAAGTTTAAATGAAAGATTGATGGGGGGGGGGAGGACTTTCTAAGAATCAGTCCTTCTAGAAGAATGTAGAGAATTTCAATCGAGTTAGTAAAGAATAGAATGACCCGGAGTCAGTCAAGAACTGATCTAATAAAATGTAGTCAACAAGGTAGAGGGGATGAGAAAGAAAGGACATAATAGAGTAGAAGAATAACAAATTAGTAATAGCATTATCTCTTTCTCTTTTTGTAAAAATTAAAAAAATATTAATTTGAATTTAATCATTCTATGATGGAATAAAATCTTTGTCTAGATTTAAATTCGAATTTCATATCTTTTCTAATTGTTTAGGACGTGGAAATGAGAATTGTAAAGAATATATATATAGGAAAAGTAATTTCTGGGTTATTTTCACGTTTTATTGTGAAATTTGATTCTCGACATTTCGGCCTCTGGCTGTGCTACGAGCCGGACGAGATTTAGGTTCAGTGCTAGTGCGAAGGATTCTTCAAGGTTTCCAAACACAATAAATCAAAGATTACCCATTTACTCAACTCCAAGTCCCAATATTGACTCTTGGACTAAGATCCAGAATCCCGAAAATTCCCATTCTAAAAAAAAAATATTCTAAATATAGTGCCAAAATGGGTGCCTTAACGTCGAGACTCGAATTAAGCACAGAAATTAACACAGAAATAACTTATATATTGTATGCAAATAGAGGTGCAGAGGTATGGTTTTAAGAATATGGTTATTACGGAGAATTACTTGAATTTTGTGAAGCACTTAATAATTTATTTATTTATTTTTAAATCAATTGAATCACACATTTACTATTCTAAATATTCTAAAGATGTATATATATATATATATATATATATATATATATACCAGTATAATGTTATATAACAGTGGTCCTTAAAATCAAGGCTTGAATGATTGACTTTGTATTGTCCCTTTTTTTGTCGGTAGTAAATTTTTCCCTGATATTACCTGAATGGGTCAGCCACGTGGTTCGAGGTTTAATATAACCCATCCTCACACCCGAACTAACTTTCAGGTCGCAATAACGGTTTGTAGCCCAGATGAACCTTTTAAAAATCACTTTCTGTTTCACTCGTATTGTGTGGGACTGGTCTGTTTTTCTCCCTTCTTTCCTTCTTCTGTCCTTGTCGTCGGAGGCTGCGGCGGATGTCTTTCTTGAGGGAGTTTTGTGACCTGGGCCCGCTGGTTGGCACCAGGTGCTAGGTACACGTGTCCCAACCCCCTCAACGTTGAACACTTCTTTTGGACAGACGATCAATCGACGACAGGAGGGGGGAATACTTGACAGGCACGCAAAACGATCCCCAGTTGGAACAACAGACACCCGGGAAATAATGAGCGTCCCGTCGGAGTGATTTTCAATGAGAGGGAGGGGGTAGCTGGTGAAATAATTAAAAATACAAGAGCATTTCTGCTCTGTTCGTCACGATCCCTGATGAACTGGAGTTTGTGAAACAATAGCATCCAGGAAGGGGTGGGGTTCACGCCTCTCCACTCGTATTTATTAACACGAATTGTAATTTCTTTGTTTTTTTATTTAATCAAGATATTCCAATATATGATAGCTCCTCTATCTTAGAGAAATAAGCTGGAGTGTCTCCACTCGACTATCTCGCAATATGAATTAGATTAAATAACATAATAAATTATATTTAAATTAAATTTAATTAATTATAAATTATAAATTAAAATTAATAAATAATATTTATTAAACCAGCGCATGTTTGACTCTTTGTTGATGGCACCACGTCACGTGTTGGCGCGTGAGATTTGCAGTGTTAAAAAATGAATTCTGGTACTTTCAGCGATTCAATCAAGCTGAAATTCTATATATAGCAGTTTTATACAATTTTTAATCATGTGAAAAATTATCAAACCCATATCTTTATTTTTACGGTCACTTTAGAGGAAAAAAAATCAAAACGTTGTAGGTAATGACCCTCTTCCGGTTGAGCAACATTATTCAAAGTGAATAGAAAACTACGAATTTTGAATAATGCCTATGTACCATTTCATGATTCTAGCTTAAACCGTTTTTGAGTAATCTTGTCTACATTCACACACACATACACGCACTGACATTTTTTTCAACCTTGGTGAAAATGATTCAGGAACCTTCAAAATGTATAAAAACTTCAAAATCTCAACATCGAAAATTTTCGTGATCGCGAGATAGTAAAAATACTATTTAAACGGACAAATTTACCAGCTAAAATGAAAAAAAATATATAACTTACTTAACTTCTCCTATAAATGAGACCAGAATGACCTTTAAACTTTTAATAATCATCATCTATAAAATTCTATTTTTCAGGTTTTTTCAAAAATCAAATTCTTTCTAACATTGATTGTCCAATAAAAGATGTTGTTGCTGACAACTTTGGAGTTGAATAGCGTTACAGAGATAGCTAAATGGATTCTAGTCTAATGAAGCAATCTTTTATTTTCAACATTAATTAATCTGTCATTGTGAAGCCCCGATTATCGTGGGCGGTTGAGTGCTATCCTTAAACCTCGACGTCGTCTCTTGGTCGCACCTGCCTGGTTTTCTTTAAAAAAAATAACATGCTCATTACATAACACCTGTTGGATGTAATTTAGAATTCTTTAAATATTTCATTACATTCTATATATATAGATAATCTTTTATCTTAAATTTATTATCTTGATTAATAATTGATGGACGATTTGTCTCTCTTCTTTCTCAAGAAGATGGATAATTTAAAAGCAACGTGGCTAATGGAGCGACAGAGCGGATCGGAAAAGATCGATTTTTCCCGAGAATTGACTAATAATGCCCGATGTGCAAATAACCAGAGCATTTCAGTTGGGGATTACGGTCAGTTCAATCTCTCGATAATTCTCGATATATAGTAGAGACATCCGAGAGTTTAGAGACAGCACAACGATGATCATTAATTAACAACCCACAAGCCCTACGTGACGATGGCTGCTAAATAAAACATCTCATTGGAGATAAATGGAGGTTTCAATTGGAACATGAAAATTTGGCGCAGGTGTTTTGAAACCTTACAGGTAACTAAATCTATCATGACAAGTTTTTTTCCAAATGAAGTCACATCGAATCATAATAATCAACAATTATTCTAGATCTAATGGATATTCTAGATATACGAATGATATAAATCGCGTAAATCACGGTTTATCAAAAATTTTTTTGTTAATAACAAAAACAAACCAAAACATCTGGGAATGCTAGAAAGCATTACTATCAACGAACTTTTATTCCTATTTATCACAAAATTAAAAGAGGGAATAATATTCGCAATGTGAATGTTTTCAGTGGTTTATAAATAATTTAAAAAGGACAATATTAGAAAAATAAAATTAAAAATATAATAAAACAAATTGCATAAATAATTCCAATTTATATGATCTTAATATATTGTGAGAATTAGATAAATAATGTAGAGAGCAATAAATGATAATTAATAATAATTAATATAATTTATATAATTTATAATTATAATTATAATGATACGATCGAAGATGCGCTGAAAACATCGCTTATTTATAATTATGTACTGAAAATATGGAAAATTTTCAACTTTGACCATGTTTCCAACCGAATTTTCAAAAACCAAGACCACTTTACAATTACAATTTTTTAAGCTCTAAAATCAAATCTTTTTAATTAAATCGCGACAATACTAGATTGTAAATAACTACTGTAATAACTATGGCCAGGAGTGGTGGTGCATCTTGTTGGGTATATCTATTTTTGATAAAATAAAAAATAATTTATTTATCAAAAAAATTCGAAATTATTTTATTTTTTTTTAAAGTTTACCTTTTAACTGTTTACATATTTTTTTAAAGTTTAATTTCAAAGTTAAAGATAATTTTAATTTTACAATCATAAATTATAAGAATTAATTTAATTTAATTTAATTTTTGATTTCTGCTTTTTGGACTCTCATCTATTCTTTTTACCGACCGACGATAGTAAGGGAGGTATTGTTTTCACACCAAATTTCACATGTGGAGATTTTTACATATCTCCACGAATCATGCATTTTCTTAACAGAAAAAAGTATTTTTAGCATGATGTCTGTCCGTCCGTTCGTCTGTCTGTCCGTCCGTATAGATGTGTACAGCCTGAACGGCTCAACGGATTTTGATGAAATTTTGTATATTTACTTAATGCATCAGTGGGATGAATTGATCAACTTTTGGTGCAAATCCGGAAACCGGAAGTGGTAGTATTAGCGATCGACGATAGGAAGGGAAGGGTTATTTTCACACCAAATTTCACATGAGGAGATTTTTTTACATATCACTACGAATCATGCACTTTGTATTGGTTTTATTCTCGAGAAAAATCATTTTTATTAGTTTTTTTCTTAATTTAAAATTATATGACGTCATCCAGCCATTCATGACGTCACAGCCTGGTCTTACATATATATTATAAATAAAATAAAATTAAAAATATATATATTCTATCCATATTATCCATATCTGTTTTTTATTACATTAATAGTAATAGATATATTAAAATTATTTGAAATTGTTTCTGTACCTGGAAATTAATTTATTTCAAACCGTCGGTCGGTTCGGACCTGGCCACAGGTCAACTTATTTTAAAAAAAAAGTGAATTAAATGTTATTATAGTTTTTATTATCAATTATTAAATATATAGAGATCTATAATTTGATAAAACGTTTTTTTTTATTATTATTATTATTATATTCATTTTCGAAAAAGATGGATTGTTTTTTGTCTAATAAAATGTAAACTTTAATTGAAAAAAATAAAATTTAATAAGCCAATTGTTTCTTTTCAGTGGGATATTATTACTATTATTATTATTATTTATATTATTACTTACATTCTTTGCAAAATTATCTAACCAGTTGAAGGGACTTGAATGAGACTAACAAATAAAGGGGGGGGGGGGTGCGTATAGGATTGAGGCTCTTTACGATAAGAATCCTTTGAGGATCAAAAGAATCTCAAAAAAAAAGCAAAAACACTCCATCAATAAAGATGAGCTTGAGAAGAAGTATAAGTAAAAAAGAAAAAAAAAAGGGAAATAAAAGAAAATAATAATAATAATAAATATTAAATAACAATCCATAAAAAATATAAAGAAATTTATTTTTAATAAAAGTTATTTCAGTTCTTTTTCTTTTTTTTAATTTTGAAAAAATAACAACTGACTTAGTGATAAAACGTTATTTCTTTTACAACGAAGAATATATTATCATTAATTTCTTTTATAATTTGAGTGGAAAGAATAATATAGAATGGGATGATTACAAAATAACAAATAAAATCAGTTAAAATTTCAGATTTTGAAAAATAATAAAATAAAGAATATATTAATAGAGATAATGGCAAAATTCATTATTTTCATTCATTTTGTTAAAACAGTATTGAATTCTATTTTTGAATTCTTGTCTATTAACAGTCTTTATTAAAATAATTGAACTTTAATCTAATAAAACAAAATAATCATTAATTTATCATTCAATTTTGTAAATTTTGTTTCTCATTTTGTACTCACCTATTAACAAAATAATCAAAAATATTCCACAATTGCTTAATAAAGGAATAAAATAAATATATAAAAAAAAAAAAAATATATCTATATATTTCAATTCATTTCTAAAATATAATATATATTCTTATTGAATTTTCCCTACCAAGGTGTTACTTCGAACCATTTTCGATGAGCCACTACTAAATGTTTTTTTTTATTATAAGATATTAAGAGGCCTGAAATTTGTTGAAGAGGTAACGATCATCTTATTTTTTTTATAAAAGTTATCTATTCTTCTATTCTTCTATTTCTCTATAGTCTATACCAGTGATTCTCAACCACTGTGCCGCGGCATTTTAGTTTGCCGCGAGATTATGAGGCTCTTAAACATTTCCGACTTTCTTTTCTAAATTTTTTCAATTTGGTTCTAAAAAAATGTTTTTCAATATGGTAAACTTTTACACTTATCTTTTACTTTGTGTGCCGCCAAATTTTTAAACCGTTAAAAGTGTGCCGCGGTAAAACAAAAGGTTGAGAAGAACTGGTCTATAGTCTATACTATGTTCTATGTTGTATTGGGTAACGGATAGACCGTTCTCCATTATTCCAGTGGAGGACCAATCTACTTCAGGGTGTAGCGTCCCTGCCCTCACGTGAGCTCATGATTTCTCCACATTCCTTTTCCTATGGAGAAATTATTCTTGTTTTTTTAGGCACCGTTGTGGAAACGAAGATAAAAGAAAGGGGTTGGTTATCCTATAATTCCATCACTATATAAAAGGGGGGAGAAAATATTTTTTCCACAAATATTTTCTTTTATTAATCGAATCCATTGAAAATAGGAGAGGAGACTTTGCTCTTCGTAATCCCCTCTCATGAACTTAACCCCATCTCACAATTTCATAGGATGTTCTAATTTTTTAATTTCTTTTCTCCATTGTCTATTATTGGATTGGGTGTTTCGTTTTAGATTTTTATTTTTTATTAATTTAATTTTTAAAAAATATTTGAAATTGTCACGATTGAATAAATATATCATGGATACCAATTCTAAAATAAAGTGGAATGCTACCAGTTCATTTTCCATTGAACTAAAATGCTAATTAATTTTAATAGAAATTATGATATTATGTCTGCTATCTATTTATTATAAATAATTGGATATCCAATGATAGATAATAAGTTTGGTTGGCAAAAGCAAATTGAATTGAAGTCAAATTTATTCTCCCCTTTTATAATCGCCTTCTAATTAAAATAACTAAATAAATTACAAAATGGTTGGTTTATTGAAATTCACTTTATGGAGAGGGTAAAAGGTACTTTTAGTACACAAATGGTGAAGGGTTCTCTTGTTTGGTTTCATTTTATTTCATTTTATTTTTTTATCGTTCTCCTGTACGATGCAAAGAAAAAAGAAGTAAATTGTTAGTGAATTGTTTTTTTCCTAATGGTTTCAAAATACTCTTTAAGTGGGTGAAATGAAAAGTTCATGAACAGGTGTGTGAGAAAATTTGTTTCTGGTACGTCGTTTCAAGAGGTGACATCGCTAAGGGGTGAGCTTAAGGGTGCCACCTGCCCCTCGAAAATACTCTCTTCCAACGGAGTGTTGAGTGAAGTTGTCCAATACAAACGCCCAAATCCATCGACATAATTATAGAGAGAATAAATGACTCTCTCATCCCTTCCCCAACATCGATTGAAATTGATATTCCTATAGAAATATCTACACGATTAAAAAAAACATACCTAAACCTCTTGCAAATTATTAAAATTATTTTCTAAAGATGATTTAGTGTTTGTTACTTATGCAATAATGAAATGGATTGTTCAGGATGAAGTTCAGTGATTGTTTGCCTATACCTTGGAGAATAGAACTTAGAAACATTCAAGATTTTATTATCGAAAAATACTCTAATATTTTTATTCAAATCATTTAAAAGAAAATTAAATTTTTGTTATTAAGATCTAGTTATAATATATATATACGAGGTTTGTTCAAAAGAAAAAATGAATTTTGAATTTTCACGAGGTGTGTACATTCGATTATCGAATTTTTTTGTTAAGTAGCTACACATATGTTTCTCATAGGTTGACATTATCAGCCATTGTAGATTAGTTGTTTGTTTTTGACAACTGAATAAGTTAGTCATGTTTTGTGTGTTCTTCGATTTTTTTTAAAGAATCTGTATTCAATTTTGTGTTAAAAATGGAATAAAGTGCTCCAACGCACTTAAAATGTCTACTTTATCTCAAAAAAATGTTTATAAGTGGTAAAAGCGCTTTAAAAAAGCAAGCCAAGTACGATCCAATGGGAAGTTTTTGCTCACTGTTTTTTCGATTACAATGGCGTGGTGCTTCATGAGTTCTTGCCAACAGGTCGTACTATTAATAAGGAATACTACAAGTAATTTATGTAACGTTTAGGTGAAACAATACGGCTTAAACGATCGGAATTGTGTAAAAACAAATCATGGATTCATGCACCAGCTCACACATCATTGCTTGTTCGTGACTTATTGGCCAAAAACAAGACCATAATCATGCCTCAACCACCGTATTCACCAGATTTGGCTCACTGTGATTTTTTCCTATTCCCAAAACGGAAGAGACCAATGAAAGATAAGCGTTTTGCCACAATGGATGAGATAAAGTTGGAATAGAAGAACGAGGTGATGGCTATACCGAAAAGCGCATTTCAAAAGTGCTTTGACGATTAGAAGAGTGCATTATATCTGAGGGGAATTACTTTTATTGATGAATAAATTAATACTTTTCGAAATAATTCAAAATTCACCTTTTCTTTTGAACAAGCCTCGTGTATGTACATATATACTTAAGAAATATATACCTCATATATAATAAAGCAAATATACCTAAATTCAATCAAAATAAGAAAATTAAATAATAAGTTGTTTTTTTTATAATGTAAAAAGGGACTTATACTTATCTCGATCTATTAATTTATGTATATATATATATGTAAAATGTTAGAACATTGGTTAAGTTGGTAGGACATGTGTTGAATCTTTAAGATATAGATCAGTGATTCTCAACCTGGGCGATCGACATCTTAAAGGGGGCGATTATTTGACTATACGATTTTGGGGGGCGATAAGTTATTTTTGGGGGGCGAAATCATTTTCAACTCTAAAATAAGTTGACCTGTGGCCAGGTCCGAACCGACCGACGGTTTGAAATAAATTAATTTCCAGCTACAGAAACAATTTCAAATAATTTTAATATATCTATTAATGTAATAAAAAACAGATAGAACATAAATATTTTTAATCTTATTTTATTTATAATATATATGTAAGACCAGGCTGTGACGTCATGAATGGCTGTGACGTCATATAATTTTAAATCAAGAAAAAACTAATAAATATGATTTTTCTCGAGGATAAAACCAATACACAGTGCATGATTCGTGGTGATATGTAAAAAATATCTCCTCATGTGAAATTTGGTGTGAAAATAACCCTTCCCTTCCTATCGTCGATCGCTAATACTACCACTTCCGGTTTCCGGATTTGCACCAAAAGTTGATCAATTCATCATACTGATGCATTAAGTAAATATACCAAATTTCATCAAAATGCGTTGAGCCGTTCAAGCTGTACAGACCAGGCTGTGACGTCATGAATGGCTGGATGACGTCATATAATTTTAAATTAAGAAAAAAACTAATAAAAATGATTTTTCTCGGGAATAAAACCAATACAAAGTGCATGATTCGTCGTGATATGTAAAAAATCTCCTTATGTAAAATTTGGTGTGAAAACAATACCTTCGTTACTATCGTCGGTCGGTAAAAAAGGTAAGATGATTTTGCGAACAGGCTTTTTAAACATTTCCTCTTTTTTCAATTTTTTTCAATATGGTTCTAAAAAAAAAAAGATCAGATGATTTTGCAATCAGGTTCTGAAACTCGATTTTTCAATATGGCTCTAAGTATCACTTAGTGTACCTACTTTATATTAGGGATTATCATGCAATTTTTATCTGTAAAAAATTATAGGGGGGGGGGGGGCGAATTAAGAAGCGGGTCTTACAAAGGGGGCGATTGGTCCAAAAAGGTTGAGAAACCCTGATATAGATTCACAGCTGATTAGTCAACTAGTATATAATTAGCAACTGGCATTTGTTTAAGAATTAATATTGTAATTATTGGTGAATAATAACTATAAAAACCAATTTTCTTTTAGGTAAGGTTTGGAGTTATTAATTTATTTATTTTATTTTTTAACTAATAAAATTTTCCTTTTAGAAACGAAATCGGCCTATAGTTAATACTAACCTAACCTAAATCAAACTTTAAAATTATAATAATAACATTATTATATCGATATATCTATGTGAAAAAATAAATTATTAATTTTAATTGAAAATTAATATAAGTGATATACGATAGAACTTTGAAATCATAATATCATATATAAATATAGCGAGTAAAATAACTGCCATGCCGGGCGTTATTAAATAGACAGCCCTAGCAAGTGCTTTGATTTAGTTTAACCGGCTGATTGACACCCGGAGTGAAATTATATTAGTATTCCCGTACTAAAACTATTTCCTAAATTGTTGAAGCAAAGCTTTGAGCTTATACAGAGTATTAGCAAGTAATTAAACAATATTCGAAACATTAAGCTCGTCAAGAGAAGGGTGAAAATATTTGTTGCCAATTAAAGGGGAAACGGACATACAAAAATTACGTTCGCTTCTAAAGAGCTATTAAATCAAGTTAATAACCCGACCCATTTAAATATACGGGAGTGTTGTAATTGGTCTGAACAATGAATCTAATTATCAAATAATATCTACAATTGAAAAAATTTGTTTTTTAAGTAATTAATATTACAGTTTGTGCATGTACACTTAATCTAAATCTACAAATATCTATATTAATATAGAGTTATAGAGATATAGATATAGATATATTATTATATTGTAGGCTATATTGTAATAAACGACAAAATATACTTAAACATTTTATTTATATTAGTAGGTATATGACAAAACATTTTGTTACCAGTGGACTCCTTTATATTATCTCGTCAGAGATAGCATTGCGATCACAAAAATTTTCGATGTCGAGATTTTCATGTTTTTATACGTTTTGAAGGTTCCTGAGTCATTTTCACTAAGGTTGAGTAAAATGTCTCTCTGTGTGTGTATGTAAGCAAGATTATGCAAAAACGGTTTGAGCATGAATAATGAAATTTGTTACACCGGCATTATTCAAAATTCGTTGTTTTCTAGCAACTTTTAAAAAATGTAGCTCATCCGGAAGAGGGTCATTACTTACAACGTTTTAATTTTTTTTCGTCTAAAGTGACCTTAAAAATAAATAAAAATGTTTGATAGTTTTTCATATAATTAAAAATTCTATAAAACTGCTATATATAGAATTTCAGCTTGATTGAATCGCTGAAAGTACCGGAATTAGTTTTTTAACAAGTTGACTGCAAATCACGCGCCAGCACGTGACGTGGTGCCATCAACAAAGAGCCAAACACGCGCTTGATTAATATAATATTTATTAATTTTAAATTTATAATTTATACTTAATAAAAATTAATTTAAATATAATATATGTTAATTAATCCAATTCAAATTTGCGAGATAGTCGAGTGGAGACCCCACAGATTTTTTAATCTAAATTAATATTTAGGAAGCATTATGAGAGAATACAAATTAAATGGTGGTGGCTAAGGAAATGTTTTCTAAGATGCAAGACTGTGATTTTTTTGTTAATTTAACTCTTGATGGTGAAAGAGAATGTTGATTGGGTGGTTATTTTCAATTGTCATTGGTGTGGTCTATTAGAGTAGCCGATTGAAATGTTATAATATCAAATGTCAAATGCATTTGATATATTGTAATAAAACATTTTATCTGATACTCTGGACAATTTTGATATCAAATAATGCTATCAAGATGAATTGATGTTTTTTTTATAAAATATGCCCCCAATCACTACTGTAGAGAACATTATTTTCCCAATACGCTGCCATGTTGATGTGATAAGTAAATGATAGACAATCCCACAAAAGATAGAACTTTCTAAATAGGAGGATGAAAAAATGAATTACTCATCAATCATTCGTTTCATTTATTCCAATGCATCGTAATTTAATAAATTTCACGATTTATCTATGTTACTATCTCAATAATACTAATAAAAATTCTAGGCCGCAACAACCATATTCTTTGAACCATCTCCATCCTATTCCTATTCACTTCTAATTCTTTCATAGCTTAAATTATATTATCGTCCCACAGTATATCATGTTTTCTAATTGGTTTTCTTCTCCATATATTTATATCACTTTTCTTTATCTACCCATGACTTAACCCAATTCTGATTTTAATAGAAATTTGCAAAAACCTTCCGGGGGATATAACTGATAATTTCCTAAATTTTCATATTGATTGGATGTATGGTTTTTGAATCTATATTGTACAAACATACAGACAAACAGACACACATTCATATAAATATATAGATAGAATACAGGGGCATAAAATATGGTAAATTATCATATAAAATTAAAGACAGTCGTTTAATCAATTATTAATCGAAATTATTGTTTAATAAATTAATCATATATGACAATTGTGTCGGCATATGAAAGTTTAAACACTGAGATTGATGATTTCAACCCACAAAATACGCATGTCAAGTTAAATAACAATAATTATGCCGTATCCGATGAATTTTGTAACATATTCAATTTGAATTTCAAAGGTTGATTGAACATTGTTTTTTTTGTTTTTTTTTTATTTAATCATAAAATGTGTAATTTATAAAAATAAAACACGGATATCCAATTAAGTAATGGTGGGATTATAACAAATAAAATTTTTGATTAGAATTAGAAAAATATTTTCTAATTATTGGACCTATTCTATTTATTATATTTTCATTAGTTGGATCAAAAAAAAAAATGCAAATCAAATTCTCTTCAGATGTATGATGTGATATTTAGGATAATAAATATATTATTCTATTCATAAATATATATAGAATAATTCGTCATTTGAATTAGGGATATTGTTTATTATTATATATGTATATATATATATTATTATTATTACTATCAGATTTATCAGGGATATAATCACGTATTTTTGTGAGATTGTTTTCTCGACGTTTCGGCACCCATTTTGGCGTCATTTTCAAGAGATTATTTAGGTAGGAATATTTTTGGGATTCTGGATCTTAGTCTGTGTGACCAAGGGTTAATATCGGGATTTTGGGTTGATAGGTTGTGTAGTTTTGTACTCACTGCGTTGCTGTGGAGCTGCGAAGAATCGGGCTGTTGTCCAGTGCGGACGTATGCCAGTCTCAGGATTGCCCAGGATTAGGAGTTGTTTTAAAGTTTTGTCTTTTTAAAATTGTTTTAAATCCACAAATGATGATATTCTAATATATTATAATTTATTTAAATATTTCTTTTTTTATTTATTATGTTTAAAAAAGTCTCTTTTGAGTTCAATTCTAATACTTTAAAATTTGTATATTTAATTATAATATTAAAACATAGGTATTCTTTGAGAATATTTAGAATAAAATTAGATATTATTAAATTTATAAAAATAATTTTCATATTAATAATAATACACTATTCGTATATTTATAATTAGATTTTGTCTCTATGTCTCTATTTTAAAATTTAAAAAAAAAATGGAGATTGTTCTAGCCAAATTTAGAAATTTAGATATCTCATGCAGCTTGGATGAGTAGATGAATTGGACTGGGGTAAGAGTCAACCAAGTTTTTCCTTATTTTAGGGTAATATCAATTCAGAATCAGGTGAAATCATAACATTCGATTAAATTAATCTCATTAAGAGCATTTCATATTTCTGTACATCAATTATTAGGACTCACAAGTTTAAATTGAATCATATTTTAATTATAAAATAATTACTTGAATTTATTTAAATGTTGCATGGTTGTGGGGATATCAAATAAGTTCAAAAGGTTAGTCTACTTCTTAATCTTAAAAATTAAATTAATTTTTAATATATTTTGATAATAATTTACTATTAATTGTGCGATGTAAATAAAATTATATACTATTTGAAATGTATTCATAAAAAGAGGTTATCAACAGCCAAGAGAGAGGGTCTATATATTTTTTTTTCCAAAATATGTCATTCGCAGATTCGCGTATATCATGACAGTCATTGCAATGAAAAACAATTTTTTTCCTATGGTAAACAAGGTGGAGGAAAGTGGAGTGAGCTACTTGGATGATATTCACTTTCAAAAAAAGTTAACAAAAATTCTCCATTATGAAATAAAAAAAAATATATATTCAAAAGCTTAAATACAGTTACTTCTTCATTTGAAAAAATCTTGGATTCAATCCGAAATTGAATTTGTAATATTTGGTCTACCATTTTCTTTTCATCCCCGCATTTAGCAAAATTTAACAATCAAATGATGTTGTCATCTATTATAAAGGATATTAATTAATTAATTTCACTCTTCTCTCTCTCTCTCTCTCTCTCTCTATATATATATATATATATATATATATATATATATATATATATATATATATATATTTATATAGGTTATATAGAAATACATGTGATCATTTATATAGATGGTGTTTGATATTTAAGATATGATGAATATCCACCATCAATTGCATACTATATATCACTGATATATTAATATTTAATTAAGCATGAATTATTAACGATGTGAGAGAATTCATAGCGTTGATGTTAATTTCTTGTATTATACATATATATATATATATATGAATGTCTTTCTCAGTAAAATCAAATAGATGTAAACGAAAAGGCTTTAATATGTTATTACACTAGAATAAAATTTATCTTTAATTATATTTCGCATTCGTATTGCAATATTCCAAAAAGAAAAAAAAATGGCACAGGAATGAATTAAAATTTATATATATTTTAGTTAAAAAAAAAACCTCTGACTTTGTACGTCCTACGCAAGGACAACGCCTATCAAGCCGGGTTATATCAATGAGGTGTCCTATGATCCGTAGAACGAGTCGTCTCCACCTTTACTTTGATTTTCTTGATCGTAGGCGCTATCAAGTACCTTTTCCCCAAGGTTGTTCCCGGAGGCTGGGTTGACTCTGCCCATAGACTCCAGCTAGGGAAATTCCCTTGCCAGGCCCGGGTCATGAACCCGGGACCATTTGAATGTGAGGCAGGTTCGCTACCCACACACCCAATGGCGCCTTAATTTTAGTTATACAATCTAGTATATCCATAAAGAGCAACATATAAAATCCCACAAAGAGAAGGACAGAGAGAGAGAGAGCGAAAAAGAAAGAAATAAAAACAAGGACAATTTATTTAAGTCAAATGATCGTTAGTTATTTCTAAAAGAGGAAAGACATCGTGAAAAATGGAATATTTTGATTGACGAAAACCCAAATAGAGGATAAAGAGGATGCAATTTTGTATAAAATAAAACTATCAGATTGAGCAATAGATATTTGTCTTAATATTTTGTTAAGCTCAATTTTAAAAGAATTAAAACAAATTTTAAAAAATCCTATTTTCTTGATATGGTCCAAACTTTCAATTTCTAAAGTATAGATAGATGGATAAAAAAATTATTATTCAGCAGAAATACACGGTATATAGGTCTCTGAATCATCAATGTTAGAGAATAACTTATAGAGGTGAAATTTTTTATTCATATAATATAAATTAAATATTACTATTTTTCAAAAAGTTAGATAACATTCTAGAGCAGTGATTCTCAACCTTTTTTTACCGCGGCACACTTTTAACGGTTTAATAATTTGGCGGCACACAAAGAAAATGATAAGTGTAATAATCATACCAATCTTTACCTTTTTTTAGAACCATATAGAAAAAATTGAAAAAAAGTCGGAAATGTTTAAGAGCCTGATCGCAAAAACATTTTACCTTTTTTTTACATACATATAAAATAATTAAGTACTTTTTCTTAATTTGAACTTTACATTTGTAAAATTTGGCTGCACATTTTGAAAATCACACGGCACACAAAAGTGCCGCGGCACACTGGTTGAGAATCACTATCCTAGAGTGTCGGAAAGAAAATTCAACATTAAACATTGGAGAAAAAATTAATTAATTTAATAATTCCCTTGAAAGAAAAGATTTTTTCTACTTTTGGTTGTGTTATTGTGTAATTATTTACTTTTAAGCGCGAATGATGTTCTATATAATTAAGTCTATCTTGTGTTTGTATTTAATTGTCAAGACAATTGGAAACTTTCAAACTACTATTGAGATTGTAATTAAACTTGATAACATTCCTAAGTATGATTCTAAACTCAAACACATATTTGTAAATGGAAACGGATAGTTCTAGAAAACATTTTAGATGGGTATTGTTCAAAAGCAAAGTTGATTGGAACTGGACATCATGGACACTTCATCATTAATCGGAAGAGCTAAGAAAGAAGACACGATTACGGTCAATTAATTAACTTAGGAAGTGGGAAAGTGTCCCCTTCTTCGATTTAAAGTGAATTGAAAAAAGAGAGAAAGAGAGGGAAAGATATAAAAAAAAAGAAATTGCAAGATTACATTTTCGAGCCTCTGACAGACATTCTTAAGGTGGTTACCATTTACCAACGAGTTCTTCAATATGTTTAAGTATAAATAAAAGAAACAATCATCGGCGAGCTTCCATTGAATGGAGAGCATCAGACATTGTACATTAAGTGTTGTTCCTGGGTGGAAAACATTGTTCAACTACCAGCAAACGACTGCAACTTTGTTTAAGAAACATTTTTTCATGATAGACGATTATTTTATATTGAGTAGGAAAAGCAAAAAAAAGCGAGTAAATGATAAATAAAATACACACGAATGGAAATCTTATTAAAGATTGATTATAAAAATAAAATTAACAGTGCTAAATGCTAAATTGTTTTATTTTTCAGATTGTCTGTATAAGCATGTATAATGTTGATGATACCATCCATAAACATGTTATATATCATTTTTTACATTTGCTTAAGGTAGTCTATAGAAACTTTAAACTTGTCGCACATTTAACTTTTTCTATTGTACAATATATAGATAGTATATATTATCAATAAATAGTAAAAAAAATTGGTCTTAACTGAATTTGAGAATTTCTTATTGTGTGCAGCAATCTCACATTGTTGTTGCATGATTTGAATTCCAAAGAAAAAAGTAATCAGTTCTTTGTTTAAAATTATATAACGGTGATTTAACTTGCTGGTTTGATTCCCTCTTACGATAATCCTGCTATTAACATTTATTACCTATCACCTAGTAATAAAATTTTCACTATAAAAATTAATCGAAAATTGGAAATAAATACTTGTGGTCTCCATAAAATTACTTTATATACATATATATGTATATATTTATAGTAAGTGGTAAAGATAAAAAATAGAAAAACGTTTCTTTTTAACGGGAGAAATAAAAGATTACTTCATTCCTCAAAGAACTCTTAGAATAGTTTGAATTCAAAAAGAGAATGTTATATGTTGTATTTATACTTACAGGCAATTAGATTGTTCTGACGAGGTATTGACGAAACTTAAGAAGAAAGAAGGGAAAGAATCAATCTTTACATTATAAAAAATCAAAAATAAATGTTTCATTGAAATATTCTGCTCTTTAATATAAAGTTTGCTATCTTTAGAAAAGATAAGATGTTTTTAAAGTCGTCTCTAATATTTTTTCAGTATCTATCCAAGGACATCTTGTTCAATGATAAGAATACTTTTTTGGTTGTTTGTGTTTTTTTTTCCTTTATTTCCAACAGACAAGCTCTTTGTATTCAATAACTACAAAAGCTTTTAATTTTCTAGCATTAATTTTATTAGATCAGGTCAGAACAAAATAAAATAAAATTCATCCTTCCCTTAGGGATCTCTGCAATATAAAACAAAGGCATCTGCAAACGAATGAACCAAATCAGTAATCAACTGCTTATTGAGTTCGCAGTGAACCACAATGCCAACTAAAGTTTGAATTTCAAGATAATTAACACACCTCCCTCTCCCTTTGGGAGGTCTTTTATCAATGTTATTACTAATTTCTAATGAGGTTGATCGTGTTAAAATTAAATCAATTACATATATATATATATATTAAGAAAGAAAGAAAGATTGTAAGACTTCTAAGTTCAGAGAAGGGTGTTGTAGTATAGAAAACATTAATCATTTATTTAGTCAAGACAGACGAACATGAATAAATCCCCCCTGAAGGGTTGAAAACAGCCGATGACCGACAAATAAAACATGTGCATAATAACTTGAGTATGTAATTTATTATGTTTGAACGTTATTAAAGTAGTTGGCACAAACCAAATATCAAGAATTATCATTCGAAATGGTAAAAAGATATACATAGAAAAATAAGAAAGGATCGATAATGAACCTTTGAACATATATATATAGCAGAAGGTAAGTCGGACAAACAAGAAAGCATTCGGTGCACGTTTTTGTGAACAGACTCATCAGGAGGATCGTAGATCTCTTCTTAAAGGAAATCAGTGTAATCGCTTTAACGCAGCACACATTGGGGAAACATGAACATGAGACTAATGTGGACAGACAAGGCGCTGATTCCTGACTTGAATCCTCTAATCCTAAGGATTCCTTCTACTAACGGAGACAAATATAGCGAATGGATTGGCGAGAAGATATAGTAATGTTTAATCGCATTCTCTCTCTCTCTATCTCTCATGTTTATATTCAATTCATCTACTAACTTCCGTGGAATGTTTTATAATCTTTATTTTCGCAAAGTAAATAA
Source organism: Labia minor (assembly GCA_963082975.1). Classification (NCBI taxonomy): domain Eukaryota; kingdom Metazoa; phylum Arthropoda; class Insecta; order Dermaptera; family Spongiphoridae; genus Labia; species Labia minor. The sequence goes on from OY720348.1 coordinate 74,196,118, forward strand.
TTAGAAATGGGGTGTATAATAGTACTAAACAAGAGCCGGAGTTATGTGAACAAATTGAAAGAGACCAATATTTAAACAGTTTACAGTTATTAGCTAAAAGTGAAAAAGAAAAAACAACTAACTAAGATGAATTTATAAATAATTGATAATGGATAAGAATAGACATTCGTAGTTTTATTTGTTTCAAAGGCCAGAACGGCAATGCGATCAATTATTATCAAGCAAGCTAGAGGCGTTTTCAGAGAAGCAGAGCCAAGCAAGAGGTGACTGTATCATTACTAATTATATTGTGCCAAACTAAAATAGAGTGTTTTTAGCTGTCATCAAATAATTGTATACATATCATAAAACATTGCAGATTATAAAATAGATATCATTAGATTTAATAGTAAATTGATCTCCATTAAGCTTAACAACAATTGAATTAATAAAGCTAATCATAATGAACAAGAATCAAGTATTGTATCTTTAAAAGTGTTTTCTTTTGAGAACATATATCCTAATTTAGTAAAGAACATTGATTTGAGGTTGTGGCAGATGGAATGCAACATGAATCAAGAGCTGATTACTCTTTTTCTAGAAAAACTCGAATCATATTACAGCAAAAAAAAATGCCGAAACAATAAACTCAGTTAAGCCCAAATTTTTTGAAAATACTATAAAATGAAATATTAAAATAATTTTGCTAACTAGACTTTTCACGCTCCTTCTTTTATGCTTGGAGCTTTACTGTACAAATGTATTTTTATAATTGATTCGTTTGCGGTTAAAGATATAAAGTTGTACAAAAAAAGGTTATCTATTGAATTTAATAAAAGGAGGAAAGTTAATTTTACTATTGAAAATGAAAGTCCATTTCGAGAAAGAATTTTTTATGATATCTATAGAGTGAAGGTCTGGATGGAATCTGTCTACGCTGCTTCTTCTTGTCATCGTTACCAAAGTGTTATAAACCTAAACCTATATCTTTTCTTTTTTACGAGCAGCTCAAGTAATGAAATGATAAAATCGAAATTAAATCCACAAGTTCTAATTTTTTGTTTCATTCATAAGAGAACGGAAGCAAAATGGTACTTGTGTCTCAACAGCTAAATAGATTTCACTTCGTGTTAGTGTAATTATTTGGCCATTTCAGAGCGTTAGGTAGACTCGACAACGGGAATTTTTGACTTTGCTCGGATCATTATCTCTGTTTCAAGTGTCTGCGACAATGTCCTTAGCAAACTGGAAAATTTTTCCTGACTTTTCAAGAGTTTGAAAAACAAAGTGAAACGGTCAGACATCACGTGCAGCCATTGGAATCATTATAATAAATAACCATGAAACCAGACAAGAATCTTTCAATGTTTTGCAAATTAAAAAATTGGACAGGAAAACAAACAAAACAAAAAAACCAAACTAAATACCAGCGCGAATTGATTTTATTTTTTTCAAAAAATACCTTATATCATAGGTTCTTAAACTTATGTACTCCACGGACCCCCACTTGAAAAAATTTTTTTTGACGGACCCCCATCACAACTTTAGGTACTTTACGTCATTTTATTAATTAATTTCTGGATTACGATCTCATAAGGACAAGGATATATGATGAATATTTCTAACAGTGATTGGTGAATAACGATTTTTTTGCATATTGTAGAACACATTTTATTAGAAATTATAATATTGAAGAAAGAAAATACAAACATTGTCATAGCAACAAATCTCACAAATTATAATGGGTACTTACATTAAATTCATATAAATATTTTATAATTTTTTTCAGAAAATATTAAATAAGAAATATTTTAAAAAATAACTGCATCTATCTCATTAAATATAACTTACATATTTAATGAGATGTATGCAGTTGTTTTCTTGAAACAAGAATCTCAATATCTGGCTTAATATTGGAAACTTTTAATCTAAGATCCGGCTCTACATTTAATTTGTTTCTATATTTAGACTTAATATAAAATAGTACCGAAAAAGCTTGTTCGCATAAATATGTTGTGCAGAATGGAATCAAGTGTTGAAGTGCTTTATTTGCAAGCGCAGGATAATCTGACCTGAGAAGTAACCAAAAGTTGCTCAATTCAGTTTTGTTAAATTTTAGTTTATAAGTTGTATCACATGATAATTCCACGAGAATATCTTGTTCAGGTGCAGATAAATGTTTAGCATTTGTAATTTCCATATTAAATGGATCTCTGATCCAGTTATTGCAAGGATCAGGAGTAGAAAAATACTTCCTGAAGTTGCTTTTCAAAGTAATTAAATGTTCAACAAATAATTGACGCGTTTGATTAAGCAATTTTTCACTGGAGCTTTCTATGAAATCATTGAGAGTTGGAAAAGACTCATATACACCGTTCTGGATGCGTTTCGACCACAAGTCGATTTTTTTAATCATTGCTTCTATTTTATCTTCAACTTTAAATATATTTACAACAGTACCTTGCAGGCTCAAATTAAGTTCGTTCAATTTTGTAAAAATATCAGTCAAGTAAGCCACCTTAGCTAACCAGATAAAATCATTGAAACATTCGGTCAGTTCAAAATGCGCATCTATTAAAAACAATCGTATTTCATCTCGAAGCTCAAAAAGGCGAATGAGTACTTTCCCGCGGGACAACCAACGTACATCTGTATGTAATAATAAATGTGTATGTTGACTACCCATTTCCTCACACAAAATTTTAAAAACTCTGGAATTAAGTGGACGAGCCTTAATGAAATTGACAATTTTAACTACTTCGTCTAATGTTCTTTTCAAATCTGGTGACATATTTTTGGCTGCTAATGATTCTCTGTGAATGCAGCAATGATTCCAAACAACCTGAGGCGCAACATTTTTAATAAGAGCAATCAATCCAGTTCTTGTACCTGACATTGCACGAGCACCATCAGTGCAAATTCCAACACATTTTGGCCACTCTATTTCATTTTCGGTTATAAAATTATTCAAACTGTTAAATATGTCATTAGCTGTCGTTCGTGAAGGTAGTGAATCACAAAACAATACATCTTCTTGTATTTGATTTTCAAACTCATATCTAATGAAAGCTAACAAATTGGCATTATTAGTGACATCAGTACTTTCATCCAATTGTAATGAGTAATAGTGACTTTTGCGCACTCTCGATATTAATTCTTCTTTTATATTACATGACATGTCTTCAATCCTATTCTTAACCGTATCATTTGATAATGAAATCAAATTTATATCGTTTGCTGCTTTAGTTCCTAACATTATATTTGTAATTACTTTTGTAGCAGGAAGAATTAATTGCTCTGCTATATTATGCGGCTTTCCTGCTTTAGCAATAAGTAGAGCTACTTCATATGATGCCATTACTGCTTTCTTACTCATACCACCAGATCCCGTCTTTACCATCAATTTCTGACTTGAATTAAGTTCTTCTTTTTTCATTTTAAAAAATTCGATAGACTTACTAACATGCTCGCTGTGCTTTGTTTGTAAATGACGTCTGAGATTAGCAGGTTTCATACTTTCATTGGATAAACTTTCCTGACATAGAACGCAGACTGGTCTTTCCACATCATTGTTGCAAATATAAGTAAATCCAAATGATAAATAATCATCCGAATATTTTCGTTTCTTGGTAGAGTTTGCTGTTGATGCCTCATCATCTGATTCTTTCCGTTTCTGTGTTGAACCAGTTTGTAGCCAACGATCCATTTTATGGAGTAATTTATTAACATTGAACTACAATAATATAAATATGATATAAATATAATATAAATATAACGAATTATTATTTACTAGCTATGTTTTAATATGATTTTAAATGAATGTTTTAATATCATTTTAAATGAATGTTTTAAATCATTTTAATAAATGTTTTAAATCATTTTAAATAAATGATTTAATATCATTTTAAATGAATATTAATTTATATAATAAATATATTTCGTAATTTGATTCTAAAATATTATTAATTTCGTAATTTGATTCTAAAATATTATTAATTTCGTAATTTGATTCTAAAATATTATTAAAATAAATATTTTTTATTCATAAAACTAACTTATACTTACTCTCAAAAACAGCCTTTCTGGGAAATTGCAAAATGTGTTTAGTGTTTTTATAAAATAATGATCATGCAAATTACACTAAAAATTAAAAAAAATTATTAGCTATAATAAACTATTATTAGCTATAATTTAATTATAATTAATTAAATTAATAAAAATAATTTAAAGATACAACTCGTTGAGAAATGAACTTATAATTAACATTAATAAAAATAATTTAAAGATACAACTCGTTGAGAAATGAACTTATAATTAACATTTGCTTTAAAACTGTTTAAAACCCCAGAGTGGACGCTGACAATTTGGGTTTTTCCGGGTAAGACTGTCCCCTCCCCTGGTTTTCCCCAATAACAAAGTGAAAGAAAATTCCCTTATATGCCTCCCCTTCCGAGCCCCTAAGAGGGGTTATTTTAAAGGAACAATCGAAAAATGATTTTAAATGAATGAATGGATGAAAATTCAAATTTTATATATAGTTTTTTATATATGTTTATTTATTCACAAAAAATTAATTGACATAATTATCAATTTAATAAAATAAAATAGTATTATTAATAGTATTAAATTATAGCCGTAATTCTCTAGGAGGATATAGTTAAACAATGAACTTTAAATATTTATATATGTATATATTTTTACGATGATTTTTTTCCGAGGACCGCGGACCCCCAGTAAAGGATTCGCGGACCCCCAGGGGTCCGCGGACCACAGTTTAAGAACCACTGCCTTATATAATAAAATAATTCGATATGTCCAGTTTTCGAAATTTCCCTTTAGTTAATTGGCCCTAAGAAACAAGAGAGAGAATATCAAGGCCCTTTTCAGTTTATCCCACAAGGGTTGGCTTAGTTGTAACACTTAATGGTAAGTCTACTCATTTTCATGTTAATTTGGTGTTATTTAATTAGAGTTACGCGGTTTAACACCCAGGGAATTGAACAAATTGACGTTTAACGGATATATTCATATATCTAATGGATATAAATTTTATGATTAATGCTTTAGAAAAAAATATAGCATTAAATTTAGAATTAAAATTGATAGACTGATAATTTTAATGATGTTTTTATAATTTTATATACGAGGGGTGTTCAAAGTATTCTCGGTATAGGTATGAAGGAAAATGCAGAAACTTCTAACTAAAATTTATTTTTCTATGTAGTCCCCCATAACCTCAATACACTTGTTTGATCGGGAAACTAACTTTTGAATTCCCTCTATAAAATATTTTTCCTCCTTGTCCTCAAAATGTGCTTTAATTGTCACCTTCAGCTTTTCATCGTCAGAAAAACGTTTTCCACGAAGATCTTTTTTTTAGGTTGGGGAACAAGAAGTAATCACTGGGGTCAAGGTCTGGGCTGTAAGGTGTATGCTTTATTTCTTCAAAACATTTTTCTCAACATTGTCGCATCAGTCATTCTGGTCTTCTTACACCAACGATAATTAGATTAGTACTAATGATAAATAAATGAAATTTTGAGGTTATGTTCTCAGGGAGTGTCGTTACCAACCGAAATAATTTAAATCCCTTCGTCACTGCTAAATTACCCCGTTACCGAGAATACTTTAAACACCCCTCGTATGTATGTACAGATCATACAACACCTTTACACCGCTTAGACGGCAACAGACTGTCATTTCATAGGATGTACAAAGTCACGGCTTTTTTTCAATTATATAAATATATATTTAATAAAAAAATTACTAATTATGTATAATTATATCTAATGTAATAATGGATATTACAATATTATTCTAGTATATTTTATAAATATATAAGTATATTTTTTATTCGTTTAAATATAAAATGTAAGTAGATAACTTTTAATAAACTTTTAATTATTTTTTTTAGTTAAATAAAATGTATATATAGAAAATAAAAAAAAAAACAAAAAATATATGAATATAATTTCTTTAATTAATTAAGAAAATTAAAGTTCTATACGTAAAGGAATTTAAGAATGTAATCATAAAACTATATATACATATATATGTATATATATATACATATATATGTATACTATTATCTAACAACCATTTTTTTAATAAATTAAATTTCGTGACTTGTACTTTTAATTAGTTACAAAGAGTACAAAGAGGGATGGGAAAACAACAAATTCTACTTGAAAAAATATTTCGATCTCGGCAATCAAAATAAAATAAATAGGCTGGAGTGTCTCCACGCGACTATCTCGCAAATTTGAATTGAATTAATTAACACATATTTGGATTAAATTTAATTAATTATAAATTAAAATTAATAAATAATATTTATTAAATCAGTGCATGTTTGACTCTTTGTTGATGGCACCACGTCACGTGTTGGCGCGTGAGATTTGCAGTGTTAAAAAATGAATTCTGGTACTTTCAGCGATTCAATCAAGCTGAAATTCTATATATAGCAGTTTTATACAATTTTTAATCATGTGAAAAATTATCAAACCTATATATTTATTTTTAAGGTCACTTTAGGGGAAAAACAATCAAAACGTTGTAGGTAATGACTCTCTTCCGGAAGAGCTACATTTTTCAAAAGTGGATAGAAAACTACGAATTTCGAATAATTCCCGTATACCAAATTTCAATATTCTAGCTCAAACCGTTTTTTGCGTAATCTTGTCTACATACACACACACACAGAGAGAGAGAGAGAGAGACATTTTTCTCAACCTTAGTGAAAATGACTCAGGGACCTTCAAAACGTATAAAAACATCAAAATCTCGACATCGAAAATTTTCGTGATTGCTATATTATCTCTGGCGAGATAGTAAAAATAGCACTTGAATTTTCCCTTTCTATATTAAAATTACTATTACAGAAATTTTTTTTTTTTCATCCATTCGATGACCCTAAGAAAATTTATTTATTTAATTATTTTTATTAATTGAAAAGGATAACAACGGATAAGTAATGGGTTTTATCTTTTAATTTCTCCTCTTGGTAAGTAAGTGCCCTTAAGTGCAACGCTCTTTCCTCCTAATTGTAAGATGCTAGTATAAGAAAGCCATTACCTTGAGAGTGGGAGAGAGAATGCTAAATCAAATGTTAGCAAGTGAAAATTAATGTTGCGACACTAGAAGATGACAAGGGGAAGGGGAGAGTGTAAATAAACGGGGAAAGATTTCTATAGTAGAACTGGTTAAGCTCGCTGGGTTTGTATACAAATCTCTACGGCGTAGGGCGTAGATGCAAACTTGGATAAGTCAAATCCATAAGCTCCTCCATGATGACATTCTTAATTGTGGACTGGCAGTTCAACAAAGAAATCCATCATCCTCACCGATCAGGATACGAGATACGAATTGCTCAGTCGAGGGAGGAAAAAAAAATCTCCTTAATTAAGATATTAATTAATTAATTTGATCCAATAAAATTAATGTAATTAAAATGATCATCTTTTGTTTGGTTTTGTTTTTTAGAGTTATAATTTTTTTTTTTTTTTTTAGTTTTCAGAAAGGGTCAACTGGGATTCGTTACTGTTAATGACAGTTATTTACTGCATTTTAATTAATAACCATTGTTCAGTATGGAAATGATTATAACTACAAGGGGACTGAAAGCTTGATAAAATCTATCAACACGGAAAAGTACAATTAAAATCAGATTTATTTAAATAACAATAAAAGATAATAAAATAAAAATAATTAATATATATATATATATTACAGTGTAAGAAAAATCACAGAGTTCCTGAAAGGTAATGTCCTGTAAATATATACCCATCCTTAAAAATGTGGATATACGAGGTCTGTTCAAAAGAAAAGATGAATTTTGAATTTTCACGATTATCGATTTTTTTTTGTTAAGTAGCTACACATATGTTTCTCATAGGTTGACATTATCAGCCATTGTGGATTAGTAGTTTGTTTTTGACAACTGAATAAGTTAGTCATGTTTTGTGTGTTCTTCGATTTTTTTTAAAGAATCTGTATTCAATTTTGTGTTAAAAATGGAATAAAGTGCTCCAACGCACTTAAAATGTCTACTTTGTCTCAAAAAAATGTTTATAAGTGGTACAAGCGCTTGCCAGGTACGATCTAATGGGAAGGTTTTGCTCACTGTTTTTTATCGATTACAATGAGTTCTTGCCAACAGGTCGTACTGTTAATAAGGAATACTACAATGAAGTTATGCAACGTTTGCGTGAAACAAACGATTGGAAATGTGGAAATACAAATCATGGATTCATGCACCAGCTCAAACATCATTGTTTGTTCGTGATTTTTTGGCCAAAAACAAGACCATAATCATGCCTCAACCACCATATTCACCAGATTTGGCTCCCTATGACTTTTGACCAATGAAAGATAAGCGTTTTGCCACAATGAATGAGATAAAGTTGGAATAGAATAACGAGTTGATGGCCATACCTAAAAGCGCATTTCAAAAGTGCCTCGACGATTAGAAGAGTGCATTATATCTGAGGGGAATTACTTTTATTGATGAATAAATAAATACTTTTCGAAATAATTCAAAATTCACCTTTTCTTTTGAACAAAACTCGTATAGGTATAGTTACTGATACTAAAAAAACATTTCTTTTTTCAAATTAATTTTATTGGCGATTCAACACATTCTTCTCAATAAAACAAAATATTATTTAAATTCAAAGGCTTGATCCCTCCAACCACTCAGGACTATCAATATTAAGGAATGATCGTGTTCAATGAATATCATTCAATAAATAATATAATTTCTACGTATAAAAAAGAAACATTTTAAAAATGCGAATCTGTGTTGTTGGAAGAGGGGATCGTTAAGAAAGATTCCCGGTTTGTGATAGAAAAGGTGAATATGAGTTGAGATCTATCTATCCACCTGTCTAAACCTGAGATGTCCAAATTCGGGGCGTCTGCTGATTTTATCAGGTCCGCGTGAATTTTTCCAAAATATTGTTTTATTTAAAAAATAATTTTATTTTTCTATTATACGATTATAAACTTATTTATTTAGTATTAGGGTATTTTTTGCAATGAACTATATTAAAAAAAATTGAAATTTAACTATAATAATGAAAAATTTCGTTATTGGCATATTTATGAAAGCCGCAACTTCCAATCCGGCCTTCGGGGCAAAAGTTTGGACACTTCGAGTCTCTCTACTTTGGGAAAAGCTGAATTATTCTCTCAGTAATCAAGATAACTCATCTTGGACAGAATCCAATTTATTCAAGCTTTTTTTCTAGTTGCTAAATAGAAAATAAATAAATAATATTTTCACCTTTAAAATCAATAATTAATTAATCATTTTAAAATTAGAAGATATAATAAATAGCATATTAGTTTATAGAACTAAAAAAAAATAATAACGATAAAAAAGGGACTTAGACAGCTTTTAAATTAAATATTGATATTTTTTTTATAAATCATTTATCTCGTTATTTCTCAATTGAAAAAAAATGAATAATGTAAAAAATGTCGAAAGATCTAAATATTTAGACAACCAAATCACAATACAAAAGAGCAGTTTAAACAAAAGATGCATTTGGGTGTATTATGCTGTAAAAACACTCTTTCAAATTTCTATTTATAAAGTTCAAGATTAAAATTAAAGTACATTTATCATGTCATTTCAATTATGGAATGCTAACGGCCTATTGAGGCATTCTTGTGAACTCAAACACTACCTGATAGACAAAGACATTGACATTATGCTAATTGCTGAGACTCATTTCAACCCTCGAAGCTACTTAAAAATTCCCCATTACAACCTATACTTTACCAATCACCCAGACGGTACATCACACGGAGGAACAGCCATTATAATCAAAGACAAAATATCCCATTACGAAAACCCTCCTTTTTACAAAGACTATCTACAAGCAACCTCTTTAACAATTCAAGACAAAAACGGACCTATTACAATTGCATCTACTTACTGCCCTCCCAAGCATCGAATTTCGTCTGGGGATTTTTTTGGATTTTTTTCCAGACCCTGGGGTCGAGGTTCCTTGCTGGAGGTGACTACAATGCAAAACATACTGACTGGGGATCTCGACTTATTACTCCTAGAGGTCGAGATCTCGCTAAGACTATTAATAAACACAACCTAATTACTATCTCAACTGGAAGACCTACGTATTGGCCCTCTGACAGTAACAAAATCCCAGACTTAATTGACTTTTTTGTGGCAAGAGGGGTTAACGGGGATGGATGCTTAATTGAATCCTGCCTTGATCTTTCCTCTGACCACTCCCCAGTACAACTTACATTAAACACCTGTGCATCTCTCAAATCAAACTCTAACTACTTGACTAATCATAAAACTGACTGGAATAAATATGCAGAAATACTAAACCAAAGCCTGGACCTAAACTTACCTCTGACATATAGCCTTGACATTGACAAAGCAATCTACCATATAACCAATACTATACAAATGGCAGCACGTCTGTCAACACCAAAAATTACTCCTAAAGACTTAAACCAACACACACCAAAACACATTAAAGACTTAATAACTAAAAAAAATAGGCTCAGACGACAATGGCAGACAAACAGATCCCCACACCTTAAAACGACAATTAATAATCTAACTAAACAAATTGGGAATCTACTCAGAACTGAAAGGAATCAAAGCATTCAAAAGTATCTGAGAGACCTCACCCCTACTCATTCAACTGACTACTCTCTCTGGAAAGCGACAAAGAAACTTAAAAGACCAACTGAAAGAATCCCCCCACTACGTAGACAAAATAATGAATGGGCGAGGAGTGACATCGATAAGGCGAATACATTCGCTAGTCACCTTTCTAACGTTTTTACTCCTCTCCCACCAAAGGTCACTCCACCTGACAATAACTTTCAGGCAACACACCAATACAAAACACACAATTACTCAATGCCATTCCCCAAACTAATACAGACGTGTGAATTAAAAGACATTATACGACAGACAATCAAAACTAAAAAGGCCCCGGGAAATGATCTAATCTCAGGTAAAATGTTGAGGAACTTGCCTGATAGGGCAATTCTCTTTCTGACCCTCATATTTAACTCCATCTTTAGAGTGGGTCATTTCCCAACCCAGTGGAAAACAGCCCTGGTGAAAATGATCCTCAAGCCTGGGAAACCTCCTGAGGAGTCAAACTCGTATAGGCCTATTAGTCTTCTCTCTGCCATCTCTAAATTGTTCGAGAGGGTCTTTCTTTCTAGACTCCGTCCCTTTCTAATAGATTTAATCCCAATCCACCAATTCGGCTTTAGAGAGAAGCACGGCACTATTGAGCAAGTACATCGAATTGTTGATGTTATTCACAAAGACCTTGAAAACAAACGTTACTGCTCAGCCGTGTTTCTTGATATATCTCAGGCTTTCGATAAAGTTTGGCACGAGGGTCTACTTCGGAAGCTTTATGACATACTCCCGCTAATTTATTACAGGCTGATTCGTTCTTACCTCGATGGCAGAAGCTTTAGAGTTAAGATGAATGACGCCATTAGTGAGGTTTATCCTGTTAGATCTGGAGTACCTCAGGGTAGTGTTTTGGGACCTATTTTGTATTTACTTTTTACAGCTGACTTGCCGACCAACCCGAACATAACCACAGCGACCTTTGCTGACGACACCGCTTTGCTCGCTTCACATAAAGACCCAATCGTGGCTTCTGCTATGCTCCAGGAAAGCCTGGACCAATTAAGGCCTTGGCTTGAGAAATGGAGAATAGCAGTTAACGAAGACAAATCTGCACACTTGACTTTTACTTTGAATAGACAGACCTGCCCCGGCGTAAATTTAGACAAACCCATTCCGACTAAAAGTACTGTAAAGTACCTCGGTATGCACCTTGACAGACGCCTAACGTGGGAGATGCACATCAAGTCAAAAAAGAAACAACTGAGACTTAAACTTAACAAATTATACTGGCTGCTCCGACAAAAATCTCAACTGACGATAGACAATAAACTTCTAATTTACAAAATCATCCTTAAACCCATTTGGACCTATGGCATTCAGATGTGGGGGACCGCTAGCAAATCCAACAGAGACCTGATTCAGCGGTTTCAAAACAAAACACTTAGACTGATAGTCGGTGCTCCTTGGTATGTCCCTAACAGACTGATTCATAGGGACCTCGGAATGGATACAGTCCAAATGGAAATTAAAAATTACAGCCTTCGCTACAAAGACAGACTCCTTAAACACCCTAATCCCAAAGCCCGACAACTATTAGACACACAAGGACAACTGAGACGACTCAAAAGACTCAAACCACAGGACTTGACAAGAGACATTAATAAATAGACCCGCGATGGTGCCCTAGCTGGGATTAGCCATCAGGCTAATAATTCAGTGACATTCCCTTCCTCCCCTCCTCGACTATTTTCCTACCACAGTTCCAATGACTCACTCTCCTTAACCTGCCCTATAATTTCCTTTTACCTCCCCCCCTCGCCCTTTTATTACTCTTTATTGTAAACCATGTATTATTGCCTTCGGGCAGATGTACAAAATAAATGGATGCTAAATAAAAAAAAAAAAAAAAAAAATTTATCATGTCAATTTTCGTTCTTCTATATATGCCAAGATTGATTTTTTTTTTAGATTCATTAATTATATAAACATTATATAATCAATATGAAACGGCAATATATTAATTAATATGTTTTTTTATTATTTCCAACGAACTTTTAGTTCGTTTATAAAATGTGTCTGTCGCCAAAAATGTTCGATTTTTTAAATTTTGATTTTGGATTCGAGAAGAGCTTAAAAAAGTGTATTTGTAATGTGGTCTTGGTTTTTTCAAATTCGGTTGGGAACATGGTCAAACCGGCGGTCCAAGTTGAACATTTCCCATATATTATAATGACTGTAATTTGTGTTATTATAATGTAAAATTGTAAAGAAATTTTTTTTAGACATTATTGTAAACATTAAAAAAATGTCCGGGAACATTAGGGAAATTCCCGGGAACATTGAAAAAATTCCCTCGAACATTGGGAAAATTCCCGGGAACATTGAAAAATTCCCTCGAACATTGGGAAAATTCCCGGGAACATTATGAAAGTAAATTAAAGATATTAATTAACAATTAATAACCAAATATTAATAAACAATTAAATTTATAAATTTTGTGATAAATATGAATAAAAGTTCGTTGATTACTATCTGCTTCCTAGCATTCCCAGATGTTTTATTTAAATATAAAGATGTGAGGGAATTGGGAGAAGGTAGGAATTGGATGGAGATAGCTCAGGACAGGGGACGTTAGATTAAATCATATCTCATAAGTTTTTGTATAATTTATCTATAGCTATGTAATATGCTTTTCGGTATATTTATTCACAGTTTTATTGAAATTCTTCATCGAATTGTAATATATCATTGTTCATGTTTACTTTCATCTTGTCAATCATTAGCAACTTCAGGTAATATTCAACATTGCAAATAAAACAGAAATAGGTGACTAAATTACAAAGTTCTTCTTTCCTCCGTATGAAGAAAGAAATTCAACTTAGAACAAGAGATTTCGGCAGGGATGGGCAACCTTTTTGTAAAGCGGGCCATTAACATTGGTTTTGTAGGTAAATGAAAATTATGTTTTCAGAAAATGATGAAGAAAATTGATCATAAAATAATCACAATGGACAAAAAATGATGTTTTTGGTATGTTATTTACGTTAATAATGAATGTCATTAAAAATAACTCAATATTTTGATAAATATCATTAAAACATTGGAATAAGAGTCGGCCACCATAAAAATTTTAAATATGTTCGCGGGCCGCAGTTGGCCCGCGGGATGCGGGTTGCCCATTCCTGGATTACGGTGTAATAAGTTTTATAATTGGAAGAAATATATTTGGAGGTTAATAAGAGGTATAGAAAGGTCGAGAGATTGGAGCGTGGACTTTCACAAAGCTTTGTCCAATTAAGACACCAATTATTCTTTCACTTGGTTCTCCATTTGATATGCTATTTTTATTACAGTTCAAGGGAAAAATTTGGCAAAAAAAAAAAGTTCAAAAAAGTAAATCCCTACACTCCGTTTTTATGAATCCACGACGGGGGAAAAATGACCACTTGAATCGTTGCTTTACGTAAATTTATTCTATGAATATTGAATGGGAATTCTAAAAAAGTGATTTGCTATTTGGATAAGAAAGATCAAATAACGGCACCGTCAGTGACGGGTGTAAAAATTTAATTATCTCGTTAAATTTTTGTTGGTACCATCAAGGCTTTTCTTACCTGGAAATTAGGCAAATATTATTCTTTTATAAAATTACATCTTTTTGGTGAAGAATAATGTTCTTTTCAATTCAAGTGAAATTAAAAGATAAAATACCACGATAACTTTTTAGTAGAAGAGGTTTGGGTTAGGAGAGGAGGATGAGGATGGGGATGGAGGAGTGTCTAGGGGAGAGAAACGCTGTAAATTTATACCGGCAAATCTGGTTAGTGAAGAGAATTTAAAGGAAACCAGAAAGCTTGTATGTATTATAGAATCGATTCTGCAAGATTTCTTATATATTTAGTTGATTAGTAACAAAAATATTTTTTTGTTTTTTTAAAAATGATAAAATAATAAAATCGAATATTCTATTAATGAAAACATACATACCAACTGCTGGACCATTTTTTCAATTTTCAATTTTTTTTTTAATTCTTTAGATTGTTTTTCTTCTGCTAAATCGATCCACGGTAACCTAATACTTATCTTAGGATAGTTTTTTTTTGTTGTTATCCTATTTTCATTGAAACTTACCTGAAAATAAAAACAAAAATATAAATTAATAAATTAATAATAAATATTGTTTAGATTAATGATATTTTTGGCAACTCAATTTTAAATAAATCTAAATTCATAATAATTATATATGAACATGAATATGGATATTTGGATGTTAGAATATAAAATAAAAAAGTTGGTTGTTGCTTTGAAACATCTGTTAAGAAAGGGACTCTTGAAACAAGAACTTCTTTATAAATCCAATGAAGCTGCTTGACGGAAAACTCAGAACGGAAGAAATTACAACGAAGGGATGCAAACAAAAAAAATCCATGCTAATGATAAAAATTAAATTAAAAATAAACTTAAATAATTATTAAAGAATTATAATATAATCATTTTATTGAATTAATGAAATTTTTAATTATTAAGTTTATGACATTTATTTAAATTAGCTGGAGTGTCTCCACACGACTATCTCGCAATTGGAATTGGATTAAATAACATAATATATTATATTTAAATTAAATTGCATCAATTATAAATTATAAATTAAAATTAATAAATAAAATTTATTAAACCAGCGCATGTTTGGCTCTTTGTTGATGGCACCACGTCACGTGTTGGCGCGTGATTTGCAGCGTTAAAAAATTAATTCCGGTACTTTCAGCGATTCCATCAAGCTGAAATTCTATATATAGCAGTTTTATACAATTTTTAATCATGTGAAAAATTATCAAACCTATATCTTTATTTTTACGGTCACTTTAGAGGAAAAAAAAATCAAAACGTTGTAGGTAATGACCCTCTTCCGGTTGAGCTTCATTTCTCAAAAGTGGATAGAAAACTACACATTTTTAATAATTCCCGCATAACAAATTTCATGATTCTAGCTCAAACCGTTTTTGCGTAATCTTGTCTACACACACACACAGAGATATTTTTCTCAACCTTAGTGAAAATCATTAAAGAACCTTCAAAACGTATAAAAACATCAAAATCTCAATATCGAAAATTTTCGTGATCGCAATAGTAATAGTAAAAAATGGAGGAGGGGAATAAATTTGCATTCATTTTTTTTTAATTGACATGAATCGAAATTATTTAAAAATAAAAAAACTTATTGATCCTGTAACGTTTTATAATACGAACTGAATAGATTCAATAGCAAACTCTAATTAAAACATTGGAATAAGATAGGTGGCTAAAATTAAATTTTCTATTAATAAAATAGGATTATGTTTATGCGCATTACGACTGTCTTTTCTTCTCAATTTTTATCTATGTATAATTGTCCCTAATAAGACATGTTTACCAATGATGGTGAATCAACAATTATTCTCAATAATTTTTAAAAATTTTACGTTTGATTTTAGTTTTTCACAAATTATGGAGCCGGCGGAAACGTGTTAAGCCCTTTTCGAATAAACGTGGTATAATTTAATTATCTTGTAAAAGTCCCTGATAATAAGTCACTATTCAATATCTAGCTATCTATGCAATGCAATAGGATTGTCGGGTTGTTCTTCATATTAGGCGCGATAAAAGCAGGTTGGAACAATTCAATTATCTGTTGAAATCCCGGACACTGGCTACCCAAGAAATAATCCGAGTCCTTTGATATTTAGTTTGATCAATGCATGTGCTTTATCTGCCCCGTGAGTATAGAAGAGAGGGCGTATGTGTGAGTGTGTGTGTGTGTGTGTATATGAGTGTGAGTGGGTGGGTGAGGGTGTGAGTGGAGTATACTCTGGGGAGTAAAGGTCGGCCCCTGTCGGACTAAATTCAATTAACTGTTAGATGTCTAACTCGGAAAGCGAAATTAGGCTTGTAAATGCGAAGACAGTTGTTGCATTTAGAGAGTTGGCTAATAGCCGGGGCCATTCCAGCTCCAGCATCAGCAGCAATGGATGGCCACCAATTGCGGGGAGGTGGAGGAGCAGCCGTGCATCGGAATTAGCCATCCTTCCATCCTACACCCACACTCACCTCCTTCCATTACGGTATAAAAATCATCATCGTAGATAAAGGGTTGGTAAAGAAGGATGATGCATGCCGCCGTTAACAAGACACGTGGACTCCGTTGCTTCAATCCTACTTCAGTACATTTTATTGATTGTCCTTATCAATCAATAAATAATGCCAACCAACAACTGATTAGATTAAATAGTCACATAGAACCGACCGGCTTCCAAATATCTTCTTTTTACTATCTTGCCAGAGATAGTATTGTGATCACGAAAATTTTCGATGTTGAGATTTGGATGTTTTTATACGTTTTGAAGGTTCCTGATTCATTTTCACTCAGGTTGAGATAAATGTCTGTGTGTGTGTGTATGTGTGTATGTAGACAAGATTACGCAAAAACGGTTTGAGCTAGAATCATAAAATTTGGTATACGGGAATTATTCAAAATTCGTAGTTTTCTATCCACTTTGGAGAAATGTAGCTCAACAGGAAGAGGGTCATTATACCTACAACGTTTTGAATTTTTTTCCTCTTAAGTGACCGTAAAAATAAAGATAGATGTTTGATAGTTTTTCACATGATTAAAAATTGTATAAAACTGCTATATATAGAATTTCAACTTGATTGAATTCCTGAAAGTACCGGAATTAATTTTTTAAACTGCAAATCACGCGCCAACACGTGACTTGGTCCCATTCACAAAGAGCCAAACATGCTTGATATAAAAAATATTATTTATTAATTTTATTTTATAATTTATAATTAATTAAATATAATTTAAATATAATATATTTGGTAATTAATCCAATTCAAATTGCAAGATAGTCGAGTGGAGACACTCCAGCTAATTTATTTTTATTTTGTTTGACCAATTTTCAATAAGAAAAATTTGATCTGAAAATTTAATGAGAAAAATATAAAATAAAATTCCTGAATTTTTTAACGCTTTTTCAAATCACAATGTTAAAAATGTGTTTTATTTTTATTTTTATCCGTGACATGATTTCAATGTTTCTCTAATCTAAGATTTTATTATATATCAATTAGTATTTAGAATTGTGTTTCATTCTATTTAAAGTTCTTTCTAGAACTAGATGCAAAATCTTCTCTTCATTGTCTTAGACTTTAAATAATAAAGAAAAATTATTATATTAACAAAATACAATAGCTATATTTTGTTGAAGGGATTTTAGATTCAATTTTCAAGAAGAAACTTTCATTTTTAAGCGTTCAAGTGAATTCTCTATTCTGTTTTCTATTAAACGCTTTTATTAATTTATTAATAATGAAAATAAAACCTAATCTTTCTGTATGTAATATAATTCTAGAAAAATGAATTAAAATGAAGTGTAATTTTTGAAAATCGAATTCCCTTAGTCTTAAGTGATGCTAATTAGTTAAATTACATGTGCAACATTATTATTGAAACCACAGCACAAATCTTCCTATCTTGAGTCGTTTATTTTAATCTTGATACAGCAAATGTATTTATACATTTATAATATAGGATGTATAATAATATTAAACATTAATAGACTAAGAAAGAGATGATCGGGGTGAAAGGGTAAGTGAACGCCCTTTGCAAATATGTATGCTCTTCTCGATTATGAGATTATAAATCCAACACAACTTGTGCCAAATGGGTTCTCTATATGTAGAGATGGAAGGGTTCATGGAGGGGGAACTCGAAACTATTCCATCATAAAATTAGTTAAGATGAATCCAACTCCCGAGAGAAGGGAAGAAAGGAAATGAGGAAAGGGTTGTCTGAAGGGGATCACGCTTAAAAATATCCAAAATGAAAGAGAGAGAGGGTGGATATGCGGTTTTCAAGAAAACAAAATATTTTGGAGTAGGGAATGGGTAAGAAGAGGGGGGAGGGAATGTATCCAAATGTCGTTTCCAAGAGAAAGTTTCGATAACGTTTCTTGCATCTTTTAACAGTTTCAATTAACTTGTCAGAAAATTAATCGAAAATTTGAATTTTGGCCACCCTGAGGAAGTGATTTTCGATGTTGGAAAGACAAATTCATACCCTTAATCAACGGCCTTATAGGAATGGCCCCGGAAGGGCTGCGTTGCCCAAGCACTCCCTCCATGACAGGGGGTGCGTGTGTACCATTTTAAGCCCTCGCCTTCGCCACTTTTAATGCAAACATATTTGAAACGAGGATTGAATATATTAGAATCGTAAATGCTGTTACCCGGCAAGCTCGACATTCTTGAATCTAAATAAATCTTTCTATAACGCCACTTCTTTGGCTCTTCCCTGCAGAAATTATTCCATTTTTATGAAAGGGCTCCTTAAACAATGTATTTATTTTGAAAGGGTATATCCAAAGTACTCTTTTGATGATAGAGAAGAATGAAAAATAAGACACTCGGACGGCTTTAGAATATCAAATACTCACTTTTTTTCCTTTCTTTTTTCTTCTTTTGTTTATTTGGATATTTATATATTATAGGAAATTTCATCGTTAACGTACAAAATGAAAATTGGTTTTGTTTGTTTATTAAACCCGGTCATATACATATTTCAAACTCTTATTTCAAATAGAATTTTCTATACTTTATTTTGGTGGTTATGGGACCATAATACTGAATGCTATCATTTTTATTAAAATCTTATATTATTCTCTATAACATTGTTTGCATTCTATTTGTGTTCGTATTGTTTCAATATGATCTTCGTACATTTTTTAAAATATCTTTTTTTAATTTTTCTTTCTTTTATTGAAAATAATATTATGATATTTAGAAGGTAGCATCCAATGCGATACTAAATTGTAGCAGAAGGTGTTTGGCGATATTAAAAATTTGATGACGATTAGTACAAAACTTGGACTTTAACCAAAAGACGTGGAATTTAATTTTCCGTAAAGTTTAGTATGTTTAGGTTTCGGCGGCAATTGCAATCTCCAAAAGTTTATATTATCCTATTAGTCGAATAAACATTAAGCATATGGCAATTTTATGGGGTCTTTACGACTTGGCATCTAATGTTTGCTAGAATTCGTTTTCTAATAGTTTTGGAGGGGGTGGTGGTAGGGAGAAGATGTAATTTACTGCGGTCTCTCAACGAACGACACGACCCCCAACAAACAATATCGTAATAACAAGAATTAATTATCCAACGAGCGCATATGGGATGCTGGAGCTGAAGGAGTCTGTCAGAGAGATGTAGAGCCATCGGGGATGAAGACACCCCCTCGAGGCATTGTCTATGCGAAAACCACTCCTTTGTCCAGACAAACCTCTTCCGAACACTCCTATTAAAAATTGCTTGGTAGAATATTACGCAACTCAGATTGGCAATTCATCATTATTTATCAGTAAAATAGAAGAATATCATCCAAATTCATTCTTATAAAATAATTAATCGTTGGGGTGATTTACATCTTTTTTTAATTAAAGAATGAATTGAGAAATTATTAAAATGAATTGAAGCTTCAATTAATAAAAGGAGCGTGTGCTTGGTGGAGAATTTGTCATCGAATTTCCACCAAGAACGCCTCCAAAAGAGATGCAATCGTGGGGTTAAGGTGAAAATTTCTTAGGTTGGACATAAGACCTCCACTTTTCAGAACTAATTATTATTTATATTTAATTAATGCAACAAGAACAATCATGAATTGGATTTCTAATTATCCTATTGTTTGTTTTGCAATCTTTTCAAACAAAAAATTGGGATAGTAAAATTTTCCTATTTTTATAAAGTCTTAAAAATATTGACTTGATCATAAAATAAAAAACAGTTTTAGAATTTATATTGAAAATAATATTTAAAAATAAACAAAAAATTGTTTGGTTTACATTGGAAAACCAAAATGGCAATAAATAAAATTATATTAATATCCATACTCAGTTGATGATAATAAATGAAAATAAATATCAAATGACAAAATTTAAAAAATAAAGTATTAAAAAAATAAATCAAACTAATCTACCATTTTATATAATGTTAATAAAAAATATACGATACAAAAGAAAATATTATTTTCTTTATATAAGTACGATAGGTATACATATTTTATATAATTTAGAGTATTTATAATTTTTACCGACCGACGATAGTAAGGCCAACACCAAATTTCACATGTGGAGATTTTTACATATCTCCACGAATCATGCATTTTCTTAACAGAAAAAAGTATTCTTAGCATGATGTCTGTCCGTCCATCCGTCTGCTGTGTGTCCGTGTAGATGTGTACAGCTTGAACGGCTCTACGGATTTTGATGAAATTTGGTGTATTTACTTAATGCATCATTATGATGAATTGAGAATTGATAAACTTTTGGTGTATATCCGGAAACCGGAAGTGGTAGTATTAGCGATCGACGATAGGAAGGGAAGGGTTATTTTCACACCAAATTTCACATGAGGAGATTTTTTTACATATCTCCACAAATCATGCACTTTGTATTGGTTTTATCCTTGGGAAAATCATCTTCATTAGTTTTTTCTTAATTTAAAATTATAGGACGTCAGCTCTTACTTATATATTCTAAATAAAATAAAATTAAAATATTTATGTTCTATGCCTATCTTTTTTTTTTTATACATTAATAGATATATTAAAATTATTTGAAATTGTTTCTGTAGCTGGAAATTAATTTATTTCAAGCCGTCGGTCGGTTCTGCGCTTGGCCACTGGTCAACTTATTTATTGTGTTTTTTTTTGGATATATATGAAAGGAAACCATGAATATGAAACATAATTTGTAATACATAAAATATATAAAATATATAAACAATCGCATATTCAGCTAATGGTAATTATAAATATTCCTCTGTCTTTAAGTTCCGATATATATAAATCCATTTATTTCATTTCTAATTTCTCATACAAAATTGTTTTATATTCTTTTTATAAATATCGTTAAAGCTAGAAAACGTCTCTTAATCTAATTTAGGACATTTTTTTAAATTTTAGGATAAACGAATGGATTAAGTATTAATAAATAAGCATAAATAGACAAAAGATGTTTGTAAATGCAAAATATATATTAATTTATTATAAGTATTTCTGTAAATTTTTAGATGCCTCTAATAAAATCATTATATCTTTCTCTCTTTGATCATCCAATGAATAAATCAATCTGATACTTACTACAATATGTATTATTTGATTTAAATTGAAATAGAATATCTCTATAGAATAAATTTTATTCCCAGTAATGTTGTTAATATTATTTTAAATAATTTAATTTAGAAAAGTTTCCAAAGTTTTAAGTATCAAAAATGGCATGAATTGTTGATGAGTGTATATTTCGTAAAAAAAAAAGATTCTTAATTGAAACTTTTCCAAAAGTTCTCTAAATATACTTATAATTAATTATTATAAAAGAGTATTGCAAGGGTTAGCTTCGTCCTTTATTAATTAATTCATTATTAGAAGAGAAGAAGGGTGAGAAGGTGGTTTGATTTTATTGCTAAATTCGAAAAAATAGCAAGATGCCTGGTATCGATTCATTTATCGAAATTATAATAGAATTATTTAGGTTGTTTAGGATTGATTATCAATGGATTCATTCACCGGAATCACTGATTTAAAATAGGAATCCAAATAAAATCGTTTTCCTATTTGAAATAAATAGAAATCCTCTGAATGGATCATATCGAAATGAATAGCGTTTTGTATAAATAGCAGGTGATGTATTTTACATTGGACAATGCAATTTTGTGGTAGAAGAGTGAAAGGTATACTCGTTTTGATTGATATATTTTCACAACGGGCGTGAATAAAGTAGAGGGGAACCTGGCGTCCAACTGGGGACAGATAAGAAAAATGTAACTAAAGCAAATCAATCGCATTCCTATGGTACGTGCGAGTTTATGTTTCCTCCCAATTATAATAATAATAATAATAATAATAGGAATAAGTGAGTGAACTTGGCGCTGGGCAGACGTGACAGGCGAAAACATAGAACACATATTAGCTGGATGTTCATCAATAAGTGAGACTTACTATCTACAAAGACATAATCAGCTGGCAAAGATCATACATCAGCAAATGGGTTTTAAATATCAACTGCTTGCCCAAAGTAATACACCACCTTATTACAAATACAATCCCAGCCCTGTACTTGAATCTGGAGAGGCAGTGTTATATTGGGATCGACCAATATATTCACAGATAAAACAGTTGATTATAATAGACCGGATATTGTTCTAATAAATAAAGAGATGAAATTAGGATATATAATTGATATAGCAGTACCGCTTTCTGAAAATATAAGGAAGACCGAGTGTACTAAAGTGACGAAATATGAAAACCTTTCCTTAGAGATAAAGAATATATGGAAACTAGACAAAGTGAAATATATTCTTTTGTAATATCCGTAGAAGGTATAGTCACAAAAAATTTCCAGAAGAACTTGGAAAAGTTCGAGCTCCCGATTAACATCTTAAAAGAAGGACAAATTTACAAAGCTGCCATATTGTCAGAAAATTCTTGAATGCATAGTCTCCAATTATTCGATAGGTTAATAAAACAAGAACAGAACTGTGAGGGCCAGGGTGAAGTCTCTTTCCACACAGTCCGAGCCTAATCCCACACCATCTAAGGGATAGGTGAATATTTCCAGCATTTATGCTGAGAAAGTGCGCTCAAATCGGATAATAATAATTAAATATAATAATAATAATAATAATAATTAAATAAAGCATCCAGTTTTAAATTATTTCATAATTTTCATGAAGATCAACATATAAATTATTAGTTAAGATTTATAACTAAATTGTGATTTGTAAAAACAAAAAAAAACAAAAAAAAAAAACGGGTAGCGAGTAGATTCTTTTCTATAATCCCAGTAGAAAAGAATTCTATTTCAGGGATTGGCGTCCCTGCCCTCACGTGAGCTCATGATTTCTTCTGCATTCCCTCCACCGTTCCCATTGGACTCCTTTCTAACTGTTTCCTTACTCGTCTTCCCCCCTAAAATTGAACCTCATCTGGACGAAGAAGAATATCTCTAATAAGATTCTATTAAAAAGGAAAATAAATTAAATTCGTCACTCCGTAGAAAGATGATATATCTAAGAGCCTCAAATATATATTTGAATTAACCCTCTTAAGAGGAAATACGCCGCCATGTTGTGTTGTTAGACCGCTCATTTCAAATACAATTCTTTATTTCGCTTCTATTAAATTTGTATTCTCTTCTTATTACATTCAGGTTTCTATTTGAAATGGTATCATTTCTATTTTTTAAAAATATATCATCTCTTTTTTTATAATTTTCATTAAATCATTTATATTTCATTCATGGATTATGAGATGAAGATTCATGGCTTAAGCCTAGTTTAAACTGGCTTAGTACTTGTCATTAGTTCAGGGGTGGGCAAAATTAAAAATGAAATTTTCAAAATGGCTTCCGGTTCGGAGGACCATATTTCGAAAACACTAATAAAAAAAATTTATCTTTTTTTTTAGAGACATATTGAACCAAAAACCAAAATAAGAGCCAACTTTTTCAACGGGCCGGCGGACGTTCAAAAAGCCCGCGCTTAAAAGTATTTGCCCACCCCTGAACTAATGACAAGTACTAAGCCCGTGTAAACTAGGCTTAAAAGAGGATAATATTTTTTACACATCGCAGCCTTCTGATGATCCTCCAAAATAGCCCGAACAAGGTATTGTCTATTTATTAGCTTTATTGTATTAAATTATTGACTGAACATGGATCGCTTCCATTCATTGTTTTTAATGTTAAATTAAATCTTGACTTCTAAATTAGTAATATTTTTATATCTTTCATTTAATAATTTTCTTTCTTCATTTAGTTGGTTATGCTAATACTTATTTTTTTACCTTATACAAATATATATTTTTGTATTAATTAACTTTGCTGATTGGTATTTATTTCAATTTGTTAAAAAGTAAAATATTTATTAAATCCACACACACACATAATGTAATTCTAAATAAATATTTTTAAATACATTACCATTCCAATGTAATTTAATTTAACATTGATATATATATATATATATCTTTGGTTAACATTACAATATCATGCATATTTACCTTGGATAAATCCATTGACAAAGAAAATAGCAATCAATAGTTCACTCCAATTTGTTAAAGTGTAGATTCTACATCCTGAACGGGAGTATAATTAAAAAATTAGCTGGAGTGTCTCCACTCGACAATCTCGCAATGTGAATTGGATTAAATAACATAATATATTATATTTCAATTAAATTTAATTAATTATAAATTATAAATTCAAATTAATAAATAATATTTATTAAACCAGCACGTGCTTGGCTCTTTGTTGATGTAACCATGTCACGTGTTGATGCGTCAGATTTGCAGTGTTAAAAAATTAATACCAGTACTGTCAGCGATTCAATCAAGCTGAAATTCTATATATAGCAGTTTTATACAAATCTTAATCATATGAAAAATTATCAAACATATATCTTTATTTTCACAGTCACTTTAGAGGAAAAAAATCAAAACGTGGTATATATAGTCATATATATAATAATATAATAATAATATAATCATTAGTATATTATTTTATATAATAATAAATAATGTCAAAATATTAAACAATATAATAAAAACAAATTGGATAATTAATCACAGATCGTCGTGTTCCTTATTAATAAGTAATATTAATAATATAATAATAATCTCCGAAATAATTGCGAAAACAATACAATCCTAAAAATATCAAAACAAATCAGTAAAAATAAAAATCTTCCATATGTGGCTTTTATTAACAATTGTGTTGTTTATAAAATTATTGATCCGAATTTAGTACCCTCTAAAATCTTTGATAAAAGTTTAGGGAGGGCGCAAAGCTGGGAGTAAATCTATCGCTTGACCCCCCAAAAAGTTTAAGCATAATCACGAGAACAAAAGCTTCAAAGGCTCGACTCGAAATTTTTATTTCGATTACTATTTAATGCCGCTATTCACAAAAATGAAAAGGGATTTAATACATATATATAACTAAAAAAATAATTATACCTATGTTGAAAGTATTTATTTCGTGGATGTAAAAAGTTAATTTTTGACATGAAGTATATTAAAAAATATTACACATTAAGAATTAAATATTCTATTTGATGAAACTGAAAACTAGCCTAAAAAAATAAAATAAATATTTATAATAAGAATAATTGAAAGATAATTTAAAAATTGATTAATTTATATTTGCTTAATGAAAAAGTTAGGTAATTAAACAATCATCTGAATGAAATTAAGGTTTTTTTTTAAACTTAGCTATATATAGCTAAGTTTAAAAAAAAATATATATATATATAATTTTATAAATTAATAGGTTTCGATGAATATCTTAAGTTATATTATATATATATACATATATATATATATATATATATAATATCCCACGTCACTCACTCACTCGCTGGCCCCGTAAACCGTAACGCTAGGGGTCAATCGGTTACATTCGGTTTTATTCGGCCACATGGCGACTCCCTTCTTTCAGTGGGTCTTTCAAAAAAACATAATTCTTCTGAAAATAAATGGTAAATTGATTTATATGTGTTTTAAAAAATGTTAATTGAATATACATATATATATTTCATTCTTTTAAATTTAATTAAATATTGAATTAAATTTAATTAAATTATTTGATTATTTTTTAAATTATTTTTAAATTATTTACTAATTTAATTATCAAAAATTAATTTTTAAATTAATTTTTACCGACCGACGATAGTAATGGAGGTATTGTTTTAAATATAATATATTTAAATTATTATTTAATTATTATTTATTATATATATATATAATATGTATATATATATATAATATGTATATATACTTAATTATATTATAGTACCGGGACCCCGAGCCTCGGCTCGGTACTTAAGTTAAAAAAAATGATTCATTATTATTGGGTTTGGCTGGTAATATTAATACCTGGGATACCGAGCTGTCGCTCGAAAAAATGTTTAGACATTATTATAGACATTTTCATTCTGTAAATTAAATAATTTTATTTCATTTAAATAAATATCTATTTTTAAATAATTTTTCTCTCTACATTATTTATCTAATTCTGACAATATATTAAGATCACACCGGGACCCCGAGCCTCGGCTAGGTAATTAAGTTAAAAAAAAATAATTCATTATTATATTGGGTTTGGCTGGTAATATTAATACTTGGGACACCGAGCTGATATACAATTCTTTAATTATTGATTACAATTATTAAATGTTGCATCATTGCATCAATCTGATTAAAATGAATGGAACTTGGGGTCCTCAATAATACATAAATATGTATTATTAGATATGTTTCTAAGTGCATGAATATTTTTTTTTTATTGGAAGAATGATAAATATATATCGTAATTTATAATTATAAAATATTATTAAAATATATATTTTTAATTTTATTTCGAAATTAAATAAAAAATTTTAAAATATTTTAAATATAAAAAAAATATTAATACAATATCTTTTAAAAAAAAGGCTGGAGTCAAATTTCAATATGAGTGTCATTTGTCCATATATAAATTAATAATAAATAATATTAATAAATATTAAATTTAATAAAAGAACAATGAATAAATAAATATAAAATAGTAATTTATTAAAAAATAATAGATAAAAAAAAAAAAAAAAATTTTTTCCGCCGGTTTCGATCCTGCTAAGTTGACTATTCAAAACAGTGCCTTTACCCATTAGACTGATATATTTAGTTAATTAACATAGCATTTTTACTCTCTTTGCAAGAATTATATGTTTTTTTGTTTTTGTTTTTGTTTTTTTTGAGAGTGATTAATAAATATATATATATATTTTATTAAAAATAAATATTTTTAATTTTATTTCGAAATTAAATAATGAATTTTAAAATATTTTAAATATAAAAAAATGTTAATACAATTCATTTAAAAAAAAGCGGGAGTCAACCATCCGTATTTTATTTTGTTGTTTAATAAATAGATTAATAAATATATATATATATATATATATATATATATATTATTAAAAATAAATATTTTTAATTTTATTTCGAAATTTATTTTATTTTAAAATATTTTAAATATAAAAAAAATATTAATTGAAGTGAAATTGATGACGTCACACCCATATATAATTTTCAATTAAGAAATTAATAATGAAGCTGTAAGTTTCAAGAGATGTGATCAATAAAACTCAATTTTTCTTTATAAATACTATATCTAGTGTGAATTTGAAAAAAATCGTTAGAGCGGTTTTTGAGAACCAATGGTTATAGAAAGAAATATAGATATATATATACAATTTTAGCTAGCATAATAAGATAAGATTTATACAATATATTTTTTGAAAAATTGCTTTTAGATTATAGGAGAAATATAAGATAAATTTTTATTATCTGTAATATGTTTGTATTTCTCAAATATTTTTTCATGGGAATGATTATATCTATATTCTTCTATTTTTTATAATTATTATTATTATTATAATATAATATAATTATTATAATGATTGGTATACGAAAAATATTGTGTTCAAAGAACTATTTAATTAATTGCTGCAAACCACGATAAATTAAGTTTAAAACTGAAATTGCAAACACCGTTTGCAATGGGCTCGACTATTGATTAATATTTCCTAAAACAAAGTGAGCAATATTATTTATATTTAAATTTATATTTTGAAAAATAGTTCAATTTGCAAATTTGAGTGAAAACAAAAATCCAAATGAAATAAAAAATATACTGATTGAATTAAAATGAATTAAAACCTTTCGCATACAGATTTTGAACAAATTACTATGTATTGCATCTGGGGTACAGGGGGCGGAGTCCCCTGTCTAGCTTCTAGTATATATATATATATATATATATATATATATATATATATATAATACATAAGAGTAACTCGACCACAAAATTTAAATCTAATTTAAATTACTCTGAATAAAAGAATTCACAAATGAAAATCACAATCAACAAAATAAACTTTTTCAATATTATTATTTTTCTCCCAAATATTTTTATAATATGTAAATTACATAATGTAATATAATTGTATTTTATCAATATAGGGTTGGCATCTCTGATTTATAGTTATGTCCGCATGGAAAGTGAATGTTTGTATTATTGTGGTTATGGTTATTGTTTAATAGATAAATAGTTGCTTTAGTTGATATTCATTTTTGACTCTACTTATTTAATTAAGTTACACTATTCGAATAATTGAATAGCTACAATATGTGATTATTTGTTAAACAATAACCATAACCACAATTATAAACAGTCACTGTCTAATTCAGTCAGTCACTCTGGTTCATACATTACATTTGTATGAAATTATTACATTATAATAGAATAAATGAAATTTTAACATTGTAATACACTAATTTAGTTTTGTTATTTATCTTTCTATTTCATTGTGAGAAACATAGGCAATTTAAAAATTTCAATACCAATAAGATTTCAAAAGTGGACGGTAGGAATAAAAAGGTTGTCCACCTAAACAACCCAATAAAGTAGATTTGCCAACCCTAAAATACAAAATACACCACAAATAATATTTTATTATTGTAAAATCAAACGTATTTGAAATTTCAAAAAAAAAAAAAAAATAACAGTTGGCCATCTAGAAAACAAAATAAAATAAAAAATAAAGTTTCAACTCTATTCTACAATATAGTTTCTGTTTGATTTTATTCTATCAGAACTTGACGAACAATGAATTTACTTTTTCAACTTTCAATACCAGGGAGAGTTGGAATAAATTTAGTTTCTTTTTCTTTATTTTGTTCTATTATCAGTAGAATTTGGAATCGTCTAGAGAATTTCTTATATAACGAAACAAATTACTCATAATATATATATATATATATAATAATTATTATTCCTAATTGTCAATTTATTTTTTTTTAAATTTTTTATCGATTCTTATATTCTATTAATAGAATAGGTTATTAAAAGAGAATCATTTTTTGATCAAAAACATGAATCATTGAATTAAAAGAAAATCCTGTCTAATTTTGATACTTGTTTCGCACCGATGATTAATTATTAATTTGTTACAGATGGAGAAAAAGCGAGCCAACTAATGAGACGGTGCCTGATCTTGAGTGAGTATTTTTTCCCTTGAGAAAAACCACAGATGTCTAAAAATAGAATGCAATCTCTCCATCCCCCATGCACAGACATCGTTTTTAAATTATATTTATTTTCATGAAAAACATTTAAAAAAAACAATGAAAAATAGGCACTTATTCGACTTGAGGATCCGCATTATGAAATTTTATTGTCAATAATTTATATAAAAAAATATAAATATTTTTTTCTTTTGGAAAATTATCATAATAATATTAGCATGAAAAAGTATTTTAAATAATATATATCTATGTATTATGGTAGAGAGATTAAATCATTTTTTCTCTTTTTAGGTTTCAGAAATCAGTGGAGATCTTCGGGTTAAATCAGTGGTTTCCAAGCTTATTTGGCCAAGCGTCCCCTTTTCAGAAGAAAAATTTACTTAGCGCCCCCTGGAAATTAACTCTTTTACTATATCGCCAGAGATAGTTTGCGATCAGAAAATTTTTTGATGTCGAGATTTTGATGTTTTTATACGTTTTGAAGGTTCCTGAATCATTTTAACTCAGGTTGAGACAAATGTCTGTATGTGTGTATGTATGTAGACAAGATTAATCAAAAACGGTTTGAGCTAGTATCATGAAATTTGGTACATGGGCATTATTCAAAATTCGTAGTTTTTTATCAACTTTTGAGAAATGTATCTCAACCGGAAGAGGGTCATTACCTACAACGTTTTGGTTTTTTTCCTCTAAAGTGACCGTAAAAATAAAGATATATGTTTAATAGTTTTTCACATAATTCAAAATTGTATAAAACTTCTATATATAGAATTTCAGCTTGATTGAATCGCTGAAAGTACCGGAATTAATTTTTTAACACTGCAAATCTCACGCACCAACACGTGTTGTGGTGCCATCAACAAAACGCTGTTTTAATAAATATTATTTATCAATTTTAATTTATAATTTATAATTAATTAAATTAAATTTAAATATAATATATTATGTTATTTAATCCAATTCAAATTCCGAGATAGTCGAGTGGAGACACTCCAGCTAATTTAATTTTAATAACAATTAAACAGAAAGATAAATGTACCTATTGCAAAATATTATAAATACTGGTGTAAATTAGAAATGATGTATCTATTTATTGAACTCAGGATAGAAAAGTAATCTACAAGTAATTTTTCCTAAATGCACCTGTGGCCATCACCACCCCCATGGATCGCTCCCACACCCACGAGGGGGAAGTAGCGCCTACTTTGAGAATCACTGGGTTAAATGAATCTTATATGAAATGCATTGGGTAGTAGAGATAGAAAGTCTCTTGGGGAGGGGGGGGGGAGATGTGCGAATCTCTCTGGGTTATAGATTGTGTTTGAAATTGAAAAAATATTACTGATGTTAGATGATTTTTTATTTGTTTTCATTCTTTTGTGTGAGAAAAAAATGTTATTGAAAACGGACCTCCCCCCCCACCCAGGAACAAATTCAAATCAAGCCGTTTGGCAAGGCCGGAATGTGGAAATAGGAAAGTTGGGGGTGGGAGGATAATCCCCGTCCGCTCTTTTTCTCTTGCACTTATTAAATCTTTTTCTAAATATCATCTTGGCGTAATGTGTAATAAATATCAATCGCGACGGGTGTCGTGTCGTTATCGGCCCTGGGGCCATTAGCCACCCCCTCAGCATAAATATGCACCCCGAGGACGAGGGTCCCCACGTCATTTCCATAACCTTTTCGCAAGCACAAATACAAACAACGATACAGGCAGCGATTAGCGACAAGAAGTCGGCAAGAAACATGGCACACGCGCTAGGAATGGAAACGAGATACAAATAACAAAATGGCTTTTATTATTGCCCGGTTGGGTGGGGGAGGGGAAGGCCAAGAGGGATGCTAAATTTTTCGGTTTCCACCCCGGGAGGAAAAAAAAAGCGAGGCATCCATCCAGTCCTGAAGTAGATCCATTATTATTGGTTGAACGTTCACCGGTAAATTCATTTACTTGAGCATTATTCGGCATAGAAAAAGGGGAAGGGGAGGGGCGTAGAGAATCTCCCAAAATCCTGAAAATTGAAATTCCTAACGCGAGAGTTGGAAATGAACTAAAGTTCCACACTCGCCTCCTATCCCAATAATCCAATACAATCAGTATGTATTATAATTACAATCGATAGAATCGAACTTCCCCTCCCCTTCCTTTCACCTTTCTCTCTCTCTCTCTCTCACACACACACACACACACACAATTCAATTCACAAATGGTGTAGAAACAAAATTTTATTCGAAATAAAAAAAAATCAAATTAATTGAATTGTATGAGGCAAGGTAATGGATAGATAGTCACCCGTTACCACATACGATACCACACATGTTACAATATGCAACCCTTAATCGATAGAAAATTCTATTAATCTACTTGATAGCTTTTACAGATCCGAAATAAAATCATTCTCAAAAAAATAAAAAAAATATTTTTATATACTTTTTTATTTTACTTATACGTATTTAACTTTTTGAGAATGTTTATTTATTTATTTATTTATTTATTTATTGCTTGATAATAAAAAATTTTTTATCGAGTAAAAAGTTGACATAATACAGGAGCGAACGTTACTCAAAAGATAAGAAGATCGTAACCTGGCCCAAATATTTATTGTGTTGATCTTCACCAAATGGGCCTGTAAAAATGTTTAATGTCAATCCGCTTTAAAATAAATATTTTAAGCATAATTGTCAAATAAAATGGAATCAATCGAAAAAAGAGGATGATGCTAAATACTTGTCCATTGCATGATTAGAAAGAGAAGATGGAAAGGTGATAAGAAAATAGGTCATTGGCCATGGATTCCAAGATTATAGGCATCGAATAATGGAGAAGGTATTGAAATATGCCTTGATTGGCTTTTGTTTCAAAATATTTCTCTAAACCAATGATGTCAAACTCGCGGCCCACGACATTTTTGCAGCAAACATTTAAATTTTTTCAATATGGTTCTAAATAAAAAAAAAAAAAAGGTAAAATGTTTTTCGCGCTCAGATTTCGACATTAAATTTCCAATTTGTCTCTAAAAAGAAAAGGTAAAATGTTTTTCGCGATCAGAATTTTAAACATTTCCGACTATTATTCGAAATAAATATTTTTGTGTACCTAGGAGTTTGACATCCCTACTCTAAACTATTAGAAAACAATAAAAAAATTTTGTTTTATTATTTATTATTTAATATTTTTCTAAATTTAAAAAAAAAAAAATAATTTGATTTTGATGACAGAATAATAAAAAGAACACCTTAAATTTATTAACTCTTCCGATTTTATTTCTATATCTATAAAAAAAATAATTCAATCTTGTTTTAAAATATATTAAATAAATATTTTCGTGTAATGAACGGTTCATTCTCTCTACTTCCATTTCATTTATAATCTTTGGTCCCTCTTCTTATCCCTTTTATTTACCAGGATAAATATAAACAAATATAAATAAATACTTTTTACCCTTTATATTGACAAATCAATCCTAGTACTTTTATCGCTTTTGACAATATTTTGTATTGGATTCTTATTTTTAAACATCTTTTTTGAAATAATTATTTTTAGTAATACATAATAAATTGATTATAAAAAAGATTGTTTTTTTTTTTTTGGTTTCATTTTATAATATGAATCTTATTTTTTAATTTTCAATAAATATAATAAATATCGAACAAAAGAATTTGTAGAATTGTATTATATATATAATAGTATTTAAAGAAAGTTGTGCCTTATCGTACCGTTTTCTATGTCGTACCAATGATATATATATATATATATATTAAAGAATATAATGCAAAAAATTCAGTCTATCATAATGATAGTATACTATTAAGTCAGCTAAATGGAAGGTACGTATAAGAATTCTGTAAAAAATAAACATATACTCTTATTGAAGTAATTTTCTTTACATATTATTTATATAAGTATATAAAGCAAATACAAGGTTTGTTTATTCAAATTTCTTTTTGAATATTAATTCTTCAGTGAATAAAGATATTTTGCAATAAAGCATACTGGAAAGATAATTCGAGTTTGCATATAGAATTATATTATTATATATTATTTGCATATAGAAAGATAGAATAAAAGTATGATATTTTTTAAGTCGTACCCGGATCAAATTCCTAAATCCTACCAGGTACTGAGGCTTTCGTAAACTTTAGTAAAATAACTTTATTTTGCTAGCTTAACTTCGAATAAGATAACTGAAGTTTTTTCATGCAATTATACAAGTATTTTTATTGTATCGAAATGGTTAAGACTTGAGACGTTTTAAGTAAAAATGGATCCTGGGTGCATGATTTGAAGTGTTGGGGTCAGCAAAAAACAGGGAATTGTTGGTCAAGTCCGTTAGTAAATAAAGTCAAGAAAAATACTTCAATCGTACGATTAAGGACGCATGTGCCCTTTTTCTTCTTTTATTTATTTTTATCTTTTTTATGAAAAATTCTTCACTTTTGAAAATTTTTTTTAATAAATAATTTTATTTTGATTTTGTTGATATTTATTTCTATGAAATATTTCTCTCTTTTTATTTATGCTTGCATTTAATTCCAGATTTTTATTAAGGGATTGATTAAATTAATTAGTTAATTAATTAAACTAATTGAATCATCATAACATCACAATCAATCTTATCTTAAATATTCTAAATTGTTTTCTTTTAGTTTTGGTTTCTATTTTTATAATTTCTATTTCAATTAATATTTAGCTATAAAGAAATAAATTCTATTTTCTCTTAGTTGAATAATAATAATACAATATCCAAATAATTTCTGTAAAATTTTCAAATATTCTCCAAAATGATTGTAATATATGTAAATAAATATTATTCTAGAATTCTAGATTCTTTATGGAGAGGATGTTAAACGATGCGAGGAATTTATTATACATTCTCTATGATAAAATGAAATGATCATTAATTAGGGAGAATTTTCGTAAAATTGTAAACTCCCCGGCCTTTTGATGTGGACGCTGTTTCTTTGGCGCATCAAAGAAGGGGCCTTAATATAAAACTTTTTATACACAGTAGATTCCATGCATTAATTATATAAACTGTCGATTATATATATATATATATATATGTATATTTTGAATATGCATAGGTAGTGCCCATTTTTATATTTTATCATTTTTTTTTTATAAATTAAAATTTTATAAACACAAAATGAGTCTTTTTATGATGGCTTCTAAATAAAGATCATAACTGTAAAATATATTTTAGAATAAATATTAAATAAATGCGGTGAAAGGGTTTTAAAATTTGATAAGTCCTAAATGGTAGTATTTTATTTTATATTTATGTATATAGGTTCTATATATATATATATATATTATTTTGTATAAAAGTGATTGCTTTATTTAAGAGTAAGATATTCTCTTCCCTCTGTCACGTTTTCATTTACTCTTAAAGATCTTTTCCATTATGTTCATGAGGTGACTTACCAAAAAAAAAAAAAAGAAAAAATATGAAATCACAGAAAGTTACGATGTAGAATGCGACTTTTGCATTCCAATCATTTTCATTAATCAAATCCAAAAATCCAAAGAATCAGAAGAAGAAAGGGGAAGAGGAGGAGGGAAATGTAAAGAAGGCGTTGCAATCCACCCACGAAAGATTAATACAATTGATTACAATTTTAGCCAGTGAAATGGAAAGAAACGAAGAACGTATTCTTGAAAACAAACAAATAATACCAGAGGACATTAATCCATTCAATTTCATTGGAAAGAAAGTAATATTGTATGATGAGGTCATGGATTATTCAAATTTGATAAAAAAATGAAAATAAAAATGAAAAAAATTACTTTAGGATCGTGTAGGAATAAAGAAGCTCAATTGTAGTTATTTAAAAAAAAATTATTTATAATTTTTTTTTTTATTATCTATTTAATTTTCTTTGGTTTAACAGATAAATATTTATTTATTGGCAATTATTTTTTATTTACTTTTTTTAAATTATTCTTCCATTAACTGCACCTTTGAAAATATTTTTTTTTGATTATAATTAATATTCGTAAATTAATATTTTTGTATATGACAGGTATTTATTATTATTTAAATATTTTTACATTTTTCTTCATTGTCTATATTTTTAAATTTTTTGAACCATTTTATTTTATAATATATATCACCCGATAGCGTTTAACACGTTCCCGCTGGTTCCAAAATTTATCTATTATTTTATTTGGCGGCATGAGCCACCGGTGGTACATGTTGGCGGAAACGTGTTAATGACATTGAAATGAGAATCAATTATAATTTTCATCTCAATTCAATCTTAAAATAATTATATTTTTAAAATCACATCAAGTCGAAATAGGATAGGATTGGTTTTGTTTTTGTTACTATATCTCTCGACACAAAAATTTTCGATGTTGAGATTTTGATGTTTTTATACGTTTTGAAGGTTCCTGAATCATTTTCACTAAGGTTCAGAAAAATGTCTGTGTGTGTGTGAATGTATGTAGACAAGATTACGCAAAAACGGTTTGAGCTACAATCATGAAATTTAGTATTCGGGCATTATTCAAAATTCGTAGTTTTCTCTCAACTTTTGAGAAATGTAGCTCAACCGGAAGAGGGTCATTACCTACAACGTTTTGATTTTTTTTCCTCTAAACTGATCGAAAAAATAAAGATATATGTTTGATAATTTTTCACATGATTAAAAATTGTATCAAACTGCTATATATAGAATTTCAACTTGATGGAATCGCTGAAAGTACCAGAATTCATTTTTTAACACTGCAAATCTCACGCACCAACACGTGACGTGGTGCCATCAACATAACGCTGTTTTAATAAATATTATCTATTAATTTTAATTTATAATTAATTAAATTTAATTTAAATATAATATATTATGTTATTTATTCCAATTCCAAATGCGAGATTGTCGAGTGGAGACACTCCAACTAATTTCATATTAAATTTAATACAAAATTTCAAATATTTTTCATATACTTATAGTTAGTTTTTACTTATTTTCTATCAAAATATTTTATAATTTTTATATTTAAATATTTGATAATTGATTTGTGTATATATAGTATGATTAGTATTAAATGAATTGAAGACCTTAGAGCAATACAGTGGTAAGCCACTTTTGCAGAAAATTGTTTTATTCTTAATTATATATCTAAGAAATCATAGTTGCTGACTTTTTTTCCTTTACTGATATTAAATATTGAGCAAATTTGAAATATATGCAGTAAAAAAACCCAATGTTTTATATCTTTTCTCTAAACTTTAAACTGCAATATCTCAACATTTTGATTTTGTGGCTTACCATTGTTTAGCCCTAAGGTCTTCAATTATTATATATTATATATTATACCCTATATATATATATATTTAGGTTCATCAAAATAAAATTTTATTTAATAAATTATTTATTTAATAATATATTATATAATATATTTATTTTATTTAATAAATCTCCGATTCTTAGAAAATGATTATCAGTCAATATTCTTTTTTAAATTATTTTAGAAAATAAATATAATAAAAATTATAATTATAACATACATTATATAATATTATTTTGTTTTAAATAAAAAGTAAAAGGGAATGATTTTTATTTTTTCTAATCGTGCGATAAGACACTCGGCTAAATTTCATGGAAAAACAGAATATAAATAAAAATAGAATTAGAATTTATTTATTTTAATATTTATTTTAATAAAATCTTTTAGTTTCCATTGCAAAGTGAATGTGATCGGTTGGGCTGAGTGTCCGTCCACCTGGCCAGGTAATTCATTAATAAGTATTTTATTAAGTAATAATAATTAGAAATATTATTTATTTGTTTTCTATCCACACTTTCTATTCAAATGAATATTTTAATTAATTATTTATGTTTTTTTTTGGATTAACTTATTTGATTTTTACAACTAAACGTTATCTACTTTTTGATCATTGATTTCATTTTTCATTTTTTAATGCTCTCATCTTTGGAATCTATTAATTAATTCATTACAAATATCCATCAACAAAGAACCAAACATGCGCTGGTTGAATAAATATTATTTATTAATTTTAATTTATAATTTATAATTAGTTAAATTTAATTTAAATATAATAGATTATGTTGTTGAATCCAATTCAAATTGCGAGAAAGTCGAGTGGAGACACTCCAGCTAATTTTTGTTATGTTTTTGTTTCGTTTTGTTAAATATCCTTGTTTCCAAAAAAATATTATCTATGATAATTCAAGAGATGTACTACAAAATCAATCCTATTCTATATAATTAATATAAATAGAATCATTATAGCTGGAAGAATAATTGATTATTAATCGAGTTCCAAAATTATTAAAAGAGTTACGCACAAGGATTGCAATCCAATGGATTTGGTTGTGTTTTTTTTCTTTGGTTTCTTCATCTAACCCGATATTGATGGCTATGATGGGGTTGAAAGAATGACGGGGACTCCCAGCGAAGCTGAACATAAGGCAAAAGTTTTTATCGCTTTTCTTTCTATATTTAAATAGCTAGTTAGATATGTATAAAGTTAGAAAAGTTTTTAACGAACACATAAACGATAAGACAAGTAGCTGAATATGTACTAGTAATTAATAAATGAGCCATGAATTCTTGTTAAAGTATTAAATCATTTATGAATGAAAAAAAAACATTTTTTTCCTCTCTCTCTCTCTCAGCCCTTCGTTTTATCAAAAAAAAACCTTTGTTAAGGAAATTTTAAGATAATCTAAAGGTGAATGTTATTTTCGAAACTAACTTGATCATTAAAGATTTTGCATAGGAAACTTTATTATTATATTTTTTTCTTATTGTTAAAAAGGGAGGAAGGAAAAGGGTTCTGGAAGAGTAAAGGTGAGGGGTGAAGTAAATAAATGAAAGGCCATGGTAAAGTAACTCAAATTATTTTTGTTTTATCTTTTCGGCAAAAAAATTTTAATTCGAGGTATTATACATGTCACGATGGGATTAAATAATCCATTTATATATATCTAAAGGATTTATATTAAAGCGAAATAACATATTATATAAACAATAACAAATATTCAAATTTATTAAATTTCTGTAATTATACAAAATTCACACTTTTCTACAAATAAATAACAAATACTTTATTTTATCACAAAAAGAATATAGATCTATAATGAATGAATGACCTGGCGCATTAAAAAATAAATAATAAATACCTTTATACTTACCTATACTTTATGCCAGTGATTCCCAAAGTGGGCGCTACCGCCCCCTCGTGGGCGCTGGAGCGATCCAGGGGGCGGTGATGGCCACAGATGCATTTACGGAAAATTAGTTGTATATTACTTTTCTATTCTAAGATCAAGAAATGAGTCAAATAAGTTTTGGAACCACTGCTTTATACTTTAGTAATCTATTTCCATTGTTTTTATTTTTTTAAATAGGACATAAAACTAAATTTTGAATATAGCTATACTTTATTTATATTTTTCTTTTTTAAAAAAATTAATAAATAATAATTAGATAGGATACATATTATTTAATTAAAGGAATGAAAATAAAATTACAGAAAACATTTTTTTAAAAATTTGTTAATAAATAGGATTGATTATTAGAAAAGCCATTGAAATTTTATTTCTGGTTTTTTATTGAAAAGTGATAAAAGTTTCATTTGTTTTGTTCATGTGAATTTTTTTAAAGAGCAATCACAAAATAGAAATTTTTATGGAAAAAAGAATAAAAAAAAATTACTATAACCTAACTATATAAAACTATATATAACCTTTTGTTCAATCCTGGGATTTATATGAAAATAAATGATCGATCAATAAATAGATTATTAATACATATAAATAATAAATTAAATATTTGGATTAAAATTAAAATAACATACTCAATGGCTATTTTATTAATAGTTTTGTTGTTTTTAGTTTAATAGTTTTTTTATAATTACCTTTTTTTTATTTCTCGACGTCTTTTTTACTATCTCGCCAGAGATAGTATTTCGATCACGAAAATTTTCGATGTCGAGATTTTGATGTTTTATACGTTTTGAAGGTTCCTGAATCTTTTTCATTAAGGTTGAGAAAAATGTGTGTGTGTGTGTATATATGTAGACAAGATTACGCAAAAACCGTTGGAGCTAGAATAATGAAATTTGGTATACGGACATTATTCCAAATTCGTAGTCTTCTATCAACTTTTGAGAAATGTAGCTCAACCGGAAGAGGGTCCTTACCTACAACGTTTTGATTTTTTTTCCTCTAAACTGACCGTAAAAATAAAAATATATTTTTGATAGTTTTTCACATGATTCAAAATTATATAAAACTGCTAGATATAGAATTTCAGCTTGATTGAATCACTGAAAGTACCGGAATTAATTTCTGAACACTGCAAATCACGCGCCAGCACGTGACGTGGTGCCATCAACAAAGAGTCAAACACGCGCCGGTTTAATATAATAAATATGATTTATTAATTTTAATTTATAATTTATAATTCGAGATAGTCGAGCAGAGACACTCCAGCTTACATTCGATGACGAAACCCTGTTTTTTCTATTGTTTTACCCCTCCTTCACCACGCCTTTTCCATTGTGGTAATTTTTAGTCAGGTTATTAATATCACTTAGTAAATGAAATCCCGAACGCTTCTCAAATCACAACTCGCAAATCGGAATCTGTCGCTGACATTTTGTACTTTATAAATTACATACAATAAAAATAATGGTAATACTTGTGCGTAATGATTACTAGAAAGTTGCCAAATGGTTTAAATTAATTCCATTCCACTTAACCATAAGGAAAAACACTGATATTATGTGTATAGATGAATATATATAATTCAATAGAAAAATTAATTTGAAATATTTAAAACAATTTATGTAAATGAAGTAGAGATACTCGAAATATATTCATTTTTTTTGTTTATTGTTCACAGAGCCATCAAAGTAAATTAAATAAGCTGGAATGTCTCCACTCGACTATCTCGCAATTTGAATTGGATTAAATAACACATAGATTATATTTAAATTAAATTTAATTAATTATAAATTAAAATTAATAAATCATATTTATTATATTAAACCAGCGCGTGTTTGGCTCTTTGTTGATGGCACCACGTCACGTGCTGGCGCGTGATTTGCAGTGTTTAGAAATTAATTCCGGTACTTTCAGTGATTCAATCAAGCTGAAATTCTATATCTAGCAGTTTTATACAATTTTTAATCATGTGAAAAACTATCAAACATATATCTTTATTTTTACGGTCACTTTAGAGGAAAAAAACCAAAACGTTGTAGGTAATGACCCTCTTCCGGTTGAGCTTTATTTCTCAAAAGTTGATAGAAGACTACGAATTTGGAATAATGTCCGTATACCAAATTTCATTATTATACATTAGCTCAAACCTTTTTTCGTAATCTTGTTTACATACACACATACACACATACATACACACACCCACAGACATTTTTCTCAATTTTAGTGAAAATGACTCAGGGATCTTCAAAACATATAAAAACATCCAAATTTCGACATCTCTCTGGCAATGTAATAAAGAAGCGAGAATTAAATATGGTAGAAAAAATAATCAGACAATAGTTAAGAAAATTACAAAACTTGAGAAATGATATTAACGATTGATAAAAACTTTAGTAAATATAAAAATAAAATAATTAATAGATTTACTGGTAATTCTTATTTGTGGTTTTTGTGATATTTTAAATGTTAATTTTTGTTGGAATATTTATTTCAAGAATTTTATTTATACTGAAACTAAATAAAAGTATAATTGGTCCGTTTGACATGATTAAAAGATAACCAACCATGAAAACATAAATGTAATTAAAATTAAAATATTTAATCTACAGTTTT
Organism: Labia minor; assembly: GCA_963082975.1. NCBI lineage: Eukaryota > Metazoa > Arthropoda > Insecta > Dermaptera > Spongiphoridae > Labia > Labia minor. Next base: position 74,237,701 of record OY720348.1, read on the forward strand.
CATCATTAATGATTAATATAATAAAATTCATAATTTAAATTTAATTCATAAATCATTTGTTTTATTAAGAAATACTATAAGGGTGGATAACGAACCTATTTTTACCGACCGACGATAGTAAGGGAGGTATTGTTTTCACACCAAATTTTTCACATGTGGAGATTTTTACATATTTCCACGAATCATGCATTTTCTTAACAGAAAAAAGTGTTTTTAGCATGATGTCTGTCCGTCCGTCCGTCCGTCTGTCCGTATAGTAGTGTACAGCCTGAACGGCTCAACCGATTTTGATGAAAATTGGTAGATTTACTTAATACATCAGTGGGATGAATTGATCAACTTTTGGTGCAAATCCAGAAACCGGAAGTGGTAGTATTAGCGATCGACGATAGGAAGGGAAGGGTTATTTTCACACCAAATTTCACATGAGGAGATTTTCTTATATATCACCACGAATCATGCACTTTGTATTGATTTTATCCTCGGGAAAATCATATTTATTAGTTTTTTCTTGATTTAAAATTATATGACGTCATCCATCCATTCATGACGTCACAGCCTGGTCTTGCATATATATTATAAATAAAATAAAATTAAAAATGTTTATATTTATTATTTATGTTCTATGCCTATCTGTTTTTTATTACATTAATAGATATATTAAAATTATTTGAAATTGTTTCTGTAGCTGAAAATTAATTTACTTCAAACCGTCGGTCGGTTCGGACCTGGCCACAGGTCAACTTATTTAATAAGTCATGGAACGTTACTTAATACTTTATTTATTTATATTTGATTTTTCTATATTTATTTTATTTTTATTTATTATTTAGTAAATCCGATTATCTTCCATGTTCATTCAGTAAAAAATCGGAATGTATATAAACATAAAAGTCTTCCATTTTAAATCCATTAAAATTTTCCTTTAATTAATAATAATTTTTTTTTTCTCTATTAAAAATTAAAATATAAATAAAAACATATATTTAATTATCGTATTTTTAGTATAATGGAAATTTAAATAGAACCAACAGTATACTAAAATTAAATTATAATTGATTAAATAATGAAAAGAACGAAAAGGTTCTAATTAATATATTATACTATATGAAATATACATATACGCGTTTATTCATGATAGAAGTAAATGAAAAAAATAGAATGAAATAAATTTCCTTCTCGTTGTCATGGGGACAGTATATACAGGAAGAACAACTAAAATCTATTTGTTTAGAACCACCATGAAGGAGAATTCTATCTGGTGGATATTTGCATGATCTCCTGGAAGTTGTTTATTTTCTTTCCGGATCATCGGTATAAATTTTTTTTTTTTTTTTTGATATAAAATATAAAATTTAAAAAAATAATAATTTTAAAAATTTCAAAGAATATTTAAATTTTAAAGTTAGCAAAATTAAGTACAAAAGGAAATAAGTTGACCGACAGTTTAAAATAAATTAATTTTCAGGTACAGAAACAATTTCAAATAATTTAAATGTATCTATTAATGCATTAAAAAACAGATAGGCATAGAACATAAATATTTTTAATTTTATTTTATATATAATATATAACGAGGCGCTGGCTGTGATGTCATGAAGAGCAGGGTGACGTCCTATAATTTTAAATTAAGAAAAAACTAATAAAGATGATTTTTCCCGAGAATAAAACCAATACAAAGTGCATGATTTGTGGAGATATGTAAAAAAATCCCCTCATGTGACATTTGATATGAAAATAACCCTTTCCTTCCTATCGTCGATCGGTAATACTACCACTTCCGATTTCCGGATATACACATCTATACGGACGGACAGACAGACATCATGCTAAAAATACTTTGTTCTGTTAAGATTCGTGGAGATCTGTAAAAGTCTCCACATGTGAAATTTGGTGTGAAAACAATACCCCCCTTACTATCGTCGGTCGGTAAAAAGAAGTATCCATTTGAATAATAAATACCGTCCAAGTGCATTGTTATGCTATATTTTGATGTGTAATTTTTAATAGTTCTGTCATGTAGTGTAAATTGTGTCAACCGTGTCAGAGTACTGCGAATATGGACATGGTATTAGAATCGTTAGCGAATGATAATTTTAGACCGAGGCCGTTTCAATTCCAATGAACGATTTTGTCCGATAATTTATTTTAACTGATGAAATTTCCTATCCTACACCTGTAAATGATTTTCCACAAAAGCAAAGGTAAAAACAGGCGTCGATCGATATTTTAGAGAACTTGCAGAAATGAACTTTGATAATGGCATCATGTCTCTGGGACATTAGTCAACAAATTGTATTGAATAATTTGCAAGAATAAAAATGGGATCTTTTCCAATGACTCTCGTATATGGAGGAATAAGGTTCAATACAATTGAATGAAAATTATTTTCTAAATTATTATCTGTTTAGAATTCTTTCTAATCATTATTCGATTCTATTGAATATTGGATGCTCTTTTTGGTAGGATCTATCAGAACCTCGTACTCCATAATCAAGCTAATTATTTTTTAATCAATTTAATTAGAGATTAACAATTCATTATTGTGTCGCTGCTTTGGAGGTTGATAGTAGTTTTGTTTTTTATTCCGGTGTCACAGGTGACTTGTGATTTGCATACGTCGCGTCGTGTTCATTATTTAATCCCCCTCTCCTTGCCGGGTTAATTATCAGACTTTTTGCTTCAAGATTCATTAAATCCAAATATTTTATTAAAAAATAAACAAAAAGAAAATGTAAAGGGAAATAAAATAATGATGAATGGAATTTGGAGGATAATCGTATATAACCTATTAAAATGAGAAAGAGAGAGAAAGGGGGGGGGGACTCCCAGTGTGAATAAAAGTCGCGTGGATGGAAGTCACCTTGGATTTATTCATTGCTGCCAATGAATTGGATTAATTATCCGGGGAGTACTAATGGAGTGACGGAGGGAAAAGGATTGGACTGAGATCCTTCTTGGCCCGTTGACTTTCTCACCCTAAAGTTAAACTATCTATTCAGTGCTCCAAGTTGGAACACCTGAAACCTTTAAAAGCTTCGTTTCTAATTAACATCGAGGCACAGAAGTCATTGAATGGCGAGCGAGACGAACGGGAAAACTTTTCGACTTTTGTTCTACCATCGAGCGTTAATCAAAATAAACAAACAAAAAGTAAATCATCTATTTAATAGTGAAACTTATGCACTGATTTCAAAAGAGAACAAAATAAAAATAAAATAAAAATGCAATGAAAGGGAGAAACGATGGAAACAAAACAACTGGTTTAACAAACCTACATGCTCTCGACCTCCAGTGAACCCCCCACTCCACGCTTTGTACCCAAGAAGTAAGAACAATCCTTTATCGATCTTTTAATCGTAGTGATACGATATCATTTGGGAAAATTTATTTTATTTATTTATTTATTTTATTTTTTACCAGGAAATAAGAACAACGATACCTCTTATCTGTTAAACAAACCTATGTATATACCATTTTTATATTTTTAGATAAGCTTATGTGGAAATAGTAATAGAAATCATTTTTTAAAAAATAGGATTGAATTGCTTGTTCAGTAAGCGTGTGATGTTAGTAATATAACTGAACAACATCAATCAATCCACTTGGTCGAATTTCTCTTATCTATACTTGGCCTTTCATTATGATTAGATTATAAAATGGAAGGTTTATTTAATTTAAAAGTCAAATGGAAACATACAAATTCATTGTATAATTTTAATTAATAAAGTGACTCCATTTGAAAAAGGCACAAATCAAAAAAGTTGGAGATGCAATGTTTTTTCCCTTTTAAATTGAGTTATTATATAGAAAAAATATAGAATATATATATAATAAATATATGAAATATCAGAACAGAAAAATTAGAGATTATTATAATAATTTTAATAGAAATTCTATAGAAAAATTCTAAAGTCAATCTTGGATTCTAAATTTATGAAAGGTGAAGATATTCAAAAAATTTTAAATTCTAAGCAATGTGCTGACTATGGTCTCTTATATATATATAAATATTATATTATAAAGTTTTTCTTAACTTCACTTGGCGTCTGTCTCTGTATCTGTTCGCTCTTTGACGAATTGAAATCGATTTTTCATCGACTTTTTATTGAGATAGACTCTTGAAAATTTTTATAGATATTTCAATGGATCCCTAGAAGGTATAGAAGAAATATAATTGAATTATAATTAATTAATTGTAATTAATTAGCGATTAATTACTTTTAGTAACTAACTCCTTGTGTATTGCTTGGATTAATTTTTTTCAACGGATTCTGAAGAAGAAATATTGATTTCAGAATAGATTTTCATTTTGAACGTATTTAAAAAAATTTTATAGCATTAAAATTAATGATGAATTCTTATTAATCAGTTGTATCGCCATTGAAGAGGGGTTTCCTCCCCTCAAATGGCATAGAGAAAAGATCTTTTTTTATATATATCTCCGAGAGAAAAAACAACAAAAGAATGACCTTTTTTATGAAGACAATATATATATATATATATATATTAATGTATATATTTATATATATACATTTATAAATATAATATAATAATTATTATTCAATAATAACATTTACTTAACATAAATGCATAAAATCAATTTTGGAAGATTAATATATTTTTTTGTTTTATTTAATTTGTGTAAATTTTCGTATAACTTCATATTTTCTATTTCTCTTGTTATATTAAATAAATTTATCATATTAAAATTGCACTAAAAAGAATAAAATAATATACGTTTTCGTTGAATATGAAGCAATTCATCCATAAACTTCGTCAAGCTTATAGAAAAATTATTTTATTCTTTTTAGTCCATTGGAAAAATGTTATTATATAAAAGTTTTTTATATTTATATTATTATATATCTATCGATTTATATATGTATATATATATATCGGATTAAGAGTTTAATCATTGAAATATCCATTATTGAGGAATGTATTCATACATTAACCAGTTCGGTTTAATAGAAATAAGGAAAATTTCAGTTTGATATCCTATTTATACCTTTTGACATAAGAATATACAATTGGAAAAATAAGGCAATGTTTTTTTTTATTTTGTGTCTTTCTTATTCTTTTCTTTACTAGCAATTATTTTTCGTTCAAGATCGTCAAGGGACTAATGAGGCGTCCAATGCGCGGATTTCCTATCGAAATTAATTATGCTGACTTACAACACATTGCAATTTAAAAGCCATTTGGATTAATATATCGAGGAATTTTCAAAGGATTAAACTTAATTGATATTGGTCGTTTTTTCAAAAAAATCTTAATTCCTTATTCTTTGCTGTGTAATCCCACCAGCTTTTATCTCTCTTTTCAGGGGTTGGAATGTAAAATTGGAACAAAGTCTGTAATGTTTGCCATTGATGCAAGCTAAAAAAAATCCATCCATTGTCTAAGCGGGAAGAAAGGAGTTCTTGAATGATTAAGATGATTAAGAATGGCGGGGGGTGACGAAAACCTTGATCCCCCTCTCTCACCTATTTCTTACACTTAGAATTAAAAAACATTTTGAATAAATTCTTATAGAAATTCATTTAGAAATTGAATGACTCATCAAGAAGGAAGTTAAAACAAAACGAAGAAATGCAAAGCGAAGGGAGAAAAGATTTTCTTTGACTAAAAGACAATCTTAATATCCTGAAAGCATTAATTTAAACAAACTCACAATTAATAACAAAACATCGACCGACGAAAGTCTCTGTTAGTTCGCGAATTTTTAACTAAAAACGGAACAGATGTTCTTCCACATCCTCCATACTCCCTAGATCTGGCCCCAGCGGATCTCTTCCTATTGACGAAACTTAAATCCACCTTAAAAGGTCGCCATTTTCAAGGTGTACTAGAAATTCAAGAGTATAGCTGGCACAGCTAAACAACATCACACAAAACGAGTTCCAAGGAACATTTGAACAGTGGAAAAAACACTGGCAATGGTTTATAGCAAGCAACTGAAAGTACTTTGAAGGGGACAAGCATTTGTAAAATTGTAAGTATTGTAATAAAAATTTGATGACTAAAGTGCGGTCTTTTTTTTGAATAGCCCTCGTATACTTAAGCTATGGGTATCTAAGCAAATTTAGAAAGACATTTGGGTTTCCGAATTCACGAATTCAAAAAAGTTATGAATAAAATTTGATTATAAGGCATTGGAATATACAAACTAAATTTTATATACTTTATAAGCACTTGAAGGATTTGAAGAGGATCTATACTCATAGTTGTTCATAAATATAGATCATTTTTAAAAATAAATCCCAAAAAAAGAATAATTTTTATAAAACTATAATTATAAAATAGTATTGCGATGTCGAGATTTTGATGTTTTTATACGTTTTGAAGGTTTCTGAATCATTTTCACTAAGGTTATGAAAAATGTATGTCTCTGTATATATATATATATATATATATATATTTGTGTGTGTGTGTGTGTGTGTGTGTATGTGTATGTAGACAAGATTACGCAAAAATGGTTTGAGCTAGAATCATGAAATTTGGTATACGGGCATTATTCAAAATTCGTCGTTTTCTATCAACTTTTGAGAAATTTATGGTGGGTCATTCCGGAAGAGGACCATTACCTACAATGTTTTCATTTGTTTTCCTCTAAACCGACCGTAAAAATAAAGATATAATTTATGATAGTTTTTCACATGATTAAAAATTGTAAAAAACTACTATATATAGAATTTCAGCTTGATTGAATCGCTAAAAGTACCGGAATTAATTTCTGAACACTGCAAATCCCGCGCCAGCACGTGACGTGGTGCCATCAACAAAGAGTCAATTATGCGCTGGATTAATAAATATTATTTATTAATTTTAATTTATAATTTACAATTAATTAAATTTAATTTAAATATATATATGTTTTTTAATCCAATTCAAATTGCGAGATAGTCAATTGGAGACACTCCAGCTTATTATATTATCATTTTCTCAAAGCCCCTGAAATTATCAATTCCATTTATTGTAGAACAAATTGGATCCCCATGAAATTCTGTCTGGTGCCTTGAAGGAGGAGGCAGAGAAGAGATGAAATAACCGACTAAATCCCTCGGAATTGACATTATTGGTCAGGGGTAACATTCTTAGAATGCTTAAAGGAGGGATGTCGCTTTTCCCAGTGAATCAATTTATTATTAAAAAAAAGATTAATCTTTTTCCCGTTAAACAAAAAAAAAAAATTTAAAAATTAATATTGTAAATATTGTATAGGATAGACTATCGACTATATATTCAAAGGAAAAATTATATTATTTTCTGCCTGAAACTACATATTTTCTCTATATTCTATAAAGTATGAAATCATTCATTTTTCATTTACAAAAGAAGAATAAAGTTTTATATATTATTATCCGAGTTTTTTTCCACACTTACTCAACACAAGTGCTTATTATTATTATTATTATTAGGGCACATCTGCAGCAAAGAAATGGATACCGGTTCGATTTATCATACTATTATGTTGTTTATCTGGCATAAACATTTTCGCCCGAAACTTAACCAGGTATCAATACAATTAAATAAATTTAAATATATAAATATATAATTTCAACATCAATAAAATGTATAAATTAAATAATAATTGCAAACATAACAATTTAAGTCCCAATGGGATTCTTTTGACAAGGGCTCCCTTGTTTTATAAACGTATATTCAGTTCTATTTTTTATTGTATTTTCATTCGAATCATTCAGAATATTATTAATAATTACAAACATTAAACAATACATTTTCTATATATATATATATATATATTTATGAATTTAATATCATACTATTATTTGATTTTTCTAATCTGGGAGCTATTTAACTAAATAAAGAAAATACAGTAACTCAAACCTCGGTAACTTAAAAACCTCAAGAACTTAAAATACGCAACCTCGATAACTTAAATATGTAATCTCTGTATTGGCTCTCAGAAGCTGAAATCTTGAAGAAACAAGAATAAGTTGAAAGTTTTCAATGTAAAAGACGAAAAATTGCCGAATTCCCTAATTTAGAAGAAGGTTTGTTTACGTGGTTCAAACAGTGTCGAAACAAAAACATCAGTATTAATGGACCCATACTGAAAGAAAAAGCTGCAGAGTTCGCTAATTCGCTGAAAATAAAAAAATTTTAAAGCTAGTAATTGCTGGTTAGAGAATTTTAAGAAACGACATAATTTAGCCTTTAAAAAAATGTTATTAACCTATGCGCCTATCCCTAACATAGACCCTTGATAACGTAAAATATTTTGTGTTTCCCTTGGACTTTAACTTATCGAGGTTCTACTGTATTTTTATCTGTTTATTATTCTTGATTATCTTTTTTACCGACCGACGATAGTAAGGGAGGTATTGTTTTCACACCAAATTTCACATGTGGAGATTTTTACATATCTCCAGGAATCATGCATTTTCTTAACAGAATAAGTTGACCTGTGGCCAGGTCCGAACCGACCAAAAGTTGATAAATTCATCCCACTGAGCATTAAGTAAATATACCAAATTTCATCAAAATCCGTTGAGCCGTTCAGGCTGTACACATCTATACGGACGGACAGACATCATGCTAAAAATACTTTTTTTATTACATTAATAGATATATTAAAATTATTTGAAATTGTTTCTGTAGCTGGAAATTAATTTATTTCAAACGGTCGGTCGGTTCGGACCTGGCCACAGGTCAACTTATTAACTATTATTTCCAATTAATTTGTCTATCCTTTCTTTTTGTGGTATTATAATTGAATAATAAAGGTGAAGGAAAAAAGAGGTGAAACAGCCGAGAGGGGAATAATGGAAATACATGTGGGGTTGACTAGTTTAGTAAATTACGACGACAAAATCGCATATGACCAGAGAGATCCACAGTTGACACTATGCAGATATAGAAATTCAATTGAGTAATTATGTAGATGACCAGGAATTGTCTGATAGTACAAATTAATGGCGGTCGAGGTCGCTTGATAAAACACCTTATTCCTTCTAATAAAGGGATGAATATGTAAAATAATTGGATTTGTATTAAACAGAATTAGATATTTAGGTTTCCCTTCTATCTATCTACCATTCCTCTTTCCGTCTCCAACACTGCAAATATTTATTATAATTAAATCAATAAAATTAATTACAATTATAATAATTACTTTTAAAAATAAATTTGAAAAAAAAAATATAAAATTAAAAGGAATAATTAATTAATATAAAAAAAACGATAGCTTTGTTATAATATCAATATATTGTGATTATTATTAATATTAATTAAATATTAATTAATCAATAGGAGTCGGCCGAACTTGTGGAGATGGGTTTCAATCTAATCAAATGTAATTATTTAGAGGAGGTAACATTAATAATAATAAATAATCTAAATAAATTCAAAGTAAAAACAAAATTACAAAAAATAAAACAAAATCTTAGAATAAAATAAATAAATAAAATAAATAAATACAAATAAAGATTTTTGCAAACAGAATATTTAATTTTACAATTTAATTGAAATTTAATATAAAAAATATTGAAATTCAATTCTTTGATTATTTATTACAATTATTAAATGTTACATCATTGCATCAATCTCATTAAAATGAATTGAACTTGGGGTCCTCAATAATAATAAATAATAAATAATAAATAATATTTTAGTTTAAAAATATTAAAAATTATAAAACTACCTAGAAATTAATTAATAAAAGAACAATAAATAAATATAAATTAGTAATTTAATAAAAAATACACACGAAAATAAATTTAAAAAAAGATATAAAATTAACTAATAAAAATTTATAAGAATTAACAAAAAATTAAACGACAAAACAGATTAAAAAATTTCAGATATTTTAGAGAGAAAAAAAATAATTAAAAAGTATATTAACTAATTAATAAAATAAATATTAACTAATAATTAAAAAAATAAATGAACAAATTTCAAATATTTTAAAGGAACAGGAAAAATAATTATTTATTTATGTTTTCCTATTTGTGTCTAATATTATTAGATCATATTTATTCAATAATTTATTTTGAATAAGATATTCTTTAATTATCATTTTAAATGAATATTTAATTAAAGAAAAATTGTTTTTAAAATATCATAAATAATATGTATAATATGTTTTAAAGATAGAAACAGAGAAAGATTATATACTTACAATGTTTGCAAGATAAATAAGATAACTTTTAGTTTTTTTTGGTGTAAGATTAATAAATATATTTCGTAATTTGATTCTAAAATATTATTAAAATAAATATTTTTAATTTTATTTCAATATTAAATAAAAAATTTTAAAATATTTCAAATATAAAAAAATATTAATACATTTTCAATTAAAAAAGAATGGCAAGACGTCATATAAATTTAAATTAAGAAAAAACTCATGAATATGATTTTTCTCCAGGCTGAAACCAATAGAGATCAATTTGTCTATATAAATATTATCTATGGAGTGAATTTCAAAAAATCGATCATGCGGTTAATTAATAAATTAATCTAAAAATATACAAATATATATATAAATATATTTACAATTTTTGCTAGTATAATAAGATAAGAAAAATAATCATACAATAATGAAAATTAAAATTAAAATAATAAATAATTTAAAAAATGCTGATGAATTGTAATTATATTTGTATAATAAATAAATAATAAATAAATACTGTTTTACATCGATTAAGAAATATTTTTAACTTTTTTTTTTAATATCAAGCAAAACGTACTGAATATAAAAATAAACTGACACCTAGAGTACCATTCATAAAAATATACTCATGAATATATTATATATATATATTTAGAAAGAAAAAAAAATTATTTTAAAGGACAAAAGTCGAAACAACTTGGGGCGCAATCCAACAAGTACAATTGCGCTCCGTAAATCAAACCCGTAAGCAAACAAAGCCACAGAATTAAAACAACCTCGTTAGTCACTGACACTCTACATTTCTACAAACACGTTCCAGTAATTTTAAATACCTACAATTCATAGATAACTTGAACAAAAATAAAATAAAGAAAGAAAGAAAAGATTTTTTTTTAGTTTCTTTTTCAGAAATTTGTACATAACAATTTAATGGTTATGAGAGAAATATTACGTTATTTTAATTAATAATTAGTAGATATATCTTGGTATAAAAAATTAGTTTTGGATATAATATAAATATAATAAAATATTATTAAAAATAACTAGAAAATATAAATAAGATTAAAAAACTATTTTTTATTCTAAAATGTAAAAGGAATCATTTTCATAGTTTTTAAGATAAATTTTAATAAATTTAAATATAATATCCCGGGTAGCGAGTAGAATCTTTTCTATAATCCCAGTAGAAAAGAATTCTATTTCAGGGATTGGCGTCCCTGCCCTCACGTGAGCTCATGATTTCTTCTGCCTTCCCTCTTCTACCTGGAGGAATCATGTCCTTTACCCGCGTTGACTCCTTTCCATCCATTCCCTTTCTCTTCCCCCCCCCCCACCCCTGATCATTTAAAAAATCAAATTTATTTGGATGAAGGAGAATACCTAACATAGATTCTGTAAAAAGAAAAAAAAATTGAAATCTTGTCTCTTATAGGAGTCTCCACTCTTCGGGGGGTTAATTCAAATATATCCAGATTACGTCACTTTTCCGATTAGCAAAACCCCGTATATTCATGAGTGAGACGAACCACCTCCTCAACGCTTCACATTAGTAGAAAATTTGGAACTCATATTTATAGTACATTTTGGAGAATTAGAAAAACCAAGCAAATCAATGTATTTCATTTTATTAAAATTTTTGACTAAATCTTGTAAATGATGACCAAGACCAATCCATTGACCATAATTTTAACCAGATTCCAAATAAAATTGATTTTTCGTATCATGAAATGGAAGTTTTAAATAAATTTTAATATCGGTTTATTTTTATAGTTGAACAAAAATCTTGCCTGATAACAACAGGTAAAACCTATACGAATCGATTCATTATGAAACGTAGATTCTTTTTCACTAGTATTACATAATTTTACGGTGCTTCGTTAATTAAATATTAATTATTGAATTTTGACAGATTGCAAAGATTTGCCGCCATGTTGACCCCTCCGCCACCTCACCTCACCCCCCACCATGACATGTCTTATGTGCCTCTGAGACGAACCACCTCCTCAACGCTTCATATTAGTAAAAATTTGGAACTCATATTTATATTACATTTTGGAAAATTAGAAAAACCAATCAAATCAATGTTTTTCATTTTATTAAAATTTTAGACTAAATCTTGTAAATGGTGACCAAGACCAATCCATTGACCATAATTTTAGCCAGATTCTAAATAAAATTGATTTTTTGTATCATTAAATGGAAATTTTTAATTAATTTTAATATCGGTTTATTTTTACAGTTTAACAAAAAATCTTGCCTCATAACAACAGGTAAAACCTATAAGAGTAGATTCATTATGAAACGTAGATTCTTTTTCACTACTATTATATAATTACTCATTAGGACTCGAATATACCACCCTACGGGCCTAATATATTATGATTACGCGCATTTATCACGAGTGATATAAGTATCTATTAAGTGTTTCTGAAAGGACCCATCTTTCCTAAGCTTCTTACTAATAAGAAATTTGGAATTCATATATACAAGTATATATATATATATATATATATATATTATATTATATTTTTTGAAAATTTACAAATTCAATTTCACCTACGACAAAATATTATATAATATGATTAATACCATTAGAATCAACCTAATTTTATCCAGGTTTTAAATAAAATGAATTCTTATTTCACATTGAAAGTAAAAAATAAGATTAATTTATACTTAGGATTGTTTTGTTTTCATATAAAATAAACATTTCCTGATAACAATATATAAAACTTATACCAAAAAATTCTTTATGAAATTTAGATTAAATTTTACTAGCATACTATAATTTTCATTATTCTAGCTCATACCGGTTTTGCGTAATCTTGTCTACATACACACACACACACACACACACACACACACACAAACAGAGAGACATTTTCCTCAACTTTAGTGAAAATGATTCAGGAACCTTGAAAACGTATAAAAACATCAAAATCTCGACATCGAAAATTTTCGTACTATCTCTGGTAAAAAGAAACAGGAGAAGTGGCGGTCTTTAGGCTCTTCTCTTTTTGTGGTTATCAATAACGATGCACCTGACAATTGGGTCTGGTTTGTTGACACAACTGGTCGAATGACTGGGATAGTCCACTGGCACTTCTCCTAAACCCTCGTTCCTTCCTCTGGGTTTTGTTTGTCGAATAGCCAGAGGGTAGCACCCTTAGGGAACTATTGTCGCTCTTTCTATAGGGAAGTGGTTGAGGAATGTTATCGAAAATCTATAATAAATCATTTGCTAAAGAACAATTCTTGTTTGTTCACGGTTCAATTAATTAGCTAATTAAAAACAAACAACCCTCCTTGCTTAATTTGACGTTTATTATTATAAATTTTTTTAATTAATCAAAGAAAAAAAAAGGAAAACCAAAAACATCTGGATTTTAACTGCAAAAAACTGTAATCGTAATATATCGATGTTAAACTGAATTTATTAACAGGATTCTAGAAGAAATAAATAATATTTAATCTACTTTGATTAACGACAACATCTAAAATAATAATAATTAATAATAAACTATTATTGGCTTAGATCCATTGGATAATTCATACGCTTCAAACAACATATTTAATTGTTTATTGGGCCCAACCAAATAACATAATTTTCTGCGTTTAAGATTCTAATTAATTTGTTTTTCTCGTGCTGCTGAACATTTATTAAAACCCTGCTTTTTGTGAACTTCTTATTTGATTGTAACAACAAACCAATTTGGTCCAAAAAGTCCAACTATTTTTACTATCTCACTCACGGATTCCACCCTCCTCTCTATCCCCAACACTTGAGATATACAATTAATACAAAGGATTGACTTTAGAAATATATAATAGCTTTATTTAATTGAAAATTGATCAAATTCACTTCATTCCTCTGCTTTTTCGACAATCCATTCAACGAATTTTTAGATTCTCGCCAGGGATAGTATTGCGATCACGAAAATTTTCGATGTTGAGATTTTGATGTTTTATACGTTTTGAAGGTTCCTGAATCATTTTCACTAAGGTTGAGAAAAATGTCTGTCTGTGTGTGTGTGTGTGTGTGTGTGTGTGTGTGTGTATGTATGTATGTAGACAAGATTACGCAAAAACGGTTTGAGCTAGAATCATGAAATTTGGTACATGGGCATTATTCAAAATTCGTCGTTTTCTATCAACTTTTGAGAAATGTAGCTCAACTGGAAGAGGGTCATTACCTACAACGTTTTGATTTTTTTTTCTCTAAATAATTGCTTCAAGGAAACGATTTTTGGAGAACTTGAAAGGGTCATCTTGTGTATTGTATTGTTATGTTTAATGTTTCTTCAATATGGAAGATTTAATAAGTTGGTTGTTTTTTATTGTCTGCGGTCCGCCAAGAAATATTGAACTTTAACCCTTTGACCAAAAAGGTTGCTCCTCTCTGCTTATCAGCGAATGGACATGACAAATCAAATGTCTTTCCAGCAAATGTTCTGGTATATTTAATAATTCAAAGAATCGTTTTACCCTACTCAAAAATAAAAAATAAAATAAAAAATAATGCAAAAGAAGCGGAATTCAATTAGAAAATATCAATGGAAGGATTAGAAGGGAGCCAACCAGAGCGGCTGCGACCAATTTCGTTGGATTTTTTTTCTTGTTACAAATGGATCTGCGGATCAACTGTGTATGGAAGGGGCTGTAACTCGCATATAGAATATAATAATATTAGCTAAATGTTTTATCGTTCCCCAATGGGTAGTTAGGCCTAGGAGGGCGGCGTTTGTTGAAGGAAGAGAGTAGGGAGGGGTCTTCATTTGGAAAGTTAATCAGAGTCCGCAGCAGAAAAAGATCCGAAATGAAAAGCAAAAGTGTGGACCTTCATCCACATCCTTAAATCAATCCGGACTTCTTCTTATTAGATTACTAAATCAAGAATATATCCAAATTTTATTAAGACTCGAAATGATTTATCATATCACAGAGATTGTAAAAATAGATAAAAAGAAGAATTTTGTATTGTATTCAAAAGAATAACATTAAGATTGTAAATCTGCTAATTGAGGCCCTTAGCGCCGAACGGCCTAACCCACATTTTTCCCTTTTTTGCTTTTGTCTTAACATTATCCTCGTAACTTATATTTTAAAATGCCGTAGTAGCCTAAGCAACCTTCTCGTTTTTATCGCTAGATTTCAGCACATATACTACTCTGGATTTCTAGATAGAAATCTAAATAGATAAATAGAAATCTAAAACGCCAAACCGCATAAAAGCAAAAAAGTGAAAAATCTGGGTTAAGCCGTTCTGCCGCTGAAGGCCTCAATTGTCGATGAATTTTCAATAGATTAATCAATTTTCACCACAAAATAATTTATCTTTCTGAATTTATTATACCTGTTATACAATAAAAGAGAAAATAGTGATAATGTTTATTGGCATATATAAATTTCATTCAAATAATTTAAGAATATATCTCTATTTATGTAAATATTTGATTTCCTATTTTCAAATACGATAGAAATCCAGGTACACATTCAATGAAAAGAAAGATGATACGTGAAGATTTTTTTTTTTTTTTTGGAATCGATGAAAAGACGAGATGATGCATAGGAATAGAAAAAGAAAAATAATCTACAAAGCAAAAATAGATTTGTTTTCAATTGAAATTTCATCAATAATCATACAGAACCCATGGATATTATATTTGCCATCCTTCTACCTATATATTCCTGATTATTGATTATTTCTTTGGTATGGAAAGATGGTTTCCATCTAAAATTTTAAAGAATCCTCTATTTTGTCCATTAACAATGAAAATAATGATCGGTTTGGTTCGATTCACTTTAATTTGTTTCTATTCATTTCATTTCCTTCATCAGTTTAATAAAAAAATCTAATAAAATAAATATTGACTTATTTTTGTTTATTTATTTATTTATTTTGCAAATTATATACGCAAAAAAGTGATTTTATTCATCTATGATTATAGAAGGAAGTTACACGTTTTTAGGCAATTTCCCTGGTTCATATTGCTTTTATATTGTTCATAAGGGCATAAATATTTTTATTATATCTTTAAATATCTAGATTACATTTTATTTTTACGCTGGTCTTTTTTTTGTGTGTTAAGCATACTTTTAAATTTATTCGTTAGATAAACAGTCCATTTGTCGAATATATCACGTATACCAAGATTCTCTGGCAATGTTAAAGACTTTACATAATTTTAAGGGAGATAGTAGACAATAAGTTCTATATTAATACCAGATTTTTTTGATGTTAAATAAAAGAGATTGAATAATAGAATACCCTCAAAAATAGTAATATATCTTATCTTAATATACTAGCAAAAATTGTGTATATATATTTTTGAAATATTAAACCACGCTAAGGATTTTTTGGAAATTCAAACCATAGATAATTTTTATTATAACGTTTGCCTCAACTTCGCTTGGCGTCTGTCTGTCTGTCTGTTCGCTCTTTTGACAAATTTTTATAGATATTTATCGGTATGATGGCACCACGTCACGTGTTGGTGCGTGAGATTTACAGTGTTAAAAAATTAATTCTGGTACTTTCAGCGATTCAATCAAGCTGAAATTCTATATATAGCAGTTTAATACAATTTTTAATTATGTGAAAAACACAAACATATCATTTATTTTTATGGTCACTTTCGAGGGAAAAAATGATAACGTGGTAGGTAATGGTCCTCTTCCGGATAAGCTACATTTCTCAAAAGTTGATAGAAAACGACGAATTTTGAATAATGTCCGTATACCAAATTTCATTATTCTAGCTCACAAACCGTTTTTGCGTAATCTTGTCTACATACACATACACACAGACAGCCATTTTTCTCAACCTTAGTGAAAGTGATTCAGGAACCTTCAAAACGTATAAAAACATCAAAATCTCAACATCGAAAATTTTCGTGATCGCAATACTATCTGGCGAGATCGTAAAAATTCACTTAAGATGGATCTTCTCGAGTTATCTATTTGGATTTTTTTTTGTACTTCTCTATAATTAAATATATAAGTATATCTGTCTTCCAACAAAATAACAAATATTGAATAAAGAGTATTATGATCTCTTAAATGAAAATCAAGTCATTTTATTTGATTTAGAGCCTACATCTGAGTTTTTTTTTTATTCATACCCTTCATCTTAGAAACAATATTGAATAAAGCAATATGAAAAGTTGTTTATTAATGTCGCTATAGAAAAGAAAGAAGAGAAATCAGAAGGCAATGTAAATAGCGTAGTGAAAAAGCAGAGAGAGGGAGAGAGAGCAATTTTCACAAAATGATAACTAGAATATAAACGGCAAATGAATAAAAGAGTGAGTTATGAAAACGAGAGAGATTTTTGGTTGGGCGAATGTTGAAAAGGGAAAGGGGTGGGAGAGAGAGGGAGGGAGGAGATAAGTGGTGGTAGTTATGGAATTTTAATCTGCAAAACAAAGACACAAGTGCTCTCGGGAATTGTTTCTTTAACAAGTCGACTAATTTCAACTGGAGAAGATAGCTGGCTATTCATTGAAGAATTATGAGAAAGGAATGAGAGATCCCGGGGGCAATTTGCACAACTTGGGACTCATTTCCTCGCAAATCACTCCCGGCTGACTCCCACGCCCAGTTAGTCAGTCAGGGATCCATCCACCATTCGAGGATGCATTTTTTTCGGTACTCAAACAAACTGTCTTATCCTTTCCTCCACTTTCTCTCCCCACCTCTCCTAACTTGATATATGTACAGAATTGTAGCATTGAACCAAATAAAAATTATTTTAAGAAAAAATAATATTCTAACTTATGGAACAGATGTGTGTTAAAAATTTGTGAATTGGAATTCATTCTATGCGTTGAAGTTCACATGGTTAAAAATTGTATAAAACTGTTATATATAGAATTTCAGCTTGATTGAATCGCTGAAAGTACCAGAATTAATTTTTTAACACTGCAAATCTCACGCGCCAACACGTGACGTGGTGCCATGCGCTTGTTTAATAAATATTATTTATTAATTTTAGTTTAAATATAATATATTATGTTATTTATTCTAATTCAAAATGCGAGATTGTCGAGTGAAGACACTCCAACTAATTTTCATTTCTACATCAGAAAATGTTTTTATATTATACATGATCGATGTTATGGGTGTTATAGCATATATTAAATAAACCATCAATAAAGTTTGGAATGGAAATATAATTAATTAATTTACTCAATTCGTATGAAAGATACAAAAGTTTGTAGGTAGATGCGGAAGCATAAGGAACATTTCTACCTTCTGACCATAGCATTGGGATAATCACTAAAGGGGATCCAGGAGGACAAAACACTTCACCTATGTCTAACTAATTTTAATATATTTATCTCCATACAAAAAAAAATCAATATAATTCATTTTTTTATAAATAAATAATCGCTCCAATTTTTTTTATTCTCTTTCTCTCTTTCAAAATCATTTTAATATTTTTTTCTTCTTTTTATCTATTTAGATTATTCAAATGGATTGCATTTGTCTTCATGTTTTTGTCATATTTTGAATCATCTTTTTATATCATGGTCGATTTTTGATTTTTTTAACAGTACAAATGACTGAAGATCCATTTAACAAAAAATAGCGTAGGTAGGGGAGAAAGAATGCATAAGAAGTCATAATATATTTCCAATGTTGAAAGCCTTACTACTAATGGTTAATATATTAATATTTATATATTATATATTGAAAAGTTATGAGTATATTAACTATATAACGATATCTTAAAATTAGCTGGAGTGTCTCCACTCGACTATCTCGCAATTTGAATTGGATTCAATAACATAATATATTATATTTAAATTAAATTTAATGATTTATAAATTAAAATTAATAGATAATATTTATTAAACCAGCGCATGTTTGGCTCTTTGTTGATGGCACCACGTCACGTGTTGGTGCGTGAGATTTACAGTGTTAAAAAATTCTGGTACTTTCAGCGATTCAATCAAGCTGAAATTCTATATATAGCACTTTTATACAATTTTTAATCATGTGAAAAACTATCAAACATATATCTTTATTTTTACGGTCACTTTAGAGGAAAAAAAATCAAAACGTCATAGCTATATTTCTTAAAAGTTGATAGAAAACTACGAATTTTGAATAATGCCCATGTACCAAATTTCAAATTTCATTTCTAGCTCCAACCGTTTTTGAGTATAATCTTGTCTACATACATACACACACAACACACACACAGAAATTTGATGATTCAGGAACCTTCAAAACGTATAAAAACATCAAAATCTCGACATCGAAAATTTTCGTGATCGCAATACTATCTATGGCGAGGTAGTAAAAAATAGTTTGGATTATAACACATAAACAATAACACATAAACAATATAGAGATAAATTAGCTAAAAAGCGATCAATTTTTATAAACAATTTTAAATAAATTTTTACAATCTCATTGAAAATTATTATTACATTTAAATTATAATAATCCAATATTTTAAATAAAAAAAGATTTACATGAGTATTAATTGAATTATTATTATTAGATAGGCCTGCTGCAAAGACCATAGAAGTAATATCGATCAATTATAAAGTTCGATTACGGTGGGATTCCAATCAATCTAATCTGGTTATTTTTATACTTTAATGAATAAATGTTCGAAAAAAACTAAAAATTGAAACAAAAGATGTTCTTTTTTATTTAAAAATTATTTTAAGATATGTTAGTTGAAATATTGACAAGAATTAAAATGAAAAAGGGTTACAATTCTATTGATGTGGTTTGGTTCGGTTCATTTTCTGTTAAACGGTTCTACTTGAGTTTACATTCTCTTAAAGGGAGTAATTTTCTTCCTTAAGGGGACCAATGAAGCATTGAAATGAACGTGCGGTTGATTTTACTGGGTAGTGGACGGTTGTATGGATTAATTCACCCCAAGCTGTTCGCCCCCTGCAAAACCCCAAACTCCATCTACCACCCCCAATCTCGATCTCTTTTTTCGAATTGGTTCGTTGGTTGTAATCCAATCAGATTGGGATTCAGCGGTAGCCACGGGACGTTCCAGCCACTTTGATCAGCAAGGCGGAAAGGCAAATTCTTCAAATTACTCTTTCAACCACCCCTAGTAAAAAGAAATTACAATAGGTTATAAATCGGGATCAATAGACTGAAACATGGATACCAATTAGTGGGAATTTTGGACCATTTCTTAGGTTCATTAAAAGAAGTACTCCTAAATTATTATTATTATTTTATGATTATTATTATTGTTATTAAGAAATCCTCAACATTCTCTAGTGTCAGTCAATTCTTTTTTGAGGATAAGACTCACGGTTGCGATGGAGAGGAGAGGGAATTCTCCCTAACCTACAACAACCTTTATATTTCCTTTATGGCGTTAGGACTTGTCTAAGAATATAACAAGTTTGTAGAATAACTGCTTTCTGGATAATGATGAAAAGTTTATCCGATAGTCCTAATACCTTTAAATTATCTTTAAATTTCACTGGAGATATTCCTTCTACCGACCTCACTATTGGAACTATCTTCACACTAGTCAGCTTCCACAGAGATTTCAGCTCCATAGCAAGATTTTGGTATTTGTAGTATTTCTTCTTCTCGGTTTTTGAGGCGTTGTGTGTGTTATTATTATTATTATTATTATTATTATTATTATTATTATCGCACTTTATCAGCTGGAAAAAATTGATTTATCTCATTGAGATCTTATTAAGGACAAAGCTCGGTCGATGTGGGAAGGGAGTTTACCCTGGCCCATACGATCCATCATATATTATTATTATTAATTTTTATTATTATAAATTGAAATTCATCTACAACAAAAAATACTTTCTCATAGAATCATCACCTAACAAAACTTTCACTTGTTAAACAATTCTTTTATACGTTAAAAAAAATTAATATTATCAGATTGGATAAAAGAGATTAAAACTAAAGTCCACGTTTGCCAATTTTACAATTTAAGAACTTCTTCCTCTTTCCTCCCTAATCCCAAAAGTTCCTAAATTAGATTTTTAACTCTATTCTTTAATTAATTATTGATTATGTGTGTGTGATAATATGTATATATAAAAGAGTGTGGGAGAGTAACACAAACACTTTAAACCAATAAGAAAGTTGTAATTTGGGTCAAAAGTGATTGATTATAAATAAATTAAATATATAAGTGAATATATAAAATTAAGTTATATAAAAAATACAAAGAGCTTTATTGGTTTAAACTATAAGGCTACAAGATCGTTTTCCTTCAAATTACAAATGAAAATTCTCGTTCGTCTCATTATCAAAACTGATATTAATAGGGTTAGAAAAGGAAAGGGTGAGGAATGGATATTGCTTCCTAAACAATTCATCGCATCCATTATACTCTGTTGGAAAGACAAATTAAGACAAATCCATTGGAAGACGTAGCTGCACAACCCTGGTTTTTTAATATTCATCGTCGTGCTTCCTCTATAGTATAAGTTTTTGAGTTAAACTAACATCGAATGATTCATCTTCTATCCGAAGGGGTAAAGACACTTATTTATTTTGCTTCTAAGAAGAAAAGCTAATAAGAGTAATCATTATTAAGCCTAGGATTAAATTCATAGCCAGAACCAAAATAAATCTGTACCGCCATCATGGCTCTCCATCAATCAAGGGGCACTTTACATTCATTTTAATTTCAATATGGATGTTTGTTAGATTGGCTATTGTTGCCCTTCGTTTAGGAATATCCAAAAAGATCATTGGAAATTATTCTTGTGGATAAAATAAAAACGGTACATCAATTAAATTTCATATTATATTATAATTATATATAATAAATATATACTTTAGTGATGTTGGAGTGTGATCGTCTTGGAAGAATACATACTTAGAAAGTAATAAACACATTAGAAAAAACTTTTACTTGTATATTCTTTTATTATATTAAATTAAATGGAAATAATTTTTTGTAGAGAGGGGAGGATGCTAGGAATGACAAGATCAATTTTAGAAATTATCCAATCGTTTTCTGTTCTTCTATTACTCGAATAATCGCCCTGTGATTTAGAGTACTGAAATTGAGGGAGGGTAAAAAAACGACATCACGTGCCGAATCGACTGCGGGGCAATCCAATGCAGCCTTCCTTCTTCGCGTCATTGAATCAACAAGCGATGTGCTTTATGAATAGCAATAAGCAGATCTCGAAGGCGGATCCCCACATCCCTCCTCCAAACCCGACACCCCCCTATAACCCCAATGAATAGGACAACGTCAGCCCCATCCAATTAACGGGCTTGTTTCATTAGGCACGACGATCGGCGAAGCTATTAGTACAACTTTTACGATTATTCGATAATTCAGGTAATCATTTTAATTGGCATCTCTGGTCAGTCAGCTGCTGGCATAAAGGATCCATTAACTAATGTTGATAAACAGAAACACGTCGTTCTTTCCAAAAACTCGGTTCTATTTACATTCGATTAGTAATCTTGTTGCTCTATTGTATTCTTGCTAGATGGAGAGCGGGTAATGGAGGGGATAACAAAAAAACATCTGTCCCAGAAGGAGAAATCTGGGTAAATGTATATATTTTCGATTTCTACTAAATAAATGATAGGTATCGTAAAACAGGGTTTACAGTGGTATTTGTAAAAACCTTTATCTAGCTGGGTCAAACAAACCCTTTAAGGGAGAAAGTAACTGTTGCTTACGGTATACATTTAAAAAAATGTATGTTTAAATTTTGAAATTTAAAAATAGATTGATTGATTGATTTTAATTTTCTTAATTATGTTGGGAATCTAAACGGATTTTATCTCGAAGTGTCAGGTAAATAGTGAAGTACATTCTGCTTTGGATTAATTTAATAAAATAAATGACCAGTTCAATTTAAGCAATACAGCATAAATAATATAAAAATAGATTGGAAAAAAGAAGAAAAAAAACGATTTGTTATTTGAGTATAACAAAGTATAGAGCATTGGATCTTAATTGAATGGATAGTTAAACACCCATTAAAATTGATTCCATGGGCAATAAATAAAATGGAATGGACCGCGAATGGCATTCATTTGATGATCTAAGGACCCAATCGAAACACAAAACAAATAAATTAAATGAACGTGAAAAAAATGTTCCAACAATTCTTATTTAAAAATAAGTTTATTTAAATTTAAACAGATTAAATGAAAAACATGAACAGAATATTAATGGATGCCTAATAAAAAGTGTTAATTCAGATTGATGCTGTTTCTTATTCAAACAAACAATTAATAAATAAATTTAGAAAATTGATTTCATGACATAAAATCAATATTTTGCAAAATTGTATCTTTCATTTTTACTATTTCGCCATAGATAGTATTGCGATCACGAAAATGTTCGATGTCGAGATTTTGATGTTTTTATACGTTTTGAAGGTTCCTGAATCATTTTCACTAAGGTTGAGAAAAATGTCTGGGTGTGTGTGTATGTGTGTGTATGTATGTAGACAAGATTACGCAAAAACGGTTTGATCTAGAATCATGAAATTTGGTATTCGGGCATTATTCAAATTTCGTAGTTTTCTATCAACTTTTAAGAAATGTAGCTCAACCGGAAGAGGGTCATTACCTAAAACGTTTTAATTTTTTTTCCTCTAAAGTGACCGTAAAAATAAAGATATATCTTTGATTGTTTTTCACATAATTAAAAATTGTATAAAACTGCTATATATAGAATTTCAGCTTGATTGAATCACTGAAAGTACCAGAATTAATTTTTTAACACTGCAAATCTCACGCGCCAACATGTGACGTGGTGCCATCAACAAAGAGCCAAACATGCGCTGATTTAATAAATATTATTTATTAATTTTAATTTATAATTTATAATTAATTAAATTTTTAATTTAAATATAATATATGTTAATTAATTCAATTCAAATTTGCGAGATAGTGGAATGGAGACACTACAGCTTATTTTTTGAAATAAACTGTTCATATCGTGAAATGATCTTGAACTTGTCCTCTTACCAAACACTAGCCGAAACTTCGGTGAGTGTGAGTTTAATAAACAATAATAAATTAAATTATAAATAATATAAACCTATAAATAAATTAAATGATACATATTATAATTATATAATCTATCTAGAACCAGTTGAATCATTTCCATATTTAGGATTTTAAAATTTATTGGAATAATTGCTTAAAATTATTTCTGATATAATAAAATTAGTTTAACTTTGTTTGTCGTTTTTTTTTCAAATTAAATCAATATGGAATGCAGATAAAATTTTAGCGATTAACGTGACATAAAAACATGATGCCGAATTTCCTAAGAATGAAAATTTATTAGATAATTAATACTTATTTCTTTATAATCCGTGAATCCTATTTTCATTGTGAAAATGCAAAAGTTTCGAAATATTTCATATTATATAAAAAAAGAACTCCCTCCACCACTATAAATCATTCCATTAATATATGCAATGAATTTCGTTATTCCGCTTCATTTAACTTCATTTAAAAAATAGTATAATAATATCCAACGATTAAACTTTTTATTAAAAGAAAAAGGAAAGAAAAAAATACAATTGCTTATTAAATTAAATAAATAAGTCTGTAATTATTATTAGAAAATATCAAAAATTAATTAGAATTGCTAGAACGCAGGTGTTAACTAGAAAAAGAAGAAAAATTCTCGTAGAAGTGCGAGTGACGTGAACGATTAGCGAAGGCGAATCTCCACCGCTGTGGAGGCCCCTAAACGACCGAACCGGGTGTTGCGGGTTGTTTTTCAGATGAATGTTGCAGACCTAATGAATTGATAATCAACAAGAAAACAAAACAACATAACAATCTTTTGTTAATGTAATTAAAACAAAATTTGATTTAAATATTTATTAGTTGACAAGACAGCATTGAATGATGGGTTAAAAAAACATAAGAACCTTCTCCCTCTACGCCACAATCATTAAGGATAGACAACCATCACCACAGATATAGAATGATAAAATAAAGATCGAGGAGTGAAATCCAAAGCTCTTTCTATTAATTTTAATTTATAGTTTATAATTAATTAATTTAATTTAAATGTAATATATGTTAATTAATCCAATTCAAATTTGCGAGATAGTCGAGTGGAGACACTCCAGCTTATTTACATTTTGAATCAAAACTGAAATTAAACGTTACATAAATATATTAATTCTTAAATGTTTCAGTCTTTTGATGGATTGAAAAGAGAAACTTAATAATTTTATCCAATTTCAATGAAACGACTGAAATTTATTTATGAAAATTCATATTTTATTTAAGAAAGAATTTTATTTGTTTATTGTTATTTTCATGTCAAATTTGTATTCTATTTCTATTTATTGAGAAAAATCAAATATTTTGTTTTGTATTTAAGGATCTTAACTATAAAAAAATCTGGAGTGTCTCCACTCGACTATCTTGAGAAATTGAATTGGATTAAATAACATATATATTATATTTAAATTAAATTAAATTAATCAAATTATAAATTAAAATTAATAAATAATATGTATTAAACCAGCGCGTGTTTGGCTCTTTGTTAATGGCACCACTTCTCGTGCTGGCGCGTGATTCTTAGTCAATATGTTAAAAAATTAATTCTGGTACTTTCAGCCATTCCATCAATCTGAAATTCCAGCAATATAGCAGTTTTATACAATTTTTAATCATGCGAAAATTCTATCAAACTTATAACTTTATATTTACGGTCAGTTTAGGGGAAGACAAATGAAAACGTGGTACTATCTTTTCATTGATAAAAAAAGTATTCAAATAAGGTATATATTTATAAAAATAGAAATAAATCCTCCTTTCTAGGTTATGAAAAAAAAAAAAAAAAAAAAAAAGATTTTACTTTTTTCATTATAATTTTTGAAAATATAATTTTCATTAATAATAATTTAAGAAAAGTTTTATTCGATTTCTAAAAGAAAGAAAATCAATCAAAATCATTTCTTTAAAAGATTCACAATCAATCTTTATCAAATTTGATATTTGATGAAATTTATGCTTATCCATTCCTAAGAAAATTTATAATTCTTTTCTTTAATACTCCACGAACTACTCATTTGTTCCCTTATTTTTGTTGTTAGTTCCTATGTAAAAGAGCGAGATCCATGGGAAAATCATAAGAAAACTGGAAAATTTCGAGGAAAATCATTTAATTTTTTTATTTCTCGACAAGAAACATTATCCATGCCTCCATAAAAATGTTATAAATGAAAATAAATTATCTGTAAGATAATGATTTTTATTTTTACTTTTTTTTTATAATACTTAAAGTTAGTGAAGAAACCTATATTTATTCTTTTTACTTGAATGCACTCTCATTTCATTTCATAAATTAATTCTCTTTGCATGAGTTGTATTAGAATTTACTTGGTCGAATAAGATATCAAGTATAAAGTGACAAATTGAACTCCATTAAGAACTCTCGACTACATAACTACAAACTTAGTAATAAATGAGAAACAGTATTAAAGTGGTACATTAAAATGATAGTAAAGTTGTTTTTTTTTTTTAAATAAAATAGGTAAATGATGGTATGACCTATCATTTAAAGATAGAAGAGCCCTAATTCTATTTCTATTATTATTATTATTATTATTATTATATAATATATATATATATTATCTATTGGATTGAATTGATTTATATTTGCATGGCAACGAAATTTGGGATCGTTGATTGCATGAATGTTTCACAAGTGTTTTCAATGTCCCTTTGTTTGATAAAACGCTCTAATAATAATAAAAGTGTCATCAAAATAACAACTAAAGGCAAATTGCCTCATTATATTTGGAATACAAATGCAAATCGAGAAATGTTCAATATTTATTTATTTTTTTTTTTTTTTATATATTTAATTTAATTTGTCACTTGCTTATTTTGTTTAGATTTACGAATGGCGTCGATCAATTGAAAACTCGAGTGTAATTTCCATTAAACGCGAAAGGAATTTTCTTGTTACTTTATCAATTGGACGTTTTTTCAAAAGAAGACGACTCCAAAACACTAATAAAATATTAAACATTCACTTTGAAGGAAGGCATGTTTTTTTGTTAAAAAAAAAGCGCACTGGGAATGAATGGATGATTCTTTGGGATATCTATGTGGTTCGGTGGGAGGGGGAGTGTGAAGGTGGGGGAACGATACAAGTGGGAGGGGAGTGAACCGAATTCTCAATTTCGTAGTGGAAAGAAGACGGAAGATAAATTAACTTGAGAGTAAGAAGATGAAACCTTTTTCGATATTCTCTTTTTCAATGGATTGGATGGGGAAGAAATGTTTGTTGTAACGATACAAAATTACACATGACTACAATTTGGTTTAATTTAAAACACGATGTTTATTTTTAATAATAAAAATAATATATATATATATATATATATATATATATATATATATATATATAAAATCCTCTGACTTTATACGTCCTACGCAAGGATCAAGCCGATTATATCACTGAGGTGTCCTATGATCCGTAGAACGGGTCCTCTCCACCTTTACCTTGATTTTCTTGATCGGAGGCGCTATCAAGTAACTTTTCCACAATGTTGTTCCTGGAGGCTGGGTTGACTCCGTCCCATAGACCCCAGCTAGAGAAATTCCCTTGTCAGGCCCGGGACTTGAAGTCGGGACTTTGTGAATGTGAGGCAGGTTCGCTACCCAAAAACTCAATGGCGCCTTTTTATATTAAAGATGGGTAAATATAAAAATTAAAGATATGAAATTAAACTAATCTTAGAACATCATCTTTCTAATATAATAATCATAAAAAAATTAAAAAAAAAAAAAAATATTAGAGAAACCAATTTATTTTTTTCTTAAATTATATCTGGTATAGTTAAAAATTATTTTAATAAATTAGAAAATGATTTAAATTTATAAATAAAGATAAAAAGAAAATACATAAAATTAATAAAATTGAAATTCAGAAGAATGCATTTTATCAAATATTCCAAATGATCTTCAACATTTGCTGACGATAGTATTATACATATTTACAAAAATAGAAAGGCGTTCTATTAATTGGAGTGTTTGATCCAGTCCTGATGGATGAATCGACTGTCGTCTCCCCTCGAGATACTAGAAAATTCACCCCAATTGCAGGTATCAAAGATACAATACAGACTTATCACCTCGGGAATAACAATTTATCCCTTGTGACAGAAAACAATACGTTATTCTTGTAATATTCATAAAAATGGAGCTGAAACAAATGTATGAAAAAAAATTTGAAAAATTATTTTTACAGGGGTATATATATATATATGATGAAACATCTATAAATGTAAATTGTTTTAAAATGTTTAATTAGATTTTAATTTTCGAATAATTTCTGTCTGTTTTATTATTATCAGTGAAATTTAATAGTAGTTTGATTAGAAAACGCATATATTTTAATAATAATTAGTGTATGTTGTAGGATCATTATAGAAAGGATGGATGGAGGGGGCGGTGTATTGATTCCAATGAAAAAGCGAGTCCACAAGTGATAGCGATCAACCCCCCCCACTCCCACTCCCTTGTTGATGTTCAACCAACATCTGATAAATTAAACCACGTCACTAACATTTAATTTAATTATTTCAAAAATAAATAAATAAATTATTAAAGTAGAATCCAAATAAATAAATTCAAGGAAAATGAATTAAAATGGAAATTGTGAATATTGACATAATCATAGGCACAAATATTTACAGGATTTTTTTTTATTTGTTTTTTTAACAAATCTGTTGATTTAATAAACAAAAGAGAAGAGGAAAATTTAATATTTTTTTTTTCTTAGAATATAAGAATTATAGATGGCTTTCCATTTGAAAAAGAGGGTCAAGGAATTTGGTGTCCGAGGAGGTTTTTGCATCAAGAAGAGGCTCAATAAAAAAATCAGGGGATTATACATTTTCTACTTGAAAGCAAGAAAGATAAATCAGTAAACTAGATTTCACAACTTTTTGGAATAAAATGTGAAATTTATCACAGAAAAACCAACAAACTTAAGAAATGTATAATTCAAACTATCCAAATTATGAATAATAATAAATTAATAGAAAATTTATTTTTCTTATTATTATACATATATTATTCGAAATGTAAAGTGATTTTAGTTAAATAGACATATTATATATACATATATATATATATATATATATATCTTGCACTTGGACATATATATATATATATATATGTCCAAGTGCAAGATTAATAGTCTATTTCAGTGGTTCTCAACCTTTTTTTTACCGCGGCACACTTTGAACTGTTTAAAAATTTGGCGGCACACAAAGAAAAAGATAAGTGTAAAAGTTTTCCATATTGAAAAAAAGTGGTCCCAAAAACGTTTTTTTTTTTGTTTTAGAACCAAATTGAAAAAATTTAGAAAAAGAAGAGCCTCATAATCTCGTGGCACAGTGGTTGAGAATCACTGGTCTATTTGATATTGTAGATACAATTTTGAAAATATCAAAGCGTGTTTTATATATATTTAATATATAATTCGTTAAATAAATACCTAAATAAAAATGAAATATAATATATTATAGGTATATAATAAAAGAAAAAAAAAAATAAAAGAAATATTTTCCTAAGATAAAATATAAATTTTTATTATTTATAAAATCATACAATATAAATTAAAAGTGACATGAAGATTTAGAAATATTATAATAGATAGAAATGGACATAGACTATAATTTCTTTGTTATATCTTATATAATGAAAATGTGGTTTATATATGCCCATGTTTATCAATTTAACTATGGATTATATATATATTTTCATATATTTAATATTATATATTATATTATATATTTTCATACATATTGTTATATATATAGGAAGGCGCCATTGGGTGTGTGGGTTCGCTACCCACGGGACGGAGTCAACCCAGCCTCCGGGGAACAACATTGGGGAAAAGCTACTTGATAGCGCCTCCGATCAAAAAAATCAAGGTAAAGGTTAAGTGGACACGTTCTACGGATCATAGGACACCTCATTGATAGAACCGGCTTGATAGGCGTTGTCTTTGCGTAGGACGTACAAAGTCAGAGGTTTTTTTTATAATTATATATATATAAAGATGGATGAAAAAAATGATTTAATTATAATCAATTAGGTTGTCATTTAAATTTCATTTTTTTCAAATGAAAAAGAATAACTTAAATTCAGAGTATATATATATATAAATTGAATTACTAATAAAAATATCACCATTTATTTAAATAAAAATATACAAAACAAGTTTATATTTCATTTGATATAAAATTTTCAAAATTAATGCGATAATTTTTTTTCCTAAATTGCGCTCCGTGGGTAAAAAAAAAATTAAATATAAAAAAAACATGATAAAATTGGAATGAAAGATTCAATAGCTTATGTTGAATTTTACTATTTTTATTTTATTTAAAATTTTATCACATTGCTAATTTTAATCGCCAAGTATAGGTATCGAATTTCAATAGAAAACGAGGGAAATGGAGATCTGGAGGAGGTTGCAGGAATATTATAGGAATACATAACAACTGAACAAGTCTAATACAAAAGAAGATGGTGACTCGATATACATTTTAATATATATATATATATATATATATATATATAGAGAGAGAGAGAGAGAGAGAGGGTGGAGCGTAAAAATGTAACCAAAGTGGGGTAGTAGAAGAGACAACTAAAATGAATTTCACTTTTATAATCCCAGGATTATCCAATTAGCAGATTTTCCAGCAAAATTATATAAAATAAAAATAGAATGGCAAATAAATCAAATGATCGGTAATGAAACGAAATCGAAACCGTGGAAGATTAACTTTCTCGAAAATATCCAGTCTGGTTTTTCTATTATCTTCATTCATCAGAATATCTTATATATAAAAAAATTATATTTTTTGTTTATTAGGAAAAAGGAAATATTTTAAATATACTTTTGAATATAAAGTCATTAAAAACGTTCAAAACATAAAATAAATCAAATTTTTATTTTTATTTTTTTTTTATTTAATTAAGTATTTATAAAAAAAATTTCAAAAATTTCAAAAATTTTAAATAAATAGACATTCAGAGAGACATTTATAAAATAATAATATAGTAATAATATTAATAATAATAATTATTATTATTAGTGTTAATTGATCATGGGTATTCACTTTTTTATTGAAGAAATCTTGATAACAAATATAGGTAATTGTTTACAAAATGGAAAGTTTCACGGATTTGAATCAAACTTTGCCAGTGGATTCCTTTTTTAATTCCAAAGAAACTTTCCTTATGCAATATTTCTCGGTCTCTTCGAGTTTACGAGATAAATTAAATTTGACAAATTATCTGGTTATGAACGTCAAAAAGTGAAGGCATTAAGTAAGGTTTTATTGACTAATTCACTAATTATTCACTTATTCTCGGTTTTTTCAGTTAGGTTCGGATATAGGAAAATTACTTGAAAAATTAATTTGTTAATTTTCCAATATCCAAACCGAACTGAAATAAAAAAATTTCGAAAATTGTGGAGCCCTCGGCTGGCCAAATGAATAAGATATGGTAGCTAAATAGAAGATTAATGGATTTTAATAATTTTTATCTCGTAAATTAGAAGAGACAGAGAATTATTGCATAAGGAAAGTTTCTTTGTAATTAAAAAAGCAATCCACTGGCAAAATTTCATTCAAATCGATGAAACTTTCCGTTTTGTAAATAATCATCCAAATATAGAAACAATTTTCGAGACGCGTAGACTCATCATGATCAGTTAGATTTATAATAATTTTATCGAATTTTCTAATAAGAACACTAAACATTTAATTTTAATTATTCAAATAAATCTCAGAGAAAAATAAATATTTTTATTAGGAGAGAAAAGTGGATAATTACCTCGTTTACCACTCCTTCGCGTTAAAACAAGAATCATTTCAAAAATAACAAATATATAAATAATCAACTATTTTAGTGTATTCTTTTCTTTTTACCGACCGACGATAGTAAGGGAGGTATTGTTTTCACACCAAATTTCACATGTGGAGATTTTTACATATCTCCACGAATCATGCATTTTCTTAACAGAAAAAAGTATTTTTAGCATGATGTCTGTCCGTCCGTCCGTCCGTATAGATGTGTAATTATTTGAAATTGTTTCTGTAGCTGGAAATTAATTTACTTCAAACGGTCGGTCGGTTCAGACCTGGCCACAGGTCAACTTATTTCTATATGTATATTATATTGTAAGATATTAATTAGAAATTTTAGTATTTTATCTTTTATTATTTTTGTAAAATTGAATATTAAAATCAAATCCAAGTAAATATAGTACACTTATATATAAAAGATAAGCTTAATTATTTTTCGTTTGTTTGTTCCATTCGTTATATTCTCACTATCAAAAAATCTTTATTATCATGAGATAATAAAAGAAATCAAACTGGTAAATTTAAGGAAGCCCTTAAAACATGATAAGCATGATTGATCGACTTGCTATCAGAAAATTAATTGAATAAACAGATTAGATTTGCTAGAAAAAGCATCGTAAAACGAGCGAATTAAGAAAGGTAAGCTTCTCTTATTGGATGTCTTTCTTATGGCAAAAATTACACAATTACAGGAGAGGTTCCTTTTTTCCCTTGGTTTGGTTTTCGAAGAGACCAAAAATACCCAATTATTTTCCATAATCATTATTCTGCATGTAAAAATTCTTGAAATTAACCATCATTTATTATTTTTTATATTTTTTAAAATGATTAAGGAAATTTTATAAAAATTTGGAGAGGGATTTGATTAAAGATGAGGGCATGTTAAGGTACTAACCTTAGTCCTTAAGATATATATATATATATATATATATATATATATATATAATAGGTTGTAAGTCTAATAATAGTATCCCTTTGAACCAAATATTAATTATTATAATTAATTAGTAATGCTCAAAAAATGTAATGTTAAGTTATAAGATGAAGTAAATTGAGTTTTATATATTTCTTTGTATTAATACTCTAATATAAAACATTTTACTACCGTTGATTTGTTCTTAGTTTCTAAAGTGACACTCTGTCCCCCTGTATCTCCTGAGTGATACCTATTATTTTGTTAAAAGTTTGAGAGTATTTATTATTATTTCATTTTATTAAAACAATTCAATATAATTTTTGTTTCCATCTTGAATTTGTAATTTAATTATTATTAATTTTATAATTGTATATTCTATAATAATTTCTAAATTTTCATTTTATTATAATTTTTACCGACCGACGATAGTAAGGGAGGTGTTGTTTTCACACTAAATTTCACATGTGGAGATTTTTACATATCTCCACGAATCATGCATTTTCTTAACAGAAACGATTTAGCATGATGTCTGTCCGTCCGTCCGTCTGTTCGTATAGATGTGTACAGCCTGAACGGCTGAACGGATTTTGATGAAATTTGGTATATTTACTTAATGCATCAGTGGGATGAATTGATCAACTTTTGGTGCAAATCCGGAAACCGGAAGTGGTAGTATTAGCGATCGACGATAGGAAGGGAAGGGTTATTTTCATACCAAATTTCACATGAGGAGATTTTTTACATATAATCACGAATCATTGACTTTGCATTGGTTTTATACTCGAGAAAAATCATCTTTATTGGTTTTTTCTTAATTAAAATTATATGACGTCATCCAGCCATTCATGACGTCACAGCCTGGTCTTACATATATATCTATAATAATAAAAGCAAGTGTAATGTGTCTGTCTGTTTGTTTGTCTGTTTGTCTGTGTGTTTGTTTGACCGAGCTCTCCAGCAAAAACTATCGCACGCAGGGACCTGGAATTTTTTACACGGAAGCACAAAGGGGCTGGCCACCAGACCTCGAAGCCCGATTTTCGATTTTTTAATTAGAAAAATTTTAAAAAAATTATAAAGAATATTAATTAAAAATAGTTTAGTTACCATACTAGATCATAGAGGCGCTGGTGGCGATAATTTGGCGCTAATTTAAATTCTGAGCAATGTGCAGATAAAAATCTTTTTATATATCTATTGATATTTACAATATCTCAATTGATCTTATTGGCCTTTTAAACTTTGAAAACATTCACATTACGGCTATAATTTAATACTATTAATTTTTAAGATTATGTGAGTAAATTATTTTAATTAAGAAAATTTGATCTCATAATTGGATTTTCACGTAAGATTTTAATATATAATATATTTTTTAATATTATTTTTATAGTAGTTTAGTGTTATGCTAATTTTATATTTTATTTTTATTTTGTTTACTCTGATTTTTTTTTAAATAAATTAATAACATTTAAAGTAGCATAAAAAAATTAATCGAGGCAGGAAAATTGATGGGGTTTGAAATTAATAGTGATAAGACAAAATAATTAGTATCAGAGAGAATAATATTTGCAAAGAATTTAAATCGAGGTTGCAATCGGGAAATTATTATCAAAGGGGATCAAAATTATTAAATTATAGGTCATAAAATAGAGAAGGCTGGGGCCGACAGGGCACATGGCTAGCATGGGAGAGGAAAATATATTGGTGGGAGTTCGATTGGAAAACGTCCGTTTGGAAGACCAATTGTGAACAGGGTGGACAATGTAGGAAGGAACGTGAGAGAGATAGGATAGGGTAGAAGTTAGATGGTTATAGCTCAGAGAGAATAGGGACACTCGGGGGGGGTACAGGGGGCGGAGCCCCCGTCTAGGTGTGAAGAGCGCCGAAGGCGCTCTGATCAGCTAGTTATAAATAAAATAAAATTAAAAATGTTTATATTTATTATTTATGTATCCCTATCTGTTTTTTATTACATTAATAGATAAATTAAAATTATTTGAAATTGTTTCTGTAGCTGGAAATTAATTTATTTCAAACCGTCGGTCGGTTCGGACCTGGCCACAGGTCAACTTATTTAATATGTAAAATTCTATTTTATGAAAAACCTTACTAAAATTTGTTGATTCCAATTGTTTAACTGATATATATTTACAATTTTGAAATAGTTTTTATTAACTAAGAAATATCGAATAAGGAAGATCTTTTCATTTGTCAACATATATACCCTAACCTTGTTTATATAAATATTAATGTTCATTATATACTTTATATTATAATTAATATAATTTTGTCTGAATAAATGACAACCAGGTGTCAAATGAATAAATAAATCACATATTATATATGCGTTAATTCGAAAGTTTTCAATGACTATTTTTAATAAACTTAATTTTGAAAGATATTTTCAAAACTTTTTCACATCATCCATTACGATATGAGATTTTCATTGTATTATTATTGTTTTATAGTAAATATTAATCATAAATATGTACTACAAAATTATACTTTTCAAATAGGTTCAAATTCTTTCGAACTTTAAGATTTTCTATTTGTATTATATTTTCTATTTTCTCCAATACAATTCTATTTATCTTACGCGGTAAAGTAAAATCAATAATTCAAACTCAGAGAATTTATGAAATGGGCGATTAGGAATGGGTGGTACAAAATAACGTTTTGAAAGAGTCAAGTCGCTTCAACATTAAATCCTCTCCAATTCACAGTTAAAATAACAAATGTTATTTTATACACCAGAGGAAAGTTTATAACGTCAAGTAAATCGTTAATCCATTTAAAATAACCATTTTGGGCATTTAGACAATGCAGAGACCTTCATTTCAATAAATATTTCAGGATAATTAAAATTGTCTTTTATCACTTATTAATAATGTATTATATTCATTTAAAATTTATATGATATTTATATATTTTAAGAATTTATTTTGAATTTTTAAACCACAATTTGAAATTACAAGAAAATTTCAGACACAAAACAAAAAAAAAAATTCAAAACGTTAAATGTACATGTATAATTAAACATTTTTGGCTTGGGTTATGAAAATGAATGTAACAAAATTAATATATATATGTAAATTTGTAATTGCCGCGTTTGCTAGAATTCGTTTGAAGCTTGCAACAACATAGCACACATCACAAGTGAGATTCAGAATTGTGACAGCCACTTATAAACTATTTACAAATTGTGTATATAAAATAATAGAATTAATATAGTTTAAATTAATCATATATATAAGGACATTAAAAATCGATTTCATTTTTTCAGGTAATTCTTATAAATCTTCTAAATGTATTTATTTATATTGTTATTGTTGTAAAATAAAATAAATTCATTTTTTCAGTGAACCTCGATTTGTCTCTTAATTAAAAACCAATTTACAAATCGATTTTTGTCAACATGCCAGCACAAGTGAAGATTCATTTCAAGAAAAAGACCGTTAATGATGAACTAGTGAATGCAGTCGAATCAATAAAGTTTATAAAAGATGAAACACTTTATATTTTTCCGGAAAATCTTCAACATGAATATAAACACAAAGAATTATTTGAAATGAGTATTGTCAAAAATGGCTGCAAGAGCATGATAAATGAAGGTAAAAAAATACAAGCTATGAGACTATTCCTAGAAGGAAACACTATAGAGTGGTATAGCTCAAAAATGAGAACTTTACCTCTTGAAAACTGGTCAGAGTGGTCAAAATCATTTTTGTTAGTATATGCTACTAAAGGTTGGTCTGAAGTTAGATTTGCATATACCTTTAAGTATATTAATGGTTCCTTAGTTGATTATAGTATTAAAAAGGAAAAATTATTGTTGGACACTGAAAATACAATGTCAGAAATTTCGAAAATTAATCATATTGTTGTTGGATTGCCTATGAACATACAAGATAATATAGACAAAGAAGAAATTAAAAGTACGGATCAACTAATGAATATTCTTAGAAAATATGACACAGAGTACTTCAAGAAGAATTCAAATAATATACAGACAAAAATGAATATCCAACAGAATAATGTAGAAAGAAAAATATATACAAATAAAAACGTTATTAAGAAACCATGTTACATGTGTGAAAAACTAAAAAAATTTAATCGCTATCATCCCGCTGACTTATGTTTTAATAAACAAAAATATTTAGAACAATTTCATATAAATTTAACAGAAAATATTGAAGAAATTCCGACAATTGAACTACAAAAAAACTAGCGGGCCCGGAAAAATTTACGCCATTAATTAAATTGAACGTTTTAATTAACAATCAAAAAAATATCAAAGCTATTTATGATAGTGGTTCCAATGTAACTTTAATAAATCACAATATTATAAAACAAATAAAAGCTAAGATAATGAAAAATAGAAGTATCTTCAAGACAATTAATGGCTTAGATTTTATTAACAGCCGGGCGCGTCTTCGCTTGACAATAAACAAAATTGAAGATAATCTAGATGTTTATATAATTAAAAATAATAACTTTTCCTATGATCTCATATTAGGATTAGATGCAATAAAAAAATTCAAGCTCATTCAAGATGAAAATTTAAAAATTTTTCAAAAAACCAGTAATAAAAATATAATTACTGATAAAAATGATAATGATAATAAAAATGAAATAAAGGCCCAAATCAATTTTAATGAATATATTAATGAGAATGAAGTTGAATTGGATCATTTAGAGAATACTAAAAGAAGAAAGATTGATGAAATAATAAAAAGACATAAGTCAGTTTTCGCTAAAAATAAATATGATGTTGGAAAAGTTAAGAATGAAGAAGCGCAAATAAAACTTAAAGAAGATAAATATGTTTCAAAGAAGCCATACAGATGTTCATTGCCAGACCAAAAAGAAATTGAATCTCAAGTCTCCAAATTACTAGAAGCTGGATTAATTGAAGAATCAAACTCACCATATGCTGCACCTGTTACAATGGCTTTTAAAAAGGATGACGGTCGAAAATCGCGTCTCTGCATAGATTTTAGGGAATTGAATAAATTAGTTGTGCCAGAGGCTCATCCATTTCCTAGAATCGAAGATATTATGGTAAAAGCTGGTGAATGCAACTGGTTTTCAGCTTTTGACATAAACTCTGCCTTTTGGTCAATCCCTATAAGACAAAAAGATAAGAAGAAAACGGCATTTGTCACACAGAATGGACACTGGCAATGGAATTGTTTACCATTTGGTTTAAAGGTATCATCCTCAATATTCCAGAGAACCATGGCAAACATTATACGACGCAATAAATTAAATGAATTTACCATAAATTATATTGATGATGTTTTAATATTCTCAAAGACCTTTGAAGAACATTTGAATCATATAGAACTTGTACTTAATGCAATTGAGAAAGAAGGCTTTAAACTGAAGCTATCCAAATGCAAATTTGCAAAAAATTCAGTGAAATATCTAGGACACATTATTGAAAAGAATAAAGTCAGTCCCTATAAAGACAATTTAATAGCAATTAGAAATTTTGAAACGCCAAGAAATAAAAAAAATGTGAGACAATTTTTAGGAAAAATCAATTTTTATCATAAATACATTGAAAATGCGGTTGAAAAACTTGAACCATTACATAATCTGCTAAGAAATAATGTAAAATTTGAATGGAACGAGGACTGTGAAAAATCCTTCAGATTTGTGAAACAATATTTATGTTCAGGGCCAATATTAGCAATATATAGCCAAGATAAACCGGTATATATATATAGTGATGCCAGTGGTATCGGATTAGGAGCCATATTAAAACAACCTCAAGAAGATGGTATACTTCATCCGGTAGCATATTTTTCAAAAAAGTTAAGCCCATCTCAAAAGAAAAAGAGAGCTATTCACTTGGAATGCCTTGCGATCAAAGAGGCCATATTATACTGGCAACATTGGTTAATAGGAAGAGAATTCATTATTGTTTCGGATCATAAACCGCTTGAAAGTTTGAAAGTAAAAGCAAGAACTGATGAACCTCTTGGCGATCTCATGTATTATCTATCTCAATATAATTTCAAGATTATATATGCTCCAGGTAAAGAAAATGTAGAAGCTGATTCCTTATCAAGAAACCCGGTTCTAGAGAGCTTTGAAAATGAAGAAGACGTTTTGAAAGTTACAAATTTAGTGATATTAGAAGAAATAATTGCTGATCAAAACTTAAATAAAGATGAAATCAGAGACTCAAAAAATATAATTAAGAAAGGTGAAGTCTGCTTCAAAAAGAATAGAATTTTTGTATCCGAATCGTTTGGACAAAAACTTATAGAAAAACTACATAACTTCTACGGTCATATAGGAGTTAGTCAACTAGTTCAGAAGATAAGACCTCATTACTATTTTAAGAATCTGGATAAACTGGTGGATCAATTCTGTAAAAGCTGCTCAGTATGCATTGAAAATAAATCTAGAAGATGTAGAGTGATAGGCTTAATGTCACAATTGGGACCAGCAACCAAGCCATATGAAATTATGTCTCTAGACACGATAGGTGGGTTTGCTGGAAATAAATCAACTAAGAGATACATGCATATCCTGGTAGATCATCTATCACGATATGTTTTTATGTCAACATCCAGGGGACAATCAGCAAGTGATTTTATAAAATTAATTGAACCTATAACAAAGAATAACTCTATAAAAACTATTTTGGCAGACCAATATGCAGGAATAAATTCAAGAGAATTTAGAGATTATTTGAAGAAAAAGAATATTCAATTGATTTTTACTTCTACCGATTGTCCGGAATCGAATGGTTTAAATGAACGTCTAAACCAGACATTGGTAAATAGAATGCGTTGTAAGTTCAACAGCACTGAGAAAAAGGCTTGGACAACTGTAGCAGAAGAATGTGTTCAAGATTACAATCAAACAACACATAGTGTTACAAAATTTTCACCAGCCTATTTACTATACGGAAAGAAGTCTGAAATTGTTCCTAAAGAATTTCAAGAAACATATAACTTAGAAGAGGATCGGAAAGAAGCAATACAAAATTCCAAAAATAATTTCACAAAGAACAAGAAAAGAATTGATAAAACGAGAAGCAATTATGAATTTAAAAACAATGATTTAGTTTATATAGAAAAAGGCAATAAATTAAATAGGAACAAGCTGGAAACATTAAGAAGTGGACCCTACCGGATAATAAGGAGATTATCAAATTCAATTTATGAAGTTGCCTTCGGAAGAAGAGGCCAAGATATAACTCTTTTTCATAGTAAAAAACTAATCCCTTATATCTCGAAACCTTTTCGAGACTTAAGGAGGGGAGGTGTAAATTTGTAATTGCCGCGTTTGCTAGAATTCGTTTGAAGCTTGCAACAACATAGCACACATCACAAGTGAGATTCAGAATTGTGACAGCCACTTATAAACTATTTACAAATTGTGTATATAAAATAATAGAATTAATATAGTTTAAATTAATCATATATATAAGGACATTAAAAATCGATTTCATTTTTTCAGGTAATTCTTATAAATCTTCTAAATGTATTTATTTATATTGTTATTGTTGTAAAATAAAATAAATTCATTTTTTCAGTGAACCTCGATTTGTCTCTTAATTAAAAACCAATTTACATATATATATATATATATATTTGATCTTATGATTATTCAATTAATAGTATAATTTAATCAAAATTTGTAAAATAAATATCGTAGTTCATTCATTTGCTTTTTCTAATTATAATTATTGTTATGTATTAAATATATATGTATTTAATATATTAATAATAATATTATTATAGAATAAATAAATATATATATATAAACGGAAGCTTCAGGGATTTGGATAAAACTTTACGAGTGGATTCCTTTTTTAATTCTAAGTGACTATTGAATTAGCAAATGGCTCGGTCACTTATAGTTTCCGAAATAAAAATTATTAAAATTTCCATCTAAATCCATTGACATTCAATGTAGCTACCATGTTTTATTCATTTGGCCAGTAGAGGGCTTCACTAATTTTCGGGGGGGGGGGGGGTCAGTTCGGTTTAGATATAGGAAAATTAAAAAACTAATTAATTAAATAATTTTCTAATATTCAAACCGAATAAAAAAAAAACGAAAATTAGTGAATCAATAGTCAATAAAACATTACTAAGTGACTGCTCTCATTTGAACGTTCATAACTAGTTTATCTGTCAAACTTTAATAATTTTTATCTCGGAAACTAGAAGTGATCGAAAAATATTGCATAAGGAAAGTTTCTTTAGAGTTAAATAAGCTGGAGTGAAATTCTATATATAGCAGTTTTATAAAATTTTTAATCATGTGAAAAATTATCAAACATCTATCTTTAATTTTACGGTCACTTTAGAGGAAAAAAAATGAAAACATGGTAGGTAATGACCCTCTTCCGGATGAGCTACATTTCTCAAAAGTTGATAGAAAACTACGAATTTTGAATAATTCCCGTATACCAAATTTCATTATTCTAGCTCAAACCCGTTTTGCATAATCTTGTCTACACACACAGGCATGTTTCTCAACCTTCTAGTTAGTGAAAATGATTCAGGGACCTTCAAAACGTATAAAAACAACAAAATCTCGACATCGAAAATTTTCGTGATCGCAATACTAAAAAAAAAAGGAAAATAAAAAGGAATCCACTGTGTGGTAAAGTTTTATCCAAAACCCTGAAGCTTCTGTTTTTGTAAATAATTACCATTTTTATAATTGACATAAAAATTATTTTTTAATTTTACATTAATATTGCATTACTATTTTGTTTGATGAAATTATTAAATGTTTTAATTTCCCCTCTCCATAAATATTTATTATTCTCTTTAATATATTAAATAAAGTCGTTATGATTTCCAAATAAATAAATGAAGAAAATATCAGTGTATGGCTGGGGGGGGGGTTGATTTAATATAACAGAAAGGTATTTATTTATTTATATTATATTATTTATAGTACTCGTAGTTTAAAATGTTAATATAATTTTGTTTGGAATGATATATTAAGTAATGTTGTTTATTGATGATGGAATACTTGGTTTAATCAAACATGTAGGGATTTAATTTTCATGTTTATTTCTTTTTGTTAACACGTAGTTGATAAATTTGGTGGTGTTAAGTTACAATGTGCAAAAAGAAGTGGGGATAAGAAGGAAATGTGAAAATATAGAAATTCTTGAAGGTGAACCGATTAGATTAAATAAACAAAAAAAATCATTTTAAAAGTTGATATTCAATCTACATTCTCAAGATCAAATATTATATATATATATATATATATATAACTAGAATATAATAATAGAACTCATAAGAATAGTGTTTTTTTTATTTATCTGATTGGCTGATAAGTGTTTCCTACTTCCTATATCCTATATGGAATAGAGGGGAGTGGGAAGAGGATATCTAAATCAAGAACCTAATAG
Organism: Labia minor; assembly: GCA_963082975.1. NCBI lineage: Eukaryota > Metazoa > Arthropoda > Insecta > Dermaptera > Spongiphoridae > Labia > Labia minor. The sequence continues at coordinate 74,280,030 of OY720348.1, forward strand.
GGAGAATTTGGGTTTATGGGGGGTTGGTTGAAAGAATTGCGCGGGGTTATTTGGGCGCCCGTATCAGGGTCCCGCCGTCTGGGCCCAAACGATTTGTGATCAAGTGAACAGCTGCTGGCTGACTCCATCCAGGCAGTTGGCACGAGGTGTGAACTCCTCTCCATCCCTCACCACTCCTCTCCATCTGCAGAAACCGAAACTGAGGAAATCAATTAAGGTGGTAGAATTTTTGTTCCATTTTCATGAACGATTCTAACCAACTGAAAAATTCAATCCCAGGTTTCAAAAAGAAAAAGTCGGATTTAACATCGAAAACCTTTTAATTATTTTTTTAATTAGATACTTCAATAATAATAAGAGAATATAGAATATATATACCTACTTTGAATTTTCGTATTAATATATATCTAAAAATTAAATGATAAAATAATTTCTGTTCTAAGTACTATCTAAAGTATTTCACAAAAAAATTAGATATGGTGACTGTAAAAGGACCTCGTGTTCTACATTAGATCCAAAAAATATAAAAGATTCTATCACACTAAACTTAATCAGAGCGATTGTAAAAGAGCTACTTCACTAATCAAACTAAAATTGTAAATAAATTATTTAATATTTCAGCATATACCTATATTGTCATTGATACTGTAAACGATCCTCATTCTACTAATTAAGTAATTTTGAAATAAAAAAAATAACATCACACACGAAAGTTAAATAAACATTTCTGTTTACTATTTCGTTATGTTTATAAATTTACTTTACATTATTGTTTAAATCAGGAGAAAGGGAGGGGGGGGTTATTAAAAAAATGTTTTTTTTATAATCTGCTAATCCGATTATTAGAAAATTCTTGTTGGTTAATCTCTCTCTCTCTCTCTAAATATATATATATATATATATATATGTATATGTGTGTGTGTAAATTTTATTATAAGTAGACAGATAAAAATTGACTTTCATTAATATAAGAATATATATTTTAGAAATGTACTTATTTCCATTTTAATATATATATTTCAATAAAAATAAAAATGACTAAAAAGACGAAAACAATTTTTGTGTTATAAGTATTGAATTCTTAATTAAAATAAATTAATAATCATTTTTATATAACGTAATTATATAAAACAATGTTATATTATCAATATACTATCGAAAGGTAATAAAATTAAAATTTATAAAAAAAAAACCTCTGACTTTGTTCGTTCTACGCAAGGACAACGCCTATCAAGCCGGTTCTATCAATGAGGTGTCCTATGATCCGTAGAACGGGTCCTCTCCACCTTTACCTTGATTTTCTTGATCGGAGGCACTATCAAGTAGCTTTTCCCCAAGGTTGTTCCCGGAGGCTGGGTTGATTCCGCCCCATAGACCCCAGCTAGGGAAATTCTCTTGCCAGGCCCGGGACTTGAACCCGGGACCATGGGAATGTGGGGCAGGTTCGCTACCCACACACCCAATGGCGCCTTTTTTTAATTATATAAAACAATGTTATATTATCAAGATATTATCGAAGGATAATAAAATTAAAATTTATAAAACTGTCTATTATTTTGTCAATTAAATAATCGGAGGTGGGAGAACGAGGGGCGAGAAAAGTTAATTGTAGTATTGTATTTTAAAATAAGATTATAAGATAACATAGATGGACTGAAAAAAATAAAATCATTTCGGGTTGGTGGATATTAACGATAACAATATTATATATAATGAGGAATGGAAAGACCTTTATCTATTTCAAGCATATTTAAGGTAATCGAGAGGGTTACGAAGCGATACGTGGCTAGAATGGGTAAGGAAAGATTGGTGAGAAGCTGGTTAATGGAGACTCCGATTGGAAAGCGACTTGTTAGTTAACCAAGGCAGTGAGAATACAATATAAATGGGACGATAAAGAATTAGAAGAGAATTGGAAGTGGATGGAAGAAGTTCCGATTAGGAACAGTTGGAGCAACCTGGTTAACCAATAATTTTCGAGTTCATTAGCGCTACATTTACTAGATAAATCGAGGTTTTAATCATAAATAAGTGAATCTTTAAAAATTAAGAACTAGAAAAATAGATTCCATTATTACAATTATTATTATTATTAATAATAATATGCTTTTTTATAGAATGTGAATACGGAGTAAAAATAAAATTAATCTCTCCTTTATTGTTAGGAAATTGGCTTAAGCCTGACTCGAGTTCGCGTATTTGAATTGATAATGGTTACTTAAAGATAAATGAAGCTAATAATAAATCATGGATTATAGATTTTAGTATCAGTTAAGAACTTAATCCATAAACGTTCAGTTTGAATTTCATATTTTAATAATAAATACGTGAAGGGAATATTCAAAAATTCTCGAGGGAGAGGAAATTGAGTCCAATTCTCCTCCAAATCGGTGAATTCTTAAAATTAGATATTTTTGTTGATTTCAGCAATAGATAGATAGATAATTATAATTATAATAGCTTCTATCTATATAAAATTATTAAATTAATGTTTAAGAATTGTATTTTATAAAATTAAAATTAATATTAAAAATAAATGTGTTAAAGTATATTAAAGTTGGTAACCCTGCACCTTCTTGCCTATATATATATATATATATATATATATATATATATATGTATGTATAATGTAAATAGAAGTTAGTTTATAGTATGAGTTTATAGTAAGAGTTCATAGTAAGACCTTGTAATAAAAACACATTCAAACTACAACAGATTCAAAGTGCATTTTTTTCATTAAACCTACCAATAAACTCCAACAAAATGTTTACCAATTGTTGTGCATTTTGGTAGTTATACCATTTCTTTTGTTTTTGTTTTTTTTTTGCTAACATGATTCTTACGATGAATACTGAAACATACAGCAACAAACATCTAAATTAATTTTAAATTATATCGAACGTTTATATTGTATGGTCTTTAGCCAAAGTTTAATTCAGTTTTAGTTTTTCAATAATTTTTTATAGTTGATGAAGTAGACAATATATTTTTGCAAAATGTAAGTTGAATTTCAGAAGACGGATCTGTGAATTATACCTTCTACATATAAAATAAATATTTTCTTTTTTCAGAAAAAAAGTGGAAATTCGAAGAAGTGTCTGTAAGCCTAGCGTTCAAGAAACAATTCCGAAAAAGACAAAAGAATTTCAGGAACAATACCAGACTATTTTTGCTGCCCAAACAGGCAGATATTTCTTGATAATAGAAGAAAATCACACAATTGTTCAATAATTTATAAATGCATTAAACGTTTCACAGGCAATCATTGAGAATCTTGGTTGTTTGGGATAAAAAAGACGATTGGAATATTAAAAACATTCAACAAATTCTATTAAGAGATTCATTAATAGAAAAACAACCTTTGTAAAAGCAATTCAGTCAATCCACAAAAGCTTAAAGTACAAAACGTGAAATTTTATTATATATGAAGGTTTCAATACTTAATAACGGAAAATAATATTATTCAAGAGAAATTTAAATTAAGTTGGCAATCGAGTAACATCAATTATTTTGCTGTAAAAAAGCTCATCCCATCAAAATTAAAATCCAACTTGATCAGATATGAAAATCTATAAAATGATTGTTTTAGCGGTTGTGTTGTACGGATGAAGATCCATGACTGGATGGGGGAGAATAGACAATCGATATTTCAAGAAAGTCAGACGATTAGGAAACTTGGTTGGATGGGATTAAATTGAAATTAAATATTAAAAGATGAAAAAATAAGCTGGAGTGTCTCCACTCGACTATTTCGCAAATTTGAATTGGATTAAATAACATAATATATTATATTTAAATTAAATTTAAGTAATTATAAATTATAAATTAAAATTAATAAATAATATTCATTAAACCAGCGCATGTTTGGCTCTTTGTTAATGGCACCACTTCTCGTGCTGGCGCGTGATTTGCAGTGTTAAAAAATTAATTACGGTACTTTCAGCGATTCCATCAATCTGAAATTCCAGCAATATAGCAGTTTTATACAATTTTTAATCATGTGAAAAATTATCAAACATATATCTTTACGGTCAGTTTAGAGGTAATGACCCTCTTCCGATTGAGCTACATTTCTCAAAATTTGATAGAAAACTACGAATTTTGAATAATGCCCATGTACCAAGTTGATGATTCTAGCTCAAACCGTTTTTGCGTAATCTTGTCTACATATACACACACACACACACACACACATTTTTCTCAACCTTAGTGAAAATGATTCAGGAACCTTTAAAACGTATAAAAACATCAAAATCTCAACATCGAAAATTTTCGTGATCGCAATACTATCTCAGGCGAGATGGTAAAAATTGTAAATTTTAAAAAGACCTTATCCTAGAACATTAAAAGAGAATCGAGTATAATAACAACCTTTTGAATTTAGAGTTCCGATATTCTCACTACATATATTTTTAAACTATTCGATTTTGGTTTTAATCTCACATGAGATAAGAATGCATATTTAAAATAAAAAGATGTAAAAATATGCAATTTAACATTATTTATTACCAATATTGACCGGAAATATTATCATATATGATAAAATATATACTCTTGTAAATAAAATAATTATTTTATAAAATGGAAATGATAAGAAAAAACGATAAGCGTGAATTTAACTTCAAGATAATAAGTTCAAAGCCAATAACACGAGTACAATTAATGCGAGTCTAATACAAACAATGCATAAAATATGCAAGTTTAATAATATGCCGCGTTTGCAAAAAATACAATCATTATTTAATCTTAATTATCTATTCTTCATATTCTTTGTCTTTAAGTATTCTTATGCTTAACTTAGAGACCCCATGAAAGTGGATAGAGTCATTTTGTTGGGGCACAGCCAGGCCAGATCTGTGTATCTTCATCTCGGATATATTAATATTAGTCACCTGTCAATTTAATAAATTTTAATTTAACAAAAATAAAAATTAAAAATAAAAATAATATTTTAATGAATAAATAAATAAATATTTGATAAAAGAATATTAAAAATAAACAAACAAACATACCTAAAATTAAATGATTGGATTAAATTCCAATTTGATCGTTGATTTATTTATCTTATTAGACAGATTTCAAAGAACGTCTATTTAATGCTTATGAATTTTTAATTCTTGATATAAGTATATTCGTAAAATAAATAAAAAAAACCTCTGACTTTTGTACGTCCTACGCAAGGACAACGCCTATCAAGCCGGTTCTGTCAATGAGGTGTCCTATGATCCGTAGAACGGGTCCTCTCCACCTTTACCTTGATTTTCTTGATCGGAGGCGCTATCAAGTAGCTTTTCCCCAAGGTTGTTCCCGGAGGCTGGGTTGACTCCGTCCCATAGACCCCAGCTAGGGAAATTCCCTTGCAAGGCCCGGGACTTGAACCCGGGTCCATGTGAATGTGAGGCAGGTTCGCTACCCACACACCCAATGGCGCCTTCAGTAAAATAAATAATTTTTCTATAAATTATTAATAAAGTAAATATGTAATGTTTTTTCGATTTTTAATCATTCGTTGTATTTATTAAAAAATAAGAACAAAAAAAAAGTAAAATATTAATAACAATTTAAATATGCAGTTGCTATATATGGAAGTATTCATGAAAATAATGCATAAATTTTGAAGCCTTGAAATTGTAGGGATGGGGTGGGGGTGATTTTATGTTTATAGTCAAGCCCAGTTAATGTTCTTTGAGATAATAACTGCTTTTTCTCGTAAATGCAAATTGTTTTGTTTTTTTACTTTCCCGCATACTTCGTATAAGGGAAGTATTGGAATCGTCAAAAATTTCGACTTCGAGATTTCGATAGATCTTGACGTTTTAGACCTCCCTGAGTCGGAAAATACCATTTTTCGAATTATGTCTGTGTGTGTGTATGTATGTATGTATGTGTGTGTGTATGTATGTATGTATGTATGTATGTATGTATGTATGTATGTATGTATGTATGTATGTATGTAATGTCTGTAAGCATATTTACTCAAAAACTAATCAAGCTAGGACTTCGAAATTTGGTACACCGATATTATTCACAGTTTGTAGATTTCTATCAAAATTTCGTCAAAATCGGTTAACCGGAAGTGGTACTTTACCTACACTGGTTGCGTTTACCTTTCAAGTAAAGTACCAGTTTGCTTCGAGATATTTGCTTCATATTTTGTACATAGATTTAAAAATATGAAAAAAATTGAGATACCAAATTTCATCATGATCTGACTACCGGAAGTGACATTTTACCTATACAAGTAGCGTTTCTTTTTTACCGACCGACGATAGTAAGTGAGGTATTGTTTTCACACCAAATGTCACCTATGGATATTTTTAGGTACATTTCTCCACGAATCATGCATTTTCTTAACAGAAAAAAGTATTTTTAGCATGATGTCTGTCCGTCCGTCTGTCCGTCTGTCCGTCCGTCCGTATATATGTGTACAGCCTGAACGGCTCAACGGGTTTTGATGAAATTTGGTATATTTACTTAATACATCAGTAGGATGAATTGATCAACTTTTGGTGCAAATCCGGAAACCGGAAGTGCTAGTATTGCCGATCGAAGAGAGGAAGTGAAGGGTTATTTTCATATCAAATTTCACGTGAAGACATATCTCCACGTGTTATGCACTTTGTATTGGTTTTATCCTCGAGAAAAATCATCTTCCTTAGTTTTTTCTTAATTTAAAATTATATGACGTCACCCAGCACTTCATGACGTCACAGTCAGCCCTTATATATTATAAATAAAATAAAATTAAAAATATTTATATTATATCCATATCTGTTTTTTTTTACATTTAAAATATCAGTTAACCGGAAGTAGCACTTTATTCTATATAAATATATATATATATATAAATGTTACCAAATATCAAATTTGACACCAATAAACTAATACGAACTGGCTCTTTATCAATACCAAGTTTACACATTCTAAATATTCATTCACAACTCTTTATACCTATTTATATGCGGGAAAGTCTAGGGGAGGACACTCCCGCTTATTTTATTTTATTATTTTGTTTTATCTTATTTGGACAAAATTTTCTCCTGGCGGGAGTTGCAATTGATTTCCGCACTAAATGGATGTCAATTTGCTTGATTGGCATCTGTTACCAATTCAAAGGATTTTCTTCTGGTTAAAATCCACCGGATAATTAATTAAGAGTTGAAACCCCGCGAGTGAACTTTGACCGTCTGCTAAGTTATCCATCGAGCACCCCCTTCCTTCTCCCTCCCTTCTTTACACCTGGTGACGACGCTATTTGAAATATTGTAATCGAAACCTCGCTAAAGGGTGAGAAATCACTTCGATAATCACCCCCTAATATACAGACTCTCATTAAAAGTACATTTATTAAATATTTATAGAAATCTATCTACAATATTAAATATATCTATAGATTAGTGCTTTTAGTAGGAAAGTTATCCATTGAATTTAATGGATTTATCGTTTAGTAATCAATAAGAGATTAAGAGCTGGCAAGATCGAGCCAAACTCAGTGAAGTTGTAATTTTTTGCCATGATGAACCTGGCGCAATTACCGGTTGGTTAGGCTACAGGTGTTTGAAAGGAGAGATCGCATCTATGCACCAATCTAGGCTGCCGACTCCCCCGCTCGCTCATTCCTTCCACTTTGCTTAACAGGTCAATTAAAGAGCGAGTTAATAAAAAAATAATTATAATGAATCATTCACACACATCAACACATGGAAATTAAAATTGGAAAGGGATATTGGAATTTTGAAAATAGAAACCGAAAAAATAGATAACGATCATTCATTTTATTATAAGAATTAAATAGATAAATTATTATAGTTGAAACGAGTAATTAATCTTAATTAATCTGAAGAAGAAAGGAGGGAATAATGAGTTAATTAGCCATTAAAAAACTAGAATCCACCAAGAGTGAGTTACTTATTTACCTAAAAAAAGGTAAGATATCATTTCACCAAAAAAAAAAATTCACTTTATGTATAATGAAAATATTATATTAATTCAAAATCTCTATTTGATAAATCAATTGAGTTAATTAATAATACAATTGATTTGAAATTATTATTTTTAAATATGATCTTTTAGAACAGGGGTGTCAAACTCGCGGCCCGCGACCACTTTCGACTTTTTTAAAAAAAATTCAATTTGTTTCTTAAAAAAAAACAAAAAAAAGGTAAAATGTTTTTTTGCGTTTCGCCTAAAGTTTGTTTGGCCCAAGTGTACCTATGAATTTGACACCCCTGTTTTAGAAGATGATAGCATTACTAAAAAAATTATTGTAGAGAGTTACCAACTTTTATATTGCCAGTTGGATCCCGGTTATATCAACTTGAGTTTATTTTTTAACTCATGAAATCATTAAATCATGAAATTTGCAGCATTTTCACTTACCGTTGTATAAGAAATTTACTAATATTTAATATTTGTTCTCCCCTCAGAGAAGCAAATTATCAAGGAGTATCTCTGTGGAACTCGAAAGGTCTTTGCCACATTCGATCCTAACCACATCTCCTTATGATATTAGCAATAATTAAAAATCGAATCAATATTTTTTAATTTATTTCATTTAATTTTCTTTTTCTTATCTTTCCTGTTTTGTATTTAAATTCAACATCAAAGTAATGTTTAGAAAAAAAATTAACTTACCTCTGCCAATGTATATATATATATATATATTTGTAATAATATCATTAATTTTGACTGACATTCATTTTTTTATATAACCTATATTAACTTGTGTTTTTTTGAATAAAAACCTGATATTACAAGTCAGAAAATATTATTATTATATTTTTCGGTTGATTTTATACATATATGTAGTTATTTTATTTATTTATTTATTTTTTAGGAATAAAAACAAAAATATGAAAAAATTTCAACTGTATAATATAAAAATGGTTAATTTTAATAAATGTTTAAAGAGAAATATGAAATGGTTTTATATGATTATAAAAAAAAGTATAAATTATATTTGTATTGTAGAAATATATTTATAAATATTATATCTAAGGTCTATCGTACTTTTCTAATTGAATATTTTATTTTGAGTAAGGGGTTCCTTCTCATTGCAATAGCAGAATGCAAAATCGAAAAATACTATATTAAAACTTTCGATATACAAATAATATATAAACTTAGTTGAGAGTGAAAGAAAATAGAGGGGTAGGAATGGATTATGCATCTATCAATGGAATATTAATTTATAATGGATATTTAAAATTTATCATTGGTATAAAAGAAAAAAGATGTTGTAAAATGATTTTTAATTAAGTCTAAAAATTTGGAAGAAATTGATTGATTTTGGTTTCAAAAAAAAAAAAATATTTAATATTTAGAGTGTGTGTTTGTAGTTGAATGATTATGTTTCAACTAGAAACAATATTATTATTATTATTATTACATTTATTATTTACAATTAATTTATATAATAAAATGAGAAATAATTTTCATTTACTGATTGGACTTGTATTTAAATATTAAAGGTATTAAAGTAAAAAATAGATAAAAAATAAAATAAAACAAAATAGAAAATTGAAGTAAGATTCAAGGAGGGAAAATCTTAGAGAAATTCATTAATTAAGAACATAAAAAGGAAGAGAGAATCATTTTGAAAGTCTAATCTAATATCTTTATATGTAATTAAAAAAGAAGATTAACTGGGAAGGAGGGAAAGAGAGATAAAAATAAAATTGAGAGGTCAAAAATAAAAAATAAAAATAAAAAAAATGTTAAAAAGTTAGGTCAAATTAAATACGTAGCATATGCATAGGGAGAGGGTGAAAAAAAATCGGAGCGTTTCCTGTCCCTTGAAGGACAAGCTGCTGGTTGGACCTCATAAATTATAGGGCTAGAAGGGTGGTGGCAAGTCGGCAGTGAAGGTAAATCGGCATTGGTGATAAGATAGCAAGCATAGAATCAGTTAATGATTGGCCACCCGGGAATCGACCACATGGCATATGCCTCAGGGACCTAAAAATTCACCAAACGCAGTGCCATTTCGATTCATCGGCAGCCACCCATTGGAATCCCCATAATTTTATAATGGATGAGCGTAGGGAAAAAAATACAGACACACCACCCACATCCCTCGTTGTTGATGATTAATGACAGAAACTGAAAAGGCATTTGAAGTGGGATGCGGTTGAAGGCAAAAACGATTCTCGCGCAAGTTAAGCACCGGGTTTGGTGAATGAGGTGAGAGTGTGGGGGGGGGGGGGATGAGAGGTAAGTTAGCTGATCGGACATACCTGCAACTGGTGAAAGTTTCCTCATAACACACCATCGCGATTTCCACTAAAAACAAAACCAGCCGTATGAATAGAGGAGCGTATTACATTTCAATATTACTAATTGATTCTTTAATCATCCAATGGAAAAAATTTCAGGCCATTTGACACGAAAAACGAAAAAAAAAATTACTAAACAAAAATAAAAAATACAAAACACAAATTATAGTTATAAATTCTCTCACTAATTTTAAAAAATATCCTATTTTTATGAAGCAGCTTAATTATTTATTTATTTATACATTTAATTATTTAAATTTTTTGACACACATTTGAACACCTTCTTGCAAAATTATAAAATTCTTGGACCAGAGAATGATTGAATATAATTTCCAAGAAAATTATTCTCTCCCCTTCTTGTTTGGAATCACTGATAAAAAAAAAAGGCCGGTCATCAAGTGACATCCAATGTCTTAAGCCATGTTCTTGTTCACAGGTGCTTCCTCCTGGACATTCTTCCGCGAAATTCACTTGCTATTAACGTCGCCGACTCTCCCATCCCCAAATCCTACCATATTTTCCTTTTCAAATGGCCTGAATAGAGAATGAAAAAAAAATTGAAACACTGACTAAAGGACCCGTAATTTTATTTTCTATTTTTCTCCCGTTTAATCAGGCTTCAATTTTATTTGAACACAACTAATGAAAAGAAATAGAAGAAGGCAAGTGACGTGAGGTGGAAGCGGGTACCTTTTTTCCGTCCCGGAATTTTACTGTTCCTTCGATGACGGTGTTGCTATCCATGATCACAAGAAGCGTGGGTGATACACGAAAAACACTTGGGATACGAACGAGTAAGTGGAGGTGGCGGCGCACAAAGATTAACGCACGCTACCGCCCTTTAGCATGTTTGGGCGCTCGCGTGCGACTGCCGACTGCGCTCACCATTCAAGCTGGCCGGGGCCTGACGACAGCAGCGCCGCAGGGTGGCCGCCAGGGGAAACGTTCGTGGCACCTGCACAGACGCTGCCGCCGCTCCATCCATGACGTCTTTCACCTGCATTGGCTGCTGTAGGATTAGAATGTGTCATACGCCAAGGAAAACATTCCTAGAAATGCATATTAGTCAGAAACTACTCGAAATTCGATTATCTCGAATCATATCAAAAAAAAAAAAAAAAAAAAAAAAGAAAAATTAAAATGATTGCCATTCCTGAAGAGATTCCATGAAATGTTATTTATCAAAACAAATTGTAATGATTAAGATAAAACGGAGATATTTATCAAAAAAATAAAACAATATATATAACGATCTCAATATTTAAACTCAATATAATAAATAACTGGTAATTATATTTTTCGTTCAATTAAATATTCCAATCTAATTATATCATTAACTAATTCACTTATTTATTTTTAATTATAAAAATTATATCTAGTATAAGATTTAATATATATTATAATAATGTATGATGGGAATAATTTAGATACATATTCATCAATATAGATTACTTCAAAATAGATATTTCTAACAGGTAAAGCGATATAATAAAAAATTTTAATTTATATTAAAATAATATTAAATAATAGATGAAAATTATCGAAAAATATGGAATTCCTTAATTAAATTTTAATTAAGTTTGAATCTATCGATTGGCTCCAAATTTTAACACCCACTAACTTTTATAAAATACATTCATTTAACGACTAATCCACCAAAAGACGAATAAATTAGTGGCAATTGATTAAGTAATTAAATTAGATATTAAAAAAGCTAGAAATAAAAGAAAAAGGAAAATTATACTAATTTCACTGAACCTAATATAGGTTTTTCATATATATTTTCAATTTGATTATCACTCCATTGATTTTATTAATTATCTTTGACATGTGAAAGATTCCTCTTCTTTTTACCAAGAGATGATAGGAAGGGAAGGAATATTTTCACACCAAATTTCACATGTGGAGATTTTTACATATCTCCACGAATCATCCATTTTGTTAACAGAAAAAAGTATTTTTAGCATCATGTCTGTCCGTCTGTCCGTCCGTATAGATGTGTACAGCTTGAACGGCTCAACGGATTTTGATAAAATTTGGTATATTTGCTTAATGCATCAGTATGATAAATTGATCAACTTTTGGTTTATATCCAGAAACCGGAAGTGGTAGTATTACTGATCGTCGATAGGCAGGGAAGGGTTATTTTCACACCAAATTTCACATGAGGAGATTTTTTTAATCATGCACTTTTTATTGGTTATATACTCAGGAAAAATCATCTTCATTAGTTTTTACTTAATTTAAAATTATAGGACGTCACCCTGCTCTCCGTGACGTCACAGCCAGCGCCTTCTTATATATTATAAATAAAATAAAATTAAAAATATTTATGTTATATGCCTATCTGTTTTTTATTGCATTAATAGATACATTTAAATTATTTGAAATTGTTTCTGTAGGTGAAAATTAATTTATTTCAAACAGCCGGTCGGTTCTGTGCCTGACCACAGGTCAACTAATTTAGTTTAGAGCATGCGTCGCCAAACTTTTTTGATCATCGACCCCTATATAATTTTTGGAAGCCTCTATAGACCACTTTGGCTAACTCTGGTTTAGAAAAACAATTTGAATTTTTAATATGAATAAAATATTTTTATGATAAAAAATATTTATTATTATTTTGGATTTATACTCAATGATTTGTTTAATACTAATTTATCTAAATGAGGTATTTATTATAAATATAAAAAAATAAATAAGATTTCTTAAAACGAGACGAAATCTTTCATCAATTTATTAATTTGAAATAATTATAAAGTATTAAGTTTAGTAAAAAAAATCCGTTTTTTTTTTTATTTTTATTTTTTAATAAATTTAAAAATAGTAATTTGTTTTTGAAATTCTCGTTCGCCTTCGATTATTAAAGTTCCTCCCCTGAACAATCCCGAGATGCTTTATCAAAGTGACATTTGTCAAAGGGGCTTGAGAGGAGAGGACTCCCCATGACTTCGAGTTTAGGTAGATTGTCAGATTGCCATGTGTGTTTCATTTCAAATTAGAAACCATCAAATTGAATTTTTGAATTTTATCTATCTCTCTATATAAATATATTTATTTTTATTATTATTATTTTTTACTAACTCGTCAGAGATAGTATTGCGATCACGAAAATTTTCGATGTCGAGATTTTGATGTTTTTGTATGTTTTGAAGGTTCCTGAGTCATTTTCACTAAGGTTGAGAAAAATGTCTGCGTTTGAAACAAAAATGCATTATGTCTTATGGAAAATTCAATGTGTTTTGATGTAGACAAAATTTCTCCCTACTTTTTTGGAGTCACCTCCCACCACTTAAAACAAGCGTTAGTGTCACTCCATACCTCCATGCTAATATCTAAAATGCAGTAGTAAAAATTTATAAAGTAGCCCATTTTATTTATTTTTATAAAATATTTTTTTTTAACTAAAATGTCCTGTAATGATATAAATGAAACATTGGTTTATTAAACCATGTTCATTTTTCTAAGGACATCGATACAGAGATTTTCATAAAATAAAAGAACGTGTTGTCTTTATTAATATGGTATATAAACAATTTATAAGTCGAAAAAAGATATGCTAATCAAAAGTGATCAACAAAGAAGTAATTTAACAATATACACTGAACCCCGATATGGACGGAGCCTTTTCACTAAATTCTCGATAGGAATATTTTAATATACGGATTGAATTAAAATGAATGAAAATCTTTTGCATACAGATTTTCAACCAAATACTATGTATTCGGGGATACAGGCATTATTCAAAATTCGTAGGTTTCTATCAACTTTTGAGAAATGTAGCTCAACCGGAAGAGGGTCATTACCTACAACGTTTTAATTTATTTTCCTCTAAAGTGACCGTAAAAATAAAGATATATCTTCGATTGTTTTTCACATAATTCAAAATTGTATAAAACTGCTAGATATAGAATTTCAACTTGATTGAATCACTGAATGTACCAGAATTAATTTTTTAACACAGCAAATCACGCGCCAACACGTGACGTGGTGCCATCAACAAAGAGCCAAACATGCGTTCGTTTAATAAATATTATTTATTAATTTTAATTTATAATTTATAATAAATTAAATTTAATTTAAATATAATATATTATGTTATTGAATCCAATTCAAATTGTGAGATAGTCGAATGGAGACACTCCAGCTAATTTTATTCTAAAATGTAAAAGGAATCATTTTCATAGTTTTTAAGATAAATTTTAATAAATTTAAATATAATATCCCGGGTAGCGAGTAGAATCTTTTCTATAATCCCAGTAGAAAAGAATTCTATTTCAGGGATTGGCGTCCCTGCCCTCACGTGAGCTCATGATTTCTTCTGCATTCCCTCCACCATGGAAGAACCATGTCCTTTACCCGTTGACTCCTTTCCATCCATTCCCTTACTCTTCCCCCCACCCCTGATCATTCAAAAAATCAAATTTATTTGGATGAAGGAGAATACCTCCGCCACCTCCCCTCACCTCCCACCCACCCTCCCTACTGGTCTGCCTGCTAGCCTAGCATAGATTCATTAAAACGAAAATAAAATTGAAATCTTGTCTCTTATAGGAGACCCTTTAGAGTGGTTTAATAAATATTATTTATTAATTTTAATTTATAATTTTTAATTAATTAATTTTAATTTAAATATAATATATGTTTTATTTAATCTAATTCAAATTGCGAGATAGTCGAGTGGAGACACTCCAGCTTATTTAAATTAAATTATATAAGAAACAGTGTGAAGAGATAAAGTATGAAAATATATAGTATATATAAAATGTGATCTAACCC